>BLSH010303923.1:454688-470990 GCA_018402905.1 Glandirana rugosa | reverse complement strand
AGCACGTACTCACATACATACACACACACATATATACACATCGATCATCCATAGGTTTATGACCATGAACAGGTTAAAGTGGTCTTAAACCCGAAAAAAATAATAATTAATAGTTCTACCTTTTACAGTAGAGGAGGTCATGTCATCTGTGCCCAGTCTTGCCACAAAGAGTTATTCCAGCTCTGAGCAATCCTCTCATCTTTTTTCAGTAGGAAAAAAACAGACAGACATAGAGAAATATGTGACAGTTTCTTCCCCCCATGTTGCGACAGAGCTAATTTCCTTATCTCATGCACGAGCATTCAGAGCTTCACATCCTCCCCCCTCCTTTCTTCTCCAGCTCTCCCAGGATTGGATGCGCCACACCTCAGCATGATTGGGCATGCTGAAGTCATGTGGTGACTCAAAATTAACCCCTTCCTTACTGGGCACTTAAACCCCCCTCCTGCCCAGACCAATTTTTGGCTTTCAGCGCTGTCGCATTTTGAATGACAATTGCGCGGTCGTGCGGCGTTGTACTCAAATAAAATTTGCGTCCTTTTTTTCCCACAAATAGAGCTTTCTTTTGGTGGTATTTGATCCCCGCTGCGTCATTTCTGATCGCCGCTATAAACAAAAAAATGAGCGACAATTTTGCAAAAAAGAACAATATTTTTTACTTTTTGCTAAAGTACAAATCCATTAAAAAAATGATTCATCAGTTTTGGCTGATATATATTCTTCTACATATTTTTTGGTAAAAAAAAAAAAAAAAAAAAATCGCAATTGGCGTATATTGATTGGTTTGCCGAAAAGTTATTGCGTCTACAAACTGGGAATTGATTTATGGCGTTTTTATTATTATTTTTTTTTTTTACTAGTAATGGGGGCGATCTGCGATTTTTATCGGGACTGCGATATTGCCGCAGAAATGACGGACATTTTTTACACATTTTTGGGACCAATGACATTTATACAGCGATCAGAAATTTAAATATCCACTGATTACTGTGTAAATGTCATTGGCATTGAAGGGGTTAACCTGCAGGGGGCAGTGAAGCGGTTAAATATGTTCCCTGGGTGTGTTTTAACTGTGGGGGGGCACGGCTGGCTGGGACATAACAGATCTAACTGATCCCAGTGACAGGGATCAGTAGATCTGGTATATCCCCTGTCACAGAACGGGGAACCGCGGTGTTTACATTGGCGGTTCCCCGTTCTGAGGCTCCTAAAAGAGATCAGCGGGTCTCGGGCGGACATAGAGTCCGCCCGAGCCACGGGCACGCTCGAGCAGCATGCGGCGCGCGCTGCCGCCAGGGGGTGCGCGAGGAGCGTGCACAGGGGACGACGTCCATGGACGTCGTCCCGGCATTTCAGATCCGCGCTGGAGCCGTACTTCGGCAATAGCGCGGATCTGAAGTGGTTAAGGAATAGGAGAGTATGAGAGTGTAGAGGTGGGTGGGGAGTCTTATGACATCACGACTCCACCCACCAAGCTCCAGCAAAGAGACTTACCCACTGATTCCAGAGTTTTGTGGGCAGCTACTGCTGAAGTGGATGACATTTGCAAGATAGGGATACATGCAAGAGGCTTGCATGTATATATGCATTAATACTGTGCCATTAGTTTATACTGGGTGAGTGGTGGGTTTACATCCACTTTAAGTCAGCCATTTACAACTGGGGCACCCTCCAGTTTCTTCAGGACACCTTGGCAAAATGCCTAAAAATTACCCAAAATGATATGCAAGCCAGCAGGTAGATCAAGCCGGCCTTTTTTTCCCTCACAAAGCCACAGGTTTTTATTGTGCACCATTACAACCAACTAGCTGTCGGCGACCTAAAAATCAAGGTATTAGGTTGACAAAGAAGACTGTGGGCGCCTGTACAACATCCTTGTTTGTCCCTCCCCTGCACCTCTTCGTCAGCACTAGGGGTCACATTAGCCAACTATTAGATCAATTTCAGTTCAGAGTGCCTGAAACACTGGGATGTATAGTCCGAGACTGCAGCCATGTTGGTACAACTGACTCTCTGAACTACAGGCCCAATAGACTGAGCAGGAGGAGCTCTTTATTCAATTGCCTGGGAAAAGCCAGTTTTCTTGGCGCTGCGGGAGTCCACGCATACAGACCTGTCTGTGTGATCAGGAAACAGAGTCTATCCTAAAGAGCCAGAGGTTGAGAGTGGAATTACTGGAGATCCAGCAGCACTGGCAACCTCATTGACCTTGAGGGATTGCCACTGAGAGACATGAGTGTTCTTTAGCTTCTTTACTCTAGCCATTTGAGTGTCAGCTGCACCAGAACAGGACCGAAGGGGCCCTCTTCCACCTTAAGAGCCGATCACTACCTCTGGGAGTTGGCTTAGTATTTTTACCAGTAGTCAAGCTGCTCAGAGCAGGATACTTAGAACAATCAATCCTCACTGCTTATAGCAATTCAGTTCTCTCATTACCCTTAAGTTCATACCGTATGATTACCAACTGAGCACCAGTTGTACCACATTATTACTATTTCTGCCCTGCTTCTACTCCACCTTGCAGCAACACTTACTTAAAGAGCCCCAACTTTAGCTGGCAGAAGATAAACTTTAAGGACTGTTCCCCTTCACTGTTTATGCCGCTCAATTCTGACAGTGACGATACAGTCAGTTTAGGCCTAGTACAGCCAACCACATTAAGTGCACACTGGTAGCATAGCTTCTGCATTGTTAGATCAAGTTGTATTACTGCTCACTGTTGCATTTTAGGTGGTATTGTTACAGTTTGTTGTGCTGAGCGTTCCATGCCATTTAGGATTAGCTCTCACTTTTAGTCATAATAGATGCCAAACTGTCATCACATTTGTCAACTTGTTTCAACTTTACTGAGTAATAATACATTATGTTTACCTTTGCTAACTGATTTGGTGCCTGCTTTAAAGAGACTAGCCCCAGTACTATTATTGGTGGAAAGGAATTATTTTCTGTGTTTCACTGTTTGCCTGCTTTTATGATAAACCCTTGTGAGGAGATCTAGGCCAAGAACAAAGGATCAATCTTACACACACATACCATTAGCTTCAACAATAGTTTAGTAGTTTAGATAAGAATACTGATTATAGTAACTTATATTTGGTGAGGTTACAGTAACCCTACTTGGTGAGACGCAACTTTGAGGGTGCAAGTGAAGAACACTCCTGTCTCTACAAAGGGCAGAGTTGGTTGCTCTCTATGCCCTGGGGATCCAGGTCCTAGCCTAGGTCCTCAAAGGGGCCATGAGACAGACAATATTGTAGGCTTGTTTGAGAAAAGTAAAAAACAGTCGGCTATTCAGAGGCACCCATTGGGATCTGTGGTTTGGAGTGTCTGGCAATGGATCGTATCATTATATTTGACGATCATCAAGTTAATTTATTTCATCAAAGACATGCTTCGTGACTCTTACTTGCCACATCCTCAGTTGAAAGGTGATACACAGATGTTCTGTACTCCCTTTTTCACTTGAGTGTGTCCACACAGACACACTCCGGTGAAGCAAAGAGGCAAGATGTATAGAACATCTGTGTAGTATCTTTAAACTGAGGAAGTGGCACATTTGAGCCACAAAATGCATCTTCTGTGCAGTACAGTAACTTCCGGTTCGTCAAATACTAGAACTGTGATCCATCTCTAGACACACCGCACATCTCAATGGGTGCCTCTGCCATTTGAATCACCATTTTTTTTTCTCAACAAATCTGTATTTTTCAGGCACTGGGAAGTGGAGGGGGAAGCAATTGTGGCCATTCCAGAAGAACACAGGGAGAACTTCTGTTAATCGGACGATGCACATTTTTTGGGGGGTACAGAGTATAGGGGTTTAAAGAGGTTTTAGTAGTGATCTTATATTTTTGGCTGGGATTCATTTTCAACCTATGCCTTACCTTTCTACAGTTTTAATTTTAACATGTTCTGTTTCTTCATCATTTTCCAAGTTCTAGGAAGAGAAAAAAAACGTTTTAGTACATACGTCAGCAGAGAACACAACTAAAATGATGTTTCTTTTGTTGAAAGCAGGGAGGGAAATAATGAGAAATGGGTCAAGAATTAGTGCAGCTTTAATCATTAGAAAAATGCAGAGAACATGCAGTTTTCAGTGAGGCAGTGTTATGACTCAGCACTGGAAGGGTGAGTGGTATGCCTCCTACAAGGTGCAAGTTAACTTTTCTGACATGGCATTTAAATCATTCCGTCATGTTGACTCACTAAAGGATGGAAATCAGTTTTGTTTATATAAGAGCAGGACAAAATATGAATATAAAAGGAGAGCTCAGACCACACCGAGGATATTACGAAAAAAAATCTATAAGTAAGGGTTACCTTGAATGAAAAACAGATGCATTACATCTATATACAGTCATGTGAAAAAGGAATTACACACTATGGAAACTGGTGACTTTTTCAACATACTTGCACTGGAAAACATTAGATCTTCATTCTACTCTGCCTTTTGATAAAGGGGATATACTTCAACAAATGACACATACATTTACATGGCGTATTTGTTCTCCTAACTAATCTCAATTAAAACGTAGCTTTGTCACATAGAAAAAGTGCATAACTACTTTCACCACCACTTTAAAATCCATGACACTAGAACCGGTTATTCCAGATTAGTTGCCAATGATTAGAGCCTCCGTATGGAGTATGCAGGTGGAACATATCTTGTTTAAAACCACAGATATCTAGGGTCTGGTGTGTTCAATATTGACATGTGTAGGTTTCAGAAGGTTGTGAATGTCCTCCATTTTCATATGACTGTAGAGATACACAATGATCAACCATAACATTATGACCACGGATAGGTAAAGTAAATAACGTTGATTATCTTTTTACAATGGCATTTGAGAGTAGTATTTATTAGGCAGCAAGTGATGTTGTCCCTGAAGCAGATATGATTAAAGAAGAAAAAAAATGGGCACTTGTAAAGATTTGAGAGACATTCATAAGGGCCAAATTGTACTCTGACCGGTTCCAAACCACATAAGGTCCTGGGTCCAGATAGCTTTGCCATCGCTTATTTAGAATACATTTGCCGTCACACATTACTACTCCTTTTGTGAACAGGTTTATTAACACTATACTGGATGGGGAGCAATTTCCATAGGATACTTTGGATAATTTTGGCCTCCAGGCTTTATTCCCTACCAGGATTAGATTGGCTTCATTACACTGTGAGAAGCAATGGACAACACGAACAATGGCTTTAAATATTATCCATTGGGAACATATTCGGCGGTCCCTAGGATTTTTCTAACCATGGATGCAGAAAAAGCATTTGACTGGGTGGAATGATGGCTTTTATGATGGCTGTCCTTCCCAACATGGGCCTTAGAACTAATTTCCTGAAATAGATGGAAACAATTTATTCTAGTTCAACTGGGCAAGTTAAAATCCATGAGTCCTTTGTGCTACGTAATGGAACTAGACAGGGTTTCCCACTGACCCACATTACTTTTGTACTGACTCTGGAGCCATTACTGAATCAAATCAGGGACAACCCAAACATTTGTTTTATTGTTATTAAAAAGGTAGGGAAGATAAACTAGCAGGATATGCAGCCAACTAACTGTTCTATCACACAACCTCAGATATTCCTACTCAATTTGCTAGTGGAATTCCAAACCTATTGCAGCCTTTCAAACTTAAAAATGAATCTTCAAAAATTCAAGGCACTGAATATTAACGTTCCTGTCTGTGCTTCAAAAAAAACTCACTTTCAGTTTAAAAATGGGCAAAATCTCGTAGGAGGTACCTAGCAGTGTTTCTCACCCCCTTTTTGGGGAATATTTTTAGCACTTTTCTTCTTTTGTGTCAAATTCAAAAAGATTTAACTAGGTGGTCGTCAATACATCTTTCTTGGTTCGGGAGACACATACTCAAAATGAATGTTTTACCCAGACTCCTGTACTTATTCCACACCTTCCCAATTTGGATCCCCAAATCGTTCCTTCCAAAAGGTGCGATAAGCCTCCCAGATGTCATTAAGTATCTCAAGGCAACTCATATGAACCACATCTTAGATTAGTGTAGATTTCAATTAATTCCGGAAAAATGTTGGATCCATATGGGATAGATATATCTCTTAGGAGCTTTCCATGGTTGTCTCAAGACCTTCCCAGATCCTTGTGTAGTCACCTGGTGATATACTCAACCCTCAAGTTATTTAAACATGACAGAAGAACAATCTTTTCCGCACAGACACCTTCCTGTAGGTCACTATTACTAGGGCACCCTGGTTTTCTACCAGGGAGTCACGGAGGAATATCAATCTCGACTTTATTTGGGTATGTATAGACAACACCATTTTGGCACCAAAGGACACTTGCAAGTTTTGGTGGAACTACAAGGTATGTTTGATCCTCCTTTCCACAAATTCCACATAATCCAAATCGAGCATGTGTGGGGATGAGCTAGAGAAACAAGTCAGATCCACCTTGCAACCTACAGGACTTAAAGGATCTTCTACTGACAGTTTGGTGCCAGATACAATAGCATACCTTCATAGGTCTAGCGGAGTCCATGCCTCGACAGGTTATGATGGGTGATCGTGTTATGGCTGATCAGTGTATACACACATAAATACACCAATCAGGCATAAGATTAGGACCACCCACCTAATATTGAGAGGGTCCCCCTTTTGCTGCCAAAATAGCCCTGACCCATCGAGGCATGGACTCCAACTAGACCTCTGAAGGTATGCGGTGGTATATGGCACCAAGCAGTCTGTAACAGATCACTGTCTCTACCGGTTTGCCTTCTTTCTATAGTGCACCCTGATGCCATCTCTTCCTACAGGTTTTGGCTGCGGATACAGGTCAGCTTGCACATACTAACAGGTCTTTGGCTACCCTGCCCCATATGCAACAAGCTACAATGCGCTGTTTGTTCTGACACCTATCGGAACCAGAATTACCTTTTCACTAATTTGAGCTACAATAGCTCTTCTATTGGATCGGCCTACACGGGACAGCCTTTGCTCCCCATGTGCATCAGTGAGCCTTGGCTGCCCATGAGCCTGTTGCTGGTTTTCCTTTCTCAGACCTCTTTTGGTAGGTCCTGACCACTGCAGACCAGGAAGATCCCACAAGAGCTGCAGTTTTGGAGATGCTCTAACCCAGTCGGCTAGCTATTACAATTTGGCTGTTGTCAAAGTCGCTCAAATCCTTACGCTTGCCCACTTTTTTTCCTGCTTTCAACACATCGACTTCAGGGAAAATATGTTCACTTGTTGCCTAACATATCCCATCCAGTTTCAGGTGCCATTGTAACTAGATAAACAATATGATTCACTTTAACTGTCATTGACCATAATATTATTGATGATCAGTGTATAAAATAATCAAAAACATTTCCTTTCTAAGATCAACAAGGCTCCTACACCCAAACCCCTGCCCCACCAGGCTTTCCCATTAGACAGAGAGGCCCACCATAATTACATAGTTGATCTGGTTGGAAAAAAAAAAAAAAAAAAAAAAAACACAAGTCCATCCAGTTCAACCAATAATAACCAGAAAATTAAACAGGGAGGCAGGAATGGGTGAGACCAAGCATTAAAGCCCAAAAAAACATTCCCTTCTGGGTGATCTATGTTTATTGCAAAGACTTTAACAAATGTTGTTGCAGATTCCTACCTTTTGTTATTCTGAAGAAATTCCTATGCGTTTGTATCCATGTGGGAAAGTGAATCTAATGGGAGCGGCTTCATAATTATCAATCAGCTGTGCACCTGCAGGGCACTAATGAGGGAAGCTACAGGGCCTACACCCCTTCAGCTGGGATTTCCTACTGGAAGTATCTCATCAAAAATTACATTTCTCCCTTAGTCTTTCAGGACAGCGCCTGGAGAGAGTGCAGCTCTGCCCACTTCCTAGGAAACACTGCAGTCAGAACTTTAAAGTCCGCCCTCTTCCACCATGGCCTCAGTTGTAGTGTTTCCGCCAGCCATGGTGGAAGTGCTGCAGGGGACCGAGGGTAGGCTTCGCTCTCTCCAGGTGGTGAGGGTTAGGAGCCTACCTTGTGAGGCGATTCTTTTTTCTAGAAGGCTGACCCAACACCCTCCCTGACGGGTGGGGGGTAGTTCGGTGTCCTCCCCTTAAGAGCCCGGCGAGGGCAGAGATTGGCGGCGGTCCCGCTCCAAACAGACCGGGCGATGCAGACGGGAACCACGGGCTTCTCCTGTACTCGTTCCGGGTGACGGGCAACGTCATCTCCGACGGGGCGGGACTTCCGGCAGGGCGATTCGGCTTCCGATTCCGGCTGCTGGAATGCAGGGGGAGGTGGGCGGACCTTCGGCCAGTGCAATTCTGGCCCCGCAAGGACGGGAAATTCGGATTGCAAAAGAAATAAAAGAGCTGATGGACGCCCGCTGTGTGCTCTGCAGGAATGGAGTCAGAAGCTTCAGCGCCAGCGGCAGGAGCCACAAGCACCGGCCAGGCCCAGGTAAGGAGGCAGAGGTCCCAGAATACCATGGGCAAATTGTTTGTTCCCTCCCCCTCCCCCCCTAAGGGGGAGGGGGAGCCTGCACCACTACCCTCAGAGGTTGGTTTGAGGGATTGCTGTGGTAGAACAGTGAAACTATGGGGTTGGTTTGTGTGTTCACTGTTTTAATTGATGTAGGTCTGCTAGTGTGTTAGACCAGATCATATTGTTTTGATCATTGCGTTTGGTATTGGTGTCTTTCAGGCTTAGGACAGACCCAGGTTTCTTGCCAAAGGTGTCTTCAACCTTTCAC
Organism: Glandirana rugosa; assembly: GCA_018402905.1. Lineage (NCBI taxonomy): Eukaryota > Metazoa > Chordata > Amphibia > Anura > Ranidae > Glandirana > Glandirana rugosa. Next base: position 462,256 of record BLSH010303923.1, on the reverse strand, counting down.
AGGGCTCAGGAAATCATTTTACCAACCTTTTGTCCCTTCCCGAATAGCCCTAAAGAGAGGCAGTTTCATAGTCTCGATATAAGGTGTTTACTAAAATATTTGGAGATAACCAAAGATTTTAGGAAATCAGATTCTCTTTTTATCCTATTTTTGGGACACCGAAAGGGTTATGGAGCCTCCAAAAGCACCATTGGGAGGTGGCTCAGGATGGCTATTAGCAAGGCATACAGAGCCTTAGGGATGGACCCCCCCTAGGGGGATAGTAGCTCATTCTACACGAGCAGTGGCAACATCCTGGGCGGAGCGAGCTGGGGCCTCACCAGGACGGATATGTAAAGCAGCCACATGGACAAGTTTTTCCACCTTCACTCATCATTATAGGATGGACCTGCTCTCAGCGGCAGAGCAATCGTTTGGCAGGAAGGTCCTGCAAGTGGTGGTCCCAACCTAGAGTAAGTACTCTCTTATCTCCAGGTGCTGTCCTGAAAGGCGAAGGGAGAAAACCTTAGTTAGACTTATCGGTAACGGTATTTCTACAAGTCTTTCAGGACAGCGCCGATGACCCTCCCTTGGGCTGTTTTGATAAATGTTAAATAACATGAATTTAATATGTTCCTTATATCTTTCAGCATGGCTGGAGGTCCTCAAAACAACTGAGGCCATGGTGGAAGAGGGCAGACTTTAGCGTTCTGACTGCAATGTTTCCTAGGAAGTGGGCGGAGCTGCGCTCTCTCCAGCTGCTGTCATGAAAGACTCGTAGAAATACCGTTACCGGTAAGTCTAACTAAGGTTTTTTGTTGCAGGGGATGCCTGAAATCTGACTTGTATCTTAGGACAGATTTCTGGGAAAATTAGTGAGTCAATCACACAAGCAGGAAATTATGTTTCTGGGGGTGTTCAGTACACATTTTGTGTATAGAACACCTCCAGGTAGCCATATTGCATTGCATTTTCAGAAAATTACAGAGCTGCAGATTGAAAAGGAATGGTAAATTTTAATAACATTCAATTACAATACGACTTGTGTCGCAATTATATACGCTATAATATTTTTTCTGTTTGCCATTTCTTTTCCCACAAAGGTGGAGTTACCCTTTAAGTATTTTACCAAAAATAACTCATTTTAATTTTAGCTTCCTAAATGGCACCATTTTGACACTGTTTTAAAGTGCATGTTGGGCGAAATAAAAAAAAAAAAATAAAAAAAAAAGAAGGGTTCATATGCATTACATCGCTCTACTAAAAACACACATTTCTTCACAATTTATTCCCATGAACTACTGTAGATACAGAAACATACTGGTTGATCTGTCAAAAATCCACTGAACTTTTAACTTCCTTTTTGAGCCGACAATGCAATGTCTCCACTGCACTGAAATCCCAAGCAGTGTTGACAGTCTTGCCTTGAGGTACAAGAATCCTTCTATCCCTTCTCTGTTCATCCCCACATGAATACATTGATTTCTCTGGATAACAATGTTCATACTTGCCTACAGTCCCCATTTTCCTGGGAAAATCCTGAATTTGGGACCCTCATCTCAGTTGGAGTCCGCCCCGACCAAAACCCCAATATTTTGAGCTTTTCCCATGCTTTGGGAATTCTTTTGGCAGCGGCCGAAGCTAGCTGCAAAAACATGGCCACAATATGGCTTCTTTCCGGCTCCAGGTCTTTCCCCTTGTGCTCAGTGGAGAGGGGTCTCCGATCTGTGCGGACAATTGCTGTTGGCTTCTCTCTTCAGTGTACAATTAGACAATTCTCTTGTACACTGAAGCTGGTTGGCTGCACGGATTGGAGGCCCCTCCCCTCTCCTCTGAACACACAGAGTCCTGTACGAGCGGGTAAGGTCCGGCTGCAGTCGGGGGGTGTTTGTTGCTGTCTGTAACTGGCTATATTACCCTGATCTATACACTGCCTATATTACCCTGATCTATGATACTGGCTATATTACCCTGATCTGTAATACTGGCCATATTACCCTGATCTGTGAGGCTGCGCTATATACTAGGTTCTGTGAGGCTGTATACCATGATCTATGAGGCTGTATTATATACCATGATCTGTGAGGCCAACCATGGTGCCTGGATGATTGAAGTGCTAACACCAGGTGTGTGGAGTATCTTTATCTGCTGATTGTTAAACTTTATAGAACACACATATTGCTATTGTGATGTAGGATCTGGGCCTGCTGTCCCTCCATCCCTTTCTTTCCTTCCTTCTTCTTGCCTCCCTATTTCTTTCTTTCTCTATCCCTCATTCACCTCAGACTCGAACCACGCCCCATTTAAGCCACACCCACCATTTAGAGTAAGCAACACTGCTACAGATGAGTCATGCATGCATGCAAACGAATGCACCGCCCTCTAATTTGTTGCTGTTTGGACTCCCAAGAACAAGCCCCCACATACTATGAACATGGAAGGGCTCTTGCAGGATTTAGTATCTTCTGCCTCTGCAAGAATTTTATAATTAGTGGTGATGGCAGTGGGTGGGGTGGGGGCTATAGAGATACATTTAAAAAGGTAATCTATATTTAGGGCTGCTTTATTCTCCCTTTTTTTTTCTATCCACTTTGTGAAAAGTGTGTGTGAAAGTGAGAATGAATGTGTGGGCTTAGAGAAAAGATCTCGCCTTACCAGCTCTTTCATTTCCGCATTTTATTGGTTGCTGTAACCTGGAAGTTTCTTTGTGGCGATTCCCATCTATTTTGCTGGTACAATTCATACGTCTGGTGAGCCTCAGTTTATTTTTTTTTTTTTTTGCACCGGTGGAGGAAGATTGATTGGTGATTGATGAATACAAACACAGCTTTTCCACTTCACTCGAGAATGGGAAGCTGTGATCATCACATTGGACTTTTTATGCACTTTATATGCACGTGCACTGTCATTTGTTTATTTATTTTGTGCGCTACTGAGAACTTTGACAGTTTTCCACTTCACAATCTTTAGTTATGCATTTATTAACCATACATTAGATTTAAATACTCCACATTTACCACAGGATTACTACAGAGAGAACATGACCAGTGCCTACACTTTGTCAGTATGTGACTAGTTGCTATTGAATCCCAGATCTTCAGGGAAAAACAAAAAAAAAAAAAAATCATACTATTTGTTGGGAATGTAATTTAGATTGGAGAGGAAAAGACCGGTCCATCAAGTTTGGGCTTCCATAGTGCCTGCATTTGTGGTTCAGAGAAAAGCAAAACGAAAACTTTTGTTGCAACTGCTGGCCAGGTTTAGAGATTATGTTTCAGGAATTTGAACGGAGAATAGGGCAGGCTAAAAATAAAGGATTTACTGTATTTTTGAGCCAATTTGTCTCCTGCCTCCTGTGAAAAGCACCAGCCAGGTGTTACCTCATCCTCTTCTGCTGATGGGCTTTGGTTTTTGAGTGCTACCTGAAGAAGCATGTTTGATTGAGGTCTTCTCTGACAGCAATTACGAGAGCCACATGTGGCGTTACAGTAAATGGGGAAAAAAAAAATACTGGGTTCTAATGTGCAACCTGGCTTCTTACAGCTTTTGCAGGCTCCAGAGCAAAGTACTGTATTACCCTTTTGTTGTGCTTGAATAAAGTCCCCTGCCATCCAATATAATGACAAATAAATTTTAAATAAGACAACACTCTGGATCACCTGTGAGTATAGGATTGTTTACTGTATATGGAGGTTTCCATTTGCATCTTTATTTTTTTTTTTTATTGGTTGAACTACTGTAAGCAGGCACGGGCTACAAGAGAGTGGCAACTCTGCCCTAAACTCTGAAAAATGCAGAATTGTTGCCACATAGGAAGCTACATTTAGTGGAATTTACTGACAGCCTTATCAGATATTTGTGGGACTTGGTGGTGGATTAACCACTTGCCGACCACCCACCGGCGACAAAGTAACCAGTATTGTGGGCGCGCGTACTATGTTCCGGGAGGGGGGGGCCAGGGAGCAGGTACGGTGGACTTGATCTCCGCCGGCTACCCGCGATGGCCCCCCGCAGTGAGAGAGCAGAGGTCCGTGTATGTAAACACGGATCTCCGTTCTGACAGAGGAGGAAGGGCTGTGATCACAGGCTTCCTGTATATGGAAGCCGTGATCACTACCCTCCCCCAGCCAGCCCAGCCCCCATACAGTTAGAACACACTGAGGGAACACAGTTAACACTTTGAGCACCCCCTCCAGGTTAACCCCTTCACTGCCAATGGCATTTACACAGTAATCAGTGCATTTTTAGCGCACTGATCTCTGTATAAATGCCAGTGGTCCCAAAAAAAGTGTCAAAATGGTCCGACATGTCCACTGCAAAATTGCAGTACCACTAAAAATAGCAGATCGCCGCCATTACTAGTAAAAAAAAAAAATAAATAAAACCCCCAGAAATCAATTATCATTCGTAAACGAGGCAACTTTTGCGAAAACCAATCAAACGCTGATTGCGATTTTTTTTTCACCAAAAATATATGAGGAAGAATATAAAATCGGCCAAAACTGATGAAAAAAAAAAATTTTTTATATTTTTTTGGATTTGTATTTTAGCAAAAAGTAAGAATTTTTTTTTGCAAAATTGTCACTTTTTTTGTTTATAGCGGCGATCAGAAATGACACAGAGGTGATCAAATACCACCAAAAGAAAGCTTATTTGTGGGGGAAAAAAAAAAGGACGCAAATTTAGTTTGGGTACAACGTCGCACGACCGCGCAATTGTCAGTTAAAGCGACGCAGTGCCGAATCGCAAAAAGTGCTCTGGTCTTAAAGGGTGAAATCCTTCTGGGGCTGAAGTGGTTAAGCAAAGACCGTAAATGCAGATGCACTTATAATAAACTCTATAGCAGCTATTTTTTTTTAAAAATGAAATTAGGGTTTTCACACTCGGGTGGTGTGCTTGTGGGACGGGGAAAAAAGTCCTGCAAGCAGCATCTTTGGGGTAGGTTGGGAGCGCGGTAAGCAGCGCTCAAACACCCTGCCCATTGCAATGAATGTCCAGAGCTTCCAAAGCACTGCAAAACGGGATTCTTAACCAGTTTTTTTGTAAAAAGCGCCCCGCTAGCGGTCGAAAAGTGCAGCTAAAACAACGCTAAATCGTCACCAAAATGAGCAGCGCTTTACCGCTAACGGTACGGGCGCCTCAGCGTGAGAGTAGCCCAATACCACCACCACACAGCCTCTAACAGAGAAGACTTGACCCCTTTTTACAGGGCAACAAACACACATTTAATAGATCCTAGGTAACCTCCAGCAGGATTCCCCTCGTATGTTGTCTCCTGAACAGGGTCTCCAAATTACAGTATCACGATCTCCCATAAGCATATACAAGTCCACAGAATGTGTCTCTCTCTGAATAGAGACACCTGTATATGCTTATGGGAGATCGTGATACTGGGATTTGGGGACCCTGTTCAGGAGACACCAGACGAGGGGAATCCTGCTGGAGGTAACCTAGGATCCATTATGTGCACGTTTGACCCCTGTAACAAGGGGTCAACTCTTTTTGGTAAGAGGCTGTGTGATGGTGGTGTTAGAGGTGACAGTCTCCAGTCTGGATTCAAATCTCTATCTAGATACCATCTTTTCTAAAGCTGAATGACGCTATACTTCCACTTTTTGTTGCGTCTTGGTGATACCTCTTTTACAATAATGGACTAAACACATTTTTCTTTGTGATCAGCGCTGCATTTTATGTTTTTATTCTTTATGTAAAACAAGCTTATATAACACTGTATGTTATGTTTGAACTTACTTTGTACTTATGCCGATTCTGCTGATTCTCATCTCCACCAAAATGCAGGGCCCCAAATCTTGGTCCAGTGTCTTCAATAGACACCTCAAATGCATCATCGATAGTGAAATTACCCATCAAACTTGTAGAACACTGTAGTTTGACCTATATCATATGGAGAGATAATTTAATGAAAATCTGGTAAGAATAAACACATTTCACATCAGCCATGTATGAATTTGTGGCAAATTTTGAACTCTACAGATCCAAAACCCTTAGGCCTTATGCACACTGCGGCTCCTAAGCTCATGATTTTGCAGCTTTTGGCATGGTGTGCTGAAGTTCGTGAACACAACTCAATACAATCCTATGTGTCCATGCACACAGAGTTTTACCAGAGTTTAGGAGCAGCAGCGTTTAGAGGCAGTAAATGCTCTTCTCCTGAACATGGAAGAATTGCGTTCAGGACAGGAGAGTTTTGGCAGGAAAACCTATAAAAGCAGCAAAAACGCACGTAAAACACTTTTAAATGCGCATTTAGCACTTGAGCATTAACTAATTTCAATGACCAGAATAAATTATTATTCTGGCCATTGAAATGAATGCCCAGGTGCTTGACACTGCTAAGCGTTGGTGAATGCTGTACACATGTTTACCAGTGTCCTTCTGCTGCCAGGAGAAAGGAGTCTAGTCCAGTGTGCAAGAACCCTTATACTATATTGAGGTCAGTATTAGCCAAGAGAAGAAACAGATGATGCAGTCAAATACTTTGCTATTGACTGGCTTGCCTGGTGAACTATCTGGGGTGACTTTGTGAAGAAATCCAATTTATGGCAAGTCAAGAATTACAATATGAGGAAGCGATTATAATCTGTATAGATATTCATTCCTATGAAGGTGAAGAGGGCAATGTCTCCAGTCTCTCCTAGGGTTAAAGGTTAGGTCCACCTTTTGGAACATATTACACCTGTATTTATGCTGCAACATGCTCCTAAGCACCCCCTCTCACCCCCTCCCTCCATGACAGTGTGCAGGGGTTCCTCTCCCCTGCAGTCGCTGTCACATTTAAAATCAGCGCAGCCGTGTGGGGCTCTGCCCGCACACAGTGGCGGCTGGTGAAATTTTAGGGGCGCCAGACCACGCCCTTCCTTTTTGACTCCTCTCACTTCTCATAAGCCCCACCCCTTCTAGATTCCACCTATTGTGTCAGGAGTATACATCCCAGCATCACCAGATACCACAAGATAGGGGTATACAGAGCCACCCCATTTGGGTTTACAGAGCCAACAGATAGGGGTATACAGAGCCAACAGATAGGAGTATACTGCACTACTCCCCCAACCCACCGCAGGCCTCACGACAGCAATGACAGCATGCACCCCCGTCCCAGAGGTTCGGTACTCACTGTGTGTGTGTGTGGACTCAGTCTGGAGTGGCAAGGATCCTCCTGTCTTTCACCGCCATAGCGGCAGTAGTGTGTGGAGAGGGAGGACGGAGGTGTCCGCTACTCATATTTCCCCTTCCTTGCCAAAGCGCCTAGGCATCCAATAGGATCGCCTGGCGCTTTGGCCAATCGGGAAACAGGTTTCACCGACCTGCCTCCTAATTGGTGGGGAGGCACTACAGTGTGAAAATAGCGAAAATGTTTTGCTATAGTCACACAACTGGGTGGGATCGGGGCGCATTCTCTGCGCCCAAGCCCACCTTTTTGAAGCCTCCGGCTCTAATCAGGTGCATCCAAAAAAAACCCCCCAAAAACTCCCACCCCAATAAGAATCCATGTGTCCGGCGTCCTGAAAGGGGCTGGGCACATGGATAGGAGGGCAGCGGCAGGGATGATGGGGGGGGGGGGGGGGGGG
>BLSH010303923.1:443545-454678 GCA_018402905.1 Glandirana rugosa | reverse complement strand
AAAAAAAAAAAAAAAAAAAAAGGTTTCGTCGGACATTTCGACAGCTGAATCATTCATTCACAGATTGCTATGAATGAATACACTACAAGTCCCGTCTGTCACTGCGGCAGACAGCTTGGATTTCCTAGAGGACTACGAGTGCGCTAACGAGTGCACTTGTAATTCACTGATACTTCCTCCAGCTTTCTAACCGAAATCCCTATGGAGGTAGAAAGCTGGAGGACGTGCCTGCAGATGCCTGACATTTCAATAGTGGGGCAATGCTTTACAGGCTGCTTTGGAAAAAAAAAAAAAAACAGCACATTTTATTTTCCTGCAAAAAAGTGTACATTTATTATTTTTAATGAATTTAGGCTTTAAAGTGGGAGTAAACTCCCTTGGTTGATTTTTGCCTATAGGTAAGCCTATAATAAGGCTTACCTATAGGTAGAGTAAATATCTCCTAAACGTACACCGTTCAGGAGAGTTACTTTAGATGCAGCTGCTGACGTCATCTACGCATGTGCTCTGCAGGAACGGCATATCTGTGCGGTGCATACTAGCACATTATGACTTGAACTGCCCGGGGGCCCAATTTTGTTTTGCTGTGGTTTTCTATCACTTTAAGAACTTAAGTTAAAAGGCCAAGTTGAGCTAAACCTAAAAAACAGAAAAATCAGCACAAGGGACATAACTTACAGTTAATACAATATTTGCATATAAACAAAAAAATGCCAAGGTGCAATAACATTCATAACTGGAGTTTGTACAACATGGAGTAATGGATAGTATAACTCTGGAAAATAAACTGTACTTCAGTCTCTAAGTTTTGATAGCTATGCATCTTTTACTGGACAAAAGAGGAATAAACCTAGTATATTTTGGGAGAGTTGGATATTTGCTGATCCTGCTAGCCCTTTTCTTTAATCTGCCAACATACAGTGTCCAGGTATGGAATTTCAGTATCTATATTCCGCTGTGCTGTTTGCACAACACAGGACTAGAGTTGAGCGAACTTCTAGAAGTTTGGGTTCTTCTGGTTCGGCCGAACTTCGGGACAAAGTCCGGGTTCGGGTCCGGACAGAACCTGAACTTTGCCCCGGACCCCGAACCCCATTGACATCAATGGGGACCCGAACTTTTAGGCACAAAAATGGCTGTAAAAAAAGTCTTGGAAAGTCCTAGAGGTCTGCAAAAGGAAGGAAAATGGGGGTAAGGGTGGGACAAGTGCCCTACAAAGAAATGGGGACAGGGAAATGACTTTAAATATTTTTTAAAAAATAAAAACATAAAAAAAATCAAAAATGGAGGTGGATGTGGACCATCTTCAAACTGTGTGAAAAAAGTATAAATTAGCCGGGAGAACCCATATCACTGTTCTACAATCATCTGGAAACTGTGTGTGAAAATATATCAGAGAAAAGCCATATCCCTGTTCTAAAATCAACTAAAAACTGTGTGTGAATATATAGCAGAGAGAAGAACAGGGATATGGCTTCGCTCTGCTATAGTTTCACACACAGTTTCCAGATGATTGTAGAACAGTGATATGGGTTCTCCCGGCTAATTTATACTTTTTTCACACAGTTTGAAGATGATTTTAGAACAGTGATATGGCTTCTACTACCGTTAATACTTTTCACACACAGTTTGAAGATGGTCCACATTCACCTCCATTTTTGATTTTTTAAAAAATATTTAAAGTCATTTCCCTATCCCCATTTCTTTGTAGGGCACTTGTCCCACCCTTAACCCCATTTTCCAGACCTCTAGGACTTTTCAGGACTTTTTTACAGCCATTTTTGTGCCTAAAAGTTCGGGTCCCCATTGATTTCAATGGGGTTCGGGGCAAAGTTTGGGTTCTGTCCGGACCCGAACCCGGACTTTGTCCCGAAGTTCGGCCAAACCAGCAGAACCCGAAGTTCTAGAAGTTCGCTCAACTATCTATTTACACCAGTTGCTGCATTTCAACAGTGGCTGGTGTGCAGTGTGATGCAGTGAGATGACAGAAGCACCAATGCGCTGATCACAGCACATTGCATTGTTCGCCTTTTTATTTTTTTTTATAGAATTCAATGAAAGGTCACAAGGTGACATTTCATTAAGTTCTATCGGTCACCATGTAGTGAGAGGTGGTGAATTGCCTCGCACTGCATCGCCGCAATATGGTGGTGTGAATCGGCCACACAGGAGACAAAGCACATTGTCTGGTCTTGCAGTGGGACCAAGTAGTCCCACTGTACCTGGTGTGAGGAGGGATTGAGCAGCTGCTCTTGTGCACATTGCTGGATCAAGATTGGGCTCAAGTATAAGGGGGGAGAGAGCCGAGGGAGAGCTGCACTCAGTTTTTTTTTTTTACCTTAATGCAGAGAATGTATTTAGATAAAAAAACTTCAGTCTTTAGAACCACTCTGAGGGCCCTGGGCCCTGTTTGTTAAGCTTGTGCACCAGTTTGTGTGGATTACGGTGATGAAAGCAGAACTGAAAATCAATAAATGACTTTCCAACATAAGTGCTAAAAACGGGTCAAGGATGTATGCAATGCAGTCAATCTGTTAACTCAAGCAAACCAATGTTTATCCACATCAGTAGGGATGCTGGCATTGACGTGTGATAGTACAAGTCGCGAATCACTTCATAATCTCCAGAGTTAAAGCAACTGGGTGATCTGTTTTTTAGGTTTAGAAATATATTGATGGATTTAAAACAAATTAGAGTCAGCAGCTTGTTGCAATGACAGATTAAAAATGTTGGGAACAGTTTCTGCAAAGAGATCAGCACAGTGTCTGCTCTTCCATTAGTGCTTTAGTGAGGGTTACAGCTCTGAAGTTTTGATCATCTAAACGGGCAACAAAAAATGTTTAGGGTATCAGGGTATACAGGGTAGCCAACATGTGAGTGCTAGTTTTAAAATTAAGCCCAGTTCCTTTAACTAAAAACTGTCTGTTAAGCCGGGTGTTACCAATAGGGCTACCCACCGAACAAATTCCAGTTGAATTTTCAGTAGAAATCTGATAAAATGAAGTTTGTGTATGGCCAACATAATTCTTCCTTAAAATAATAAAATTAACCTTCGGGAACATGTTCGCCCCATTTTTAGGATGGAACATATGGCATGTTCCCGCTCTTGCAACCCCCCCCCCCCCCCACTTGAAAGCAGCATGGGGATCTTCTCCCTGTACCCGCTGCCACAATTTAAAGAAGGTGGCTGTGCGGGGCTCTGCCCACACAGCCTCATCATTAATTCACAGAGTTCTGTGATTTAATGCCTACAAGTACTGTCAGCCTTTGCGGCTGACAGTTCTCAATGAACTGGGAGGGCGCTGGTGAGCATCATCGTAGTTCATTGATCTTCCTGGACTGAAGTAACTGCCCGCCCATATCTGAGGTACAGGCAGGAAGGAAGGTTTTTTGGGGTGAAGGAGAAGGAGAGCTGTACTTTAACCACTTCAATACCAGGCACTTAGAACATTTCCCGCCCAGACCAATTTTCAGCTTTCAGAGTTCTCACAATTTGAGTGACAATTACTCAGTCATGCTACACTGTATCCAAACAAAAGTTTTATCATTTTTTCCCACAAATAGAGCTTTTTGGTGGTAATTAGTCCCCACTGTTTTTTTTATTGTTTGCGATATAAGTGAAAAAATGAGCGAAAAATTTTAGTTTCTACTGTAAAATTTTGCAAAAAAGTAATTTTTCTTCATAAATTTGGGCCAAAATGTATATTGCTACATATCTTTTGTAAAAATAACCCAAATTCGTGGATATTATTTAGTCTGTGTGAAAGTTATAGTCTACACGCTATGGTGCAAATCACTGAAAATTGATAACACCTGATGTACTGACGGCCCATCTCATTTCTTGAGACACTAACAAGCCAGGACAGTAAAAATACCCCCCAAATGACCCCTTTTTGGAAAGTGGACATTCCAAGTTATCTAGTAAGAGGCATGGTGAGTTTTTTCACGGTTAGATTTTTTTTTTCCACAAAATTGTCATTGTAACAGGTTATTTCTCTCACATGACATATGCATACCACAAATTACACCCCAAAAAAAACATTCTACTACTCCTGAGTATGGCGATACCACACAGAGGCCCAACATGCAGAGAGCACTATCAAGTGTTCTAGGAGCATAAATTAGACATTTAACTTGTTGACTACCTATTACATTTTTGAAGGCCCTGGAGCACCAGGACAATGGAATTACCCACAAAATTACCCCATTTTGGACGTATAATCTATGAGGCATAATGTGTCTTTTGAACGCTTCATTTTTTTCCAGAAGTTTTTGGAAAATGTGGGGAAAAAAATGTAAACGCATTTTTTTTTTTTTATACACAAAAGTTGTACATTTATAAAGACATTTCCAACACACAGCAGGTACATAGCAAAAATGACACCCCAGAACACATTCTGCTACTTCTCCTGAGTATAGCAATACCACGTGTAAGACTTTTACACAGCCTGGCCACATATAGAGGCCCAACATCCAATATTCTCTACTCAGAACACTTTTATGGAGTCCCTCACATATGCAAGATCCCCGAGTACTAAAGTATAAGGCAAAAGATCAGTCCAAGTGGCAGGCAAAAACATGGTGAATTAACAGGCCGAGGTCGGTGCATGTGGAAGTCAGAAACGTGGTTTAAAACGTCAGGCAAAGACATTGTTGGTAAACAGGCCAGGGTCAGGGTCAGTTAATGTGGAAGTCTGAAATGTGGTTTAAAACAGTAGGTAAAGACATCGTCTGTAAACAGGCCAGAGTCAGTTAACATGGTAGCAAGCAAATGGTCCACAAAGGTATTTGAAATTGGGAAATGGCAGTCTGTGGTCTATAAAGAGGAACTAATATCCGATTTGTGTATGATAATTTTTGAAATAATCTCTGATGCACAGGCCAGGTTGGGAGGGGCATTGGTGGCAATAGGTGGTACCTCTTCTGACTCCTCCTCTGAAGCATACACAATATTTCTTCTGCCGTCTTCTTCCGGATTCTGTGGGGGGGGGGGGGTGGTGTGGGGATAATGTTGCTCGTGGAGTGAACTCACACTATTGGAGCAAATACTTTCTGGGATGGGTCCTTGCTGATAAATGAGGGCAGTAATAATTTTTTCAATGTATTTAAAGTAGGTGAGGGATTGGTTTTCGGATGATCTTTGGCAACACAAAGGAATTATACACGGTCATATGAAAAAGGTGAAATGCGGCTCTTATACCAAAAAGGGGACTTTCGGGTAGACAAATAGGGCTGTACCATCTGGTCATTTAAAGCCACCCCCTCCCCCCATGAATAGATTGTAGTCGTGGACACACTTGGGTTTTACAACGGGGTCACATCTTCTCTGGATCTCCACCAAGGTGTCATTGTGGACAGTAGAGAGGATGAGGACATCTTTCTTGTCCCTCCACTTCACGGCCAATACCTCTTCATTCCTCATGAAGGCAGATTCTCTGTTTTGTAGTTTTTTGCTGAGGAGATTTTGTGGGATGCCCTTCCGATTTTTCTTGAAGGTGCCGCAGGCCAGGGTTGTCTCTCGATAAAGATGGCGAAATAGGGGCAAGCTTGTATAGTAGTTGTCAACGTATAGGTGGTATCTTTTACCGAAGAGGGGGTATGCCAGCTCCCAGACAATCTTCCCACTGGTTCCAATATATGTGGGGCAATCACGGGGCTGTATACATAACCAGTGGCTCGATTACACAGTTTGTTAAGTTTTAAGCCATGTCTGGCTCTTACTGGGTATGTACTGCTTAAACTGCTGCCGGCCAGTGAAATGATGAGGGACTCATCCGCACAGATGTTTTTATCCTGGATGAACACTTCCATGAATCTCTGGGAAAAGGAATTAATTAGGGGGTGTATCTTACATAATTTACCATGGTCAGGGTGATCTTGGGGAGGGCACTGTGAATTATCGCTAAAATGGAGGAAATGCATAATCATGTTGTATCCTGTCCTGGATATGACAGAGGAGTATATGGGCATGTGGTGGATGGGGTGGGTGGTCCAATACCCATGGAGTTCATTTTTTTGTAAGGCCCAACAATATTTTGAATTCGTCCAGACGTTGCCAATGGAACATGCAGGCATAAGATAAAGTGGGATTGGCAGCAATAAATTGTTCTGCGTAGAGAATGGTTTGGTTCACCATACTCTGTAGCAATTCAGGGGGAGAAAAACAAATCAAAGTAATCCAATAAATAAAAAGGGGCAGACTCGATGGACTACTCAGTCTTTCTGCCGTCACTTTTCTATGTTTCTATGTTTCAATAGGGCATAATCAGTAGGGTCGACCTGCACACCTGGCAGTGCAGTGAAATTGGGGATTATTGCAGACCCTGTGTTGGCAGGCAAACATATGGGGTTTGCCAAGGCATCAGGAAGGAAGGACTGGGCCCAGATTAGGGTTCTTTGGGTTGGGCGTGTAGTTCCAGTGCTAGTACAGGGCTCCTTTTCCTGGAGTCTGGTGGTGCTGCTGGTGGGCAGGTCTTCAGATCTTGGTCCTAATCTTTTTATTCTTCTGGAGGGGGGGGGGGGGAGGGGGCGGTTTCCTCAGCTGAATCGGACTCTGATCCACTGCTCTCTACTGGCTCAAACTCCGAACCAGAATAGTTTGATGAGAGCTCCCGCCTCCTCAGGGGTATAGACTCTCTGAGAAATGAAAGTGGGCCTGGTAATTGTACTGATGGCAGTACTGATGGGTGGCGGTATTGGGGGCGGACGTACGCTTAGCGGTACTGGTGGCGCATCTGCGTTTAGCTGTACCAGTACTGGTGGCTGGTCTGAGGTGGTACCGATGGCGGTAAAAGTGGCGGACCTGTGTGGCGGTACCGGTACTAGTGGCAGGCCTATGTTTTGCGGTACTGGTGGCGGACCTGCATTAGCGGTACTGGTGGCTGGTGGCTGGCCTGTGTTTAGTGGTACTGGTGGCAGTACCGTGTAGCGGTACCGATGGCGGTGGGCCTGTGAGACAGATGGGCTGTGTGACAGATCCAGATGGTACTGCTGACAGGTTTTCTTTATTGGGGGGGGGGGGGGGATGTGTGCGCACAGTATACAGTAGATAGACAGTTGACAGACATCGACTCACTCACTCACTGATCCCTGCTCTGCTCTCTCCTCACACGATTGGTGTGTGAGGAGAAAAAGCAGGGATCACATAGCGAGTTTTTTTGTTTACATTTGTGACCGGCTGTGATTGGACACAGCCAGTCACATGGTAAATAAGCAATTTCTTTGGCTGTTTACAGATTGGGAAATCGTTATGTCCGAGGGACACCCGCCCCCACGATCACGCGGATGTGCCTCCAGGGGTGCCGTTTTTTAGCAAACAATGTGATCGGCTGCAATTATACACAGCCGATCACACGGTAAACAGCCAATTTAAAGTGGTTGTCAAGTCATGACAACCACTTTAAACTACAGGTAAGCCTACAATAAGGCTTACCTGTAGGTCCAGGAAATATCTCCTAAACCTGTATGGTTTAGGAGATATCACCTGTATCTGCATGTGCCGATGTCATCGGCACATGCACAGTGAAGAATCGGCACCCGGGGTAGCCCAGGGTTCCGTCTCTTTATTTGTGCCGTAAATGACGGCTCCTGTGCGCATGCGCGAGAGTGACATCAGCGCAGCTCTGCCAATCACAGCGCTGGAGCCCGTGCTGTGACTTGACGGAGCTGCAGACCCGGAAGAATGATGTCGCCGGTCACAGCGGTGTGCCGAGACCGCTGCAACAGCTTCATTCCGAGGGGTTTCATAATGAGCCAATATGCGCTGCATACTAGCTCATTATGCTTTTGCTTTGCAGGTTTTTTTTTGTGGGGGTGTAGGGCGGCTTTACAACCACGTTAACTGGCTGTTTACCGTGATTGGTAACGGCCCATGTCCGGCGGACACGAGCCGTGCACGATCGTCGCGATGCGCGCTCTCGCAGGCGCACGCTAGCGGCTTATCCGTCGCCCAGTCAGGATAATTACGTCACCGCCCGGCCGTCATTTGTCAATAGGCCGGGCGGGAAGTGGTTAAAAATGTAGTTCACATCAAATGCAAAATCTGGGCCTGTTAATGGCACTCTGTTTAGGACAGCCCTGCTTTAAGACCAAGTTAAACACAGAAACTCGGAGAGCACCCTATAATTAGGAATACTTTGGTTTTGTGACCTGGCCTGTGACTAGGAGAATGCTTTGTAGTGGCTGCTACTTTTCATACAGTTAAAAATCTTACAAAAGCATACATTTTTCTTGGAGAAATCAGCACAAGCTTTCATGTACCCATTTATATGGTTTTCCTGCCTGTGAAGTTATATTGTATACGGAACAATCCTTGGGAGCTCCTCTTCAGTCCCCTATACATAACAATCCATGTATGTGCAGCATCCTAGCTGCATGATTGTGTTGCCTGTAGTAGCACCAGATAATAATGTGCAGCCAGTTTAAATTCTGCCCCCCCCCCACTTCCTTTGACTGACAGCAGCAGGGGCCAATGGCTTCCACTGCTCTCAGTGAAACTTGTGAGAGGAGGGGAGAGAAGAACTGAAGCCGGACACAGCACTGAATCCATACTGGACTTAGGTCAGACTTAAAGCGGTTGAATCCCCCCCCCCCCAAAAAAAGAAAAGAAATAAAAACACCTGTAAGTCAAAAGGCGTGGCATAATGAGCTATGATATACTTACCTCAGAAAGAAACTACCACGGGGCCACTCGGTCCCTGCAGAGCTGAGATTTTCCCTCGGGGGATCCTTCCGGATTCGTGGCTCCGGCGCTGTGAGTGGCCGGAGCCGCGAGATGTCACTCCTGCGCATGCGCTCTGGAGCCCGACTTTCCGGCAAGGTTTCCGGCTTACCATGCATCATGACGTCAGTGGCTGCATGCAGGACGAATATCTCCTAAACCATGCAGGTTTAGGAGATATTCATTTTACCTACAGGTAATTAGGGGATACAACCACTTTAAAAGGGGTTGTCAACCCGTGACAACCACTCTAACCTACAGGTAAGCCTATAATAATGCTTTCCTGTAGGTGCCCTGCATATCTCCCAAACCTGCCCGGTTTAGGAGGTATACAGTGTACTAGCATTGCCGACGTCATTCGGCACATGCGCTGTGAAGAAACGGCGTCCGTGCCGTTTCTTCACGGAGATCGTGCCATGACTGGCGGCTCCCACGTGCATGCGCGGGAGTGATGTCACGTAACTCCGGCCAGTCACAGAGCCGCGGCCCCAGGAGGAAAAAGGGGCTGAAGATGGCGACATCGCTGGACATCGCAGGCTTCATTTGCAGGTGACACATAATGGGCTACTATGCGATATCACATTAAGATAAAAACCTTTTGCCTTTACAACCACATTAATGGCCCTGTAATCTATTTTTCATGAAATCATCCTCTGAGCTACCAAACCTTAACCCCCCCCCTTCTGTTTGAAACAAGTCATGAATGTTAGTTGCGGTCATTAGCACTGCTCTATGCACAATACAAATCTCACAGTCCCTAGTCTGTTTGGGGAATGAGCAAGAGAGGGTGACTACATTCCTACATCATGCAGTGGGACCATGGAGAATAAATTTAGCCACCCTCTAATTGTAAGTCGGCTCACAGCAGAGGTCTGAG
Source organism: Glandirana rugosa (assembly GCA_018402905.1). NCBI lineage: Eukaryota > Metazoa > Chordata > Amphibia > Anura > Ranidae > Glandirana > Glandirana rugosa. The sequence goes on along the minus strand of BLSH010303923.1, from coordinate 445,082 downwards.
TCTGACCTTTGTTCTCCAGGGTCCCACTGGATGTAGGAACATAGTCACCCTCTCTTGCTTTCTCACAAGATGGACTATTTACTATGGGTAGCATTTATAGAGTAGTGAACAGGACCAGAACTAGCGTGCACTTCCATACAATCAGAAATGTGAGGGGGAAAAAGGGGATGTTTAGAAGCTCACAGAGGTGGTTAGCAGAAGCAGAAAAACACTGTAAGAAACAATTTCATGAAAAATAGAGTACAAGGCCATTAAAGTAGTTGTAAACGTTTAACAAAAAAAACTCCATATGCCTATACTTACCTGCTCTGTGCAATCTTCTTCTTCTGTAGTCCCCCACTGGCGCCCCAGGCCCCTCTTCATTGGGTGCCCCCACGGAAGCTGCTTTCCAACGGGGACACCCGTGCAGGCTCGCTCCTGAGTCCCGCTGCTGCGTCCACATAGACAGCGAGGCTCTCCATCGCCCGCCCGCCCCCCACACTTATTGACAGCAGCAACCTGTCCAATGAGGAGAGCGACAGCACAGAACGACAGCACAGAACGTTTTTCACCTTAATGCATAATGCATTAAGGTGAAAAACCTTAAAAGTAGAACTAAAAGAAAAAAAACTTTAGAGGGGAGAGGGATTAAAACTGTCAGTTTTTATTGCTGCCTGTGCACCCATTAGGGAGTTTTACCCTCTCCGTTTACCATTATCATTGAAAGTAAAAGAAAATCCCACATTTTGGGTTGTCCCCAGAAAAATAATAGAGGGGACATGTTCCAATGGGGACACTAGCTCTGGAGACCTGGGGGTCCCCATGAGATTCCCTTAATTTGCAGGGATGTCTTTTCACTTCCTGTTTGGCTATGGGACAGGAAGTGAAGGTAAACCTCCCCAATGGGACAAATAAGGCAAAACAACTTTATTGGGGTTATAACCCCCCCCCCCTTACTCCATCCAAAATGAAAATAAAAGTTTTGTCTATAGTTCTACTTTAACGCTTTACAACCACTTTAAGTAATGGATGTGTATGTTTTTTTTTTTTTGGGGACTAAGGTTATCGTTTAATGTCACTTTAAACGCCTCAGGACCGCCCACCGTCAAATGCTCTCCCAGCGGGTGGACGTCATATGACGTCCTCCCTTTAAGCCGGGACTGCGCGCGATCGGGCGCGCGCATCCCGGCTCTGTCGGTGTCGGCGTGTCCCCAGGACACGCCGCTACACCGACAGGGGTGAACAGCCATTGGTTATGGCTGTTCACCACGTGATCGGCTGTGACGAAGTCACAGCTGATCACAAATGGCACGCCCGCCGTTCGCACGGCGCATGCGCGCGATCGGGAGCGCGCTGCGCGTGCGTGTCGGTGGCGGCGTGTTCCTGGGGAACACTGCCTGTCACCGACACAGGTATCAGCCGCCGTCCGGCGGCTGATACCTTGTGATCGGCTGTGATCTACTTCACAGCCGATCACATACAGTGTAAACAGAGCGGTAACTCACTGTTACCAGCTCTTCTCTCCTCACACAGAGTCCAGTGTGAGGAGAGAAGAGCT
>BLSH010303923.1:374253-390923 GCA_018402905.1 Glandirana rugosa | reverse complement strand
CTGTCCTTCTATCGCCATTGTCGAGTAATGGCGGGTGACACATGTGGTTCTTGTGACTAAGGGGGGGGGGAGTTATTTCTCCTGGACAGTGGTGGGGTAGTTTCATGGGCTCATGGACAGTGGACGAGTAATCTCGTGGGCTCATGGACAGTGGTCGGGTAGTCTCATGGACAGTGGTCTGGTAGTCGCATGGTCTCATGGACAGTGGACGGGTGGACTCATGGGCTCATGGACAGTGGACGGGAAGTCTAATGGGCTCATGGACAGTGGTTGGGTAGACTCATTGGCTCATGGATAGACGTCGGGTAGTCTCATGGGTTCATGGAACAGTGGGCGGTAATGAGCTGTTACCGCTATCTTCCTGTCACACACGATCGGTGTGTGAAAGGGAGAACCGCGGTAACAGCTCGTTACCGCGGTTTGTTTACATCACATGAACGGCTGTGATTGACATAGCCAGTCACGTGGTAAAGAGCCAATTCTATTGGCTCTTTACACTGATCGGAGCTGGGCTTTGTCCGAGGGACAAGCCTCAGCCCCGATCACCGCGCTGTGCAAGCGGCGTGCACGGGAAGATCGGTAGTGACTGGCTGTGATTGGACACAGCCGGTCACATGGTAAATAAAATTGCCTCTTTACCCCGATCGGGGGGGGGGGGAGGGAGGGGACACGACCCCTGGCACACAATCAATCTGCGATCGCCGCTCTGCGGGGCCCGCAGTAGCGGCGAGAAGTGGCCAACGTCATATGACGTCGGCCCGGATCGACGAGGAACTGGTTAAGGGCTAGTTCACACTACATGTGTTCCAATGCTTTTTTTTTTCTTCATCCAAAACGCATAGAAAATAAGTTACATAGTTTTCAATGGCATAGTTCACACTAGTTCTTGCAGTTCCAGTGTGTTCTAGTTCCAGAAAAAAAAAGTAGAACACGCTGCATTTTTTTCCTGCACAGAACTGTACTGGAACGTGGTAAAACGCATAAAAAACGCACTGGAACGCACCTACATGCATCACAAACACATCATAAATGCTCTGGAACCCCAGTGCAGTGAAAAAAAACATATGAAATGAACCAGGAAACGCATCAAAAATGATCATGAAGAAATGCATGCATCTGGAACAGATCTGAAGGACATTTTTGTGGTGTGAACTAGCCCTAAATTAGTAAAATAATTTACTCTTCATTTTTTATTTGTTTTGTAACATGTAAATGTGTTTGTCTTCCAGGTTGAGGAGCCAGGTACCTACAGGCAGGATGCTTGGGCTATGACTGACGAGGAAAAACTGGAAGTGGTACCCGTCCTTCACCAAGAAGGCAACCAGCTGTACAAAGAGGGGAAAACAGCTGAAGCAGCTGCCAAATACTATGAAGCTATTGCATGTCTTAAATCATTACAGATGAAGGTACATTGCACACATATAGGACCTATTTTCTAATCTTATCTTTTTTTTTTTTTTTGGAAAAAAAATGTATTGGATTTTTACAATACAAAGTAAGTATCAATAACAGTTAGACAGTGTTAAGTTTAAGAGCACTGATATGCAATATTAAACCATAGTAGGGGTTAATCAGAGGTGGAAAGCATAGGGAGAGGTTAGGGGAGATGGGTAAGGAAAAGGGGAGAGAGTGGGAAAGGGGGTCATTTACCTGTAGACAAGAACATAGTACGGCATTACATGTCATGTTGTATAGAGAATTAGTAAGTCAAATCACGAAACCCTCAGGAGTGGAAGCAGCATAGTTGGATATAATATAACGATTATCAGAGGCTACCTAACCAAGGTGCTATTCTTTAAGTATGTTCGTCAGGGGAACGGGCGCTGGAACCAGTTAATGGCTTAAGTCATTGTAGTTGGTTTGATGAGTTGAGGCATTGGAAGAGTTGAGTGCATCTGATATTTTGAGGTTACCTAGCAAGTTGGTAAGATCCCATTTCAAGTACCAGTCAGTGTATCGGAAAGGGTACATAATGGAAGGCATCTTTTCAATAGTGAATGTAGCCTCCATGTATGTCCGTCACCTGGCAAAGAAGTGAGCTGGTGTCTAGTCTTTTAATTGAAAAAGTGACAGTAGTGCTTTCTTAACACCTGAGATGGAGGATGGGTTCAGGTTCGAACCAATGGCACATGATCGTTCTCAGAGCCACCAGTAAACAGATATGGGACCAGTGCATGAGGTCAGGCGTTCCTAACGATGGGGACAGAGACATTGGAGTATCACATTGACATATGCACAATAATGGGTCCTTACGTAGTTTAAGCTTGCTCATCTGTAGGATATATGTGAGTACTGAGTCCCAGTATTTAGATATGGCTGTACATTCCCAGAGTCTATGAAGTAACGTGGGGCGGACTATAGAGCACCAAGGGAAGTGTGCTTTGGTAGGGTCTGAACTATTCATGCAATATGGATAGTATGCCCTGTGAATGATTTTAAATTGCGTTTCCCTCCAAGTTTCTGAGATGATGAGTTTGTGAATGTGTTGATAGCTCTGCAGGATTTTTCCGGGCAATTCAGTATCACTGAAGATAGATGACCGTTTTTGGAATGGAGCAAGACAATATTTGTCCGTTTTGATGTACAATAAGGTGGGAATAAAGGTTATAAATAGAGTAGTCGTCTCTTTGGAGCACTACATCGATGAAAGACTTCCCAAATGGATCTGTTTGCAGTCCATGACAATTGCGTAAGTAACTGAGCAGTTGATGATAGTGGAGAGTGTGGAATGGTAACAAGGAAAATTCCTGAGAGAGATGTTCATAGGACTTAAACTTTCCAGTTCTACTAGCGTATAGTTGAGTAACCTTGACTAATCCACATGTTCGCCAATGATAGAAGGCTTTGCATGTTGTTGATGGGATAAACATAGGCTTACCTTGAATGACCAGGTGACCAGGTATACTTGAGGGTAGCCTCAGCAACCTTCGCACCTCCCTCCACAGTGTCCCGGATGAGGACACTCGAGCGACAATGTATAAGTAAAGCCTTAAGGGTAGAGTGGAGAACGGCCGAGAGGGTGTGCGGGGAGACCAAGGCCTCCTCAAGTATGACATTTGAATATCTAGACTTGCCAGATAACCAATCTAGGCCTTGTCTGAGCAGACATGAGAGGTTGTAGAAACGGAAATTGGGCAAGCCTGCACCCCCTTCGGACTTGGGGAGGCAAAGCTTTTTGCCCGACCAAATAAAGGTATTCAGGGCTTTATGTATTTTTTGCACATCAGAGTGTTTCAACAGAAGAGGTATGGTCTGCATCGGAATAGAGCAGACGTGCGAATGAAACCATCTTGAAGAGATGACATCTCCCAAAGAGCAAAAGGGGGAGGGTTGCCCAAGCTTCCAACTCCTTTACAATTTTCGTTATTAAAAGTGGATAATTGAGAGTGTATAAAGAAGATGGCTCTCCGCCTATGTGTATGCCTAAATAGGTGATATGTTGGGCAGCTATAGCACACGGGGAGGATAGTTTCCAGCTAGCAGATTGGCGAGGGTGAAGTGCCAAGACTTCACTCTTGTCAAAGTTGATTCTAAACCCATAGCTGAGTCAAAAGTCCACAAATATGTCATTTAGTCTGTCAAATTCTAATAGGGGATTGTTCGAGAACAGGAGTATATCATCTGCAAATAAGGCGGATCTGAGAGTTTGATCTCCAATGGTGATGCCACTCACTCCAATGGTGATACCACTCACTCCAATGGTGATACCACTCACTCCAGTGGGTGAATTGAGGATTCTGGAGAGAGGTTCAATTGCTATGTTGAAAAGCAACGGAGTGAGGGGACATCCCTGTCTCATTCCTTTGGTTAAGGGAATAGCATCTGTGACGAAATTTGAGGTAACAAGGCGCGCCGTTGGGGATGCATACATTTGTTGCAGGGATCTTATGATCGGACCCGAAAAATCTAACGTATGCAGTACCTTAAGTAGCCAGAAAAACTGATGTTGTCAAAAGCCTTTTCAGCGTCTAGGGATATGATGGCAACATCTTGATTTGGGTGTGAATGGGCATATTCCAATGCAAGTAGGACCTTACGAATGTTCAAAGTGGCCGACCGTCCCGATACAAAGCCTGATTGTGCTGGGGGAAGCAAGGATGGGAGCAAGAGGGCTAGGCGTGACGTTACTATTTTAGAGAGGATCTTGACGTCTACATTGATAAGCGAGATTGGCCGATAGGATCCTGGGTGTAGTGGGTCCTTCCCTTTTTTAGAGATAAGTTTAATATGTGCCTAAGTCCCCGTGGGAAGATAGGGGCCCCCTTCCCACATGGCAGCAAAAACATGTTGCAATGCGTCAGGAATTAAATTCTTAGTCGGCTTGTAAAATTCGGCCGTGTATCCATCTGGTCCAGGGGCTTTAGATGAGGCTAACGATTTAATTGTTTCTTTGATGTCTTCTATAGTTATGGGGGCATTAAGAGCTTCTAATTGTTCAATAGTGAGTCGGGGTAGACATACCTTGGCTAACAAATTGTCTGCCATTTCCTGATCTGCTGGATCCTCTGAGTATAGGGATTAGGGGTGCTGAAATTAATCGATGCATCGCGATTCAGACGTCCGCGATGCGGCATCGATGCAGCGACTGCCCATAATCGATTATGGGTGACGTCATCCGACTTGTGGGCGACCTCGGCACAAGGCGACTTGCAAATGACTTCTGTAATAGAAGTCAATGCAAGTCGCCCCCAAGTCCTACAGGAACCTTTTTCTAAGTCGGAGCTGCCTGCCTTTCTCCTCTCCGGCAGACGTCAGCGGTGGATTCCTCAGCCCTGCCCGCTGACTGTATCTGACAAATCAGAAGAGAGACGGGCGGGGCTGAGGAATCCACCGCTGATGTCTGCTGGAGAGGAGAGAGGCAGGCTGGGCGGGGATGTCACTTCCTGGAGACGGGACGCATCGCTATAGAGACAGAGCAGAGACGGGATTCGGGAGAGATGGAGGCGGACGGACTGCTGCTGGGGATGGAGATGGTGGCTGAGCTGCGGACATCAATGCTTCTGTTCTGGGGGAAGATCCTCGGGGTCCGAGGGGACTATTATATCTGCCGGGGGACCGAGGAGGAGGGGCGAGGAGCTCCGGGGGAGGAAAACCTTCTACAGGTGAGGGGTCCCTATAGACCATCTGTATTTATCAGAGGGGGGGACGGTGCCTTTAGATCCCTATATATGCACCATACCCACCCGATGACACCCCTCAGCCACCCATTGACATCCCACACCCACCCACTGACACCCACCCAATGACACCCCCTACCCACCCACTGACATCCCTCACCACCCACTGACACCCCTAATAGGGATGTATAGTAGTCAGTAAGTATTGTACTAATGTCCGCTGAAGAAGTAAGAATTGGGCCAGCAGTGTTTTTTTAGAGCAGAAATGTGGGTAGACTTCCTAGGGCCCGTGCACAGTCTGGCTAACAGTTTGCCCGCCTTGTTGCCAAATCTGTGGAAGCGCAGAGTAGAGTAGGATGTTTTGGCTGCCTCCCGTTGCTCTACCCAGAAATCAGTTACGTTTAGCCAATTGCCAGGCTTGTATGTTAGCCAAGGTACGTTTATGAGACAGAGTCACATTTGCAAAGCATAATGTTTTGCTGGTCTGTGTGTATTGCTGTCTAGAATGTCTTTTAAGTTGAGCAGTGTAGGATATGATTTTCCCTCTAAGGAAGGCTTTACCTGCCTCCCAGAATAGGTTTGGGTCGGTGATATGTGCTCCGTTAGTGGAGGCATATTCCGCCCATGTGTTATATAGCATTTGGCGGAAATTGTCATTATCAGCCAGATGCAAAGGGAAACGCCAGGTGGGTGGGAGAGAGGACGGTTTGACATTGGCCATGTGTATCGTAATAGGACTATGGTCTGAAAATACAGTATCACCAATTTCCGCATTGTGTAGCATCAATAGTAGGGCTGGGGAAGCAAAAAAGTGGTCTATACGCGAAAAAGAGTTGAGGTGGTGAGAAAAAAGCAAAATCTCGGTCAGTTGGATGCGTAAGTCTCAAAGTCCACAAACTTCATGGACGAGATAGCTTGGGTCAATAGGGAGAGATCTGCAGTCAAAGAAGAATTGTCCCGGGATGCCTGAGGTCGAACGTTAGTACAGTCCTCCGATGGATGCATCACTGAATTGAAGTCTCCCCTTATTAGGTGAAAGACTTCTGGGGCGCTTAATATCCGAGACACCATTTCCTGGAAGAAGTGGGTATCAGGGGAGTTGGGGGCGTAAATGTTAGTGATAGCAACGTCTCTAGAGGCTAATGTTAAATGCAATGTCCCTTTGCGGCCAGTTGAATCAGCTCGGATATCATGTATAGTATGTCTCAAGTTTTTATGTAGCAGAATAGCCACCCCAGCTTTGCGTCCTACTGCCGGGGAGCCATATACAGCAACAACCCATAACTTACGTAGGCGTATTAACATAATAGTCAAGTGGTGAAACCACTTGCTGAACCCTATTAACTTCACCTTTTTCCACATGGGGACCTATTCCCATGCAGAGCTCCCGCTAAAGGTTTGCTCCTCTCTTGGGAATGAAAACTGAGCCTTGGGGGGGGGGGGCTGAATAAAAGAAGAGCCCTCAGAAGGGTGTGGTAGATATTTGAGAAGGGAAAATAAAAGTGGAAGGGGAGAGGCCCAGTAAAGATGGGCTTGGGTAGGGTTTACTGAAAGGCGCACTGGTGCAATTATGGCTCAGGGTTCAGCCCACCAAGATAGCAAAAACTGAAGGAGAGGACCTGTCGTAGACAGTAAAGTCATATTAGGGAAAATTGTTTTCATACTTACCGTAATTTTCCTTTCCTGCATCCTCCTCATGTCAGCCTACTATGGGTCCACCCCTCTGACCCCTTCAGGACAACCTCTTTCCAAGCCTATAAGAGGCGGCTGTCTGCCCATATGCAGTGTTCAGTTTACCCACCTCGCGACGGATTTGGGTGGGAGTTCCTTGGCTGACATGAGGAGGATCCAGGAAAGGAAAATTACGGTAAGTATGAAAACAGTTTTCCCTATTCCCGGACCTCCTCATGTCAGCCTGCTATGGGACGTAGCAAGCAATCAACCACATACGAGGAGGGAAAGACACCAATAACGAGAATCATAAACCGATATCAATTATTTTAATGGCCGACAGAACGGTAGACCCAAAAGCTTCCCATGCCGTCAGAGTTACCTTCACTCTGTAGTGCGAAATGAAAGTATTCGGTGCACTCAAGCTAGCTGCCCTGCATACTACTTCTGCTGACACCTTCGCGTATGATGCACAGGAATCTGCCATGCCTCTCATAAAATGTGCTTTGACCTCCAATGGCGGAGGAGATCCCGACTCTCTATATGCCATCTGGATAAGTTTTACGATCCATGAAGACACTATTCTAGGTGGCATAGCCATGCCTTTCCTGGAGTCCCCGGGAAAGATGAAGAGCTGATCTTGCTTCCAGAAATCCTTAGTTTGCTCTAGGTATATTTATAAGGCCTGCACTATATCCAGCCTAGCCCATTCGTCTTCCGAGTTACTATCCGGAAAAGCCGATAAGACTACTTCCCAATTCATCTGCAAAGCTGATGCTACTTTTGGAAGAAAGCTTGGGACCGGTCTGAGTATTATTTCCTGTTGGAGTATTTGGCAATACGGCTCCCTGGTTGAGAAAGCACACAGTTCAGACACCCATCTGGCTAATGCAATTGCCATAAAAAAATTGCACTGAGACAAAGAGCATGATGACACGGACCAAATGGAGGTGCTAATAAGGCTTTCAGAACTAAAGGCAGGTCCCACTTCGGAAAAGGATTTATTGGAGACCTGATCTTTATTGCTGCCTCTAAGAAACGCATCACTAGAGGATCCAAGGCCCATCTTTGTTCACCGTAGCTGACAGGGCAGACTCAAACCTTTGAGGAGCTAAACTCTAAACCCTTGCCCAGACCTTCCTGGAAATATTCCAATATGTTAGAGACTGCGGGTGACCTCAGATCCCAGCTCTTTCCTGCTGAGAAGTGACCAAAAGGCTTTATATATCCTATAATAAAGTATTATAGGTAGTTTTCTTTCGACTAAAAGCTCTATTGATCTCCTCCCAACCTCCACGCCATGAACTTCTGTTTTCCCGGCTTCAGGTTAAACTGCTTGTCCTGCAGCAGAAAATGTTTGTGAGGAGGCAGAGGAATTGGCTGACACATATTCATTTTCTATGCTAGTGAACACCATGGTCTTCTGGGCCAGAAGGGCCACACCGCTATTGCTGTCACCTCCTCCTGTTGAATCCTTATTAAAAACTGAGGATTAGTGAGGGAGGAGGAAACACAGACTAGGGGAAAGTCCCATGGAATGGATAGAGCATCCTAGCCTAGAGCTTGCGGGTGCCATCTTCGGGAGAAGTATCCCGTAATCTGAGAGTTTTCCTCCAATGCCGCCCAATCTATGACCGATGTCCCTCCGACCTTGAAGATTTTGAACAGGTATCTGGGATTCAAGCCCCGTTCGTTCAGATCCAAGAATCTCCAACTCAGTTGATCCTCCAGCTTGTTTTGTGGACCCGGAAGGTATGCTGCTGTTAGGGAAAAATCTGGCAGGCCACTCTGCCCAGTGGGAGGCTCCTGGTGCCCCCTGGCCGGGCCCTGTAGGCTACCATGGTTTGTTGTCCGAAAAGGACTTCGACTGCCCCCTTTGCAAAATCGATTGGAAGGCTACTAGAGCGTGTCGATCGGCCTCTAATTCTAACCAGTTTGAATGCTGAGATAGAGATGCCTTTTATTTGCCGTGTTGCCTAAGGAATGAGCTCCCCAGTCTATTAGGCTGGCATCTGTAGTCAGCCCTACTGGAACTGGAGGTTCGAGAGGCACCCCGCGGTATCGATTCTGAGATATCCTCCACAACATCAGAGACTGTTTTATTGGTACTGAATGGTAGATCTTCTGTGTTAACGAGTGGTGATCCCTTGATGGAGAAAATTGTATTGGAATCTCCCTTTCCATTATCTGGCCCAGGATACTACCTGGATCGTGGAAGACAACAGGCCCGGGCACTGCATACACTCCTTGGCCATCAAATGGTCTGGCCATTACCATTTCCGTTTTGGTCTGAATTTCCACAATCTTCCTGAGAGGCAGGAATACCCGACCTTGGGTAATGTCGAATTGCATTATTAGATACTCTAGGACTTGAGCTGGTTGCAACCGCCTCTTGTGATGGTTGATTAACCAACCAAAACGTCTGATCGTGCTGCAGGTTGTCAGCATGTGCTGTTGAAGGAGGGACTTTGATGCGGCCCGGAGGAGAATGTCATTTAGATAATGAACAATTTGAATGCCTCTGATTCTTAAGGCAGCGATGACCACTGCCAAAACCTTAGTAAATGTTCTTGGAGCTGTACACAGCCCAAATGGCAGACAACGAAAATGGAAATGGAAGCGATGGTGTGATGTACTTATGGGCACATGTAGGTAGGCATCCGCTCGATCTATTGACGCTAGCAAATCTCCCTTCTTTACCATGGACAATGATGGTTTGCAAGGACTCCATTCTGAATGAAGGGACTTTCATGAAGGCATTCAGGGCTTTTAAGTCCAGGACCGGCCTGGATCCTCCGGAGGATTTTGTTACCAAGAACAGAGAGTAGAATCCTTCTCCCTTCTCGTGCTCCAGAACTGGCAGAATTGCTTGAGATGCCAATAAATTCTTTACATACATTAAAAAACGCCCTTTTCTGGGGGGTTTTCAGGGCTGTGTTGATTACCCGGTGGAGCCCGAGAGGCTCTAGCTGAACTTGGAGAGGCGCTATCAGCAGTGGTACTGTGTTCCATTTCCATGCCCAAGTCATTGGTAATGTAGTTCTCCGTATATGCTGGTGAGGAGAAGGTGAGACGTTCTCCGGATGATGATTGGGCATGTAGAATAGCCTGGTAGGCCAGGGTGAACTTGACATGGTTTCTGTATAAGGTTGAGCATACCGATGAAAATGCTTTGCGCTGCTTCATGACCTCTATGGACTAATCAGCAAATAACAGCAGGTCAGCGCCATCAATCGATGGGGCACGTGAACGTTGGAATTTCTGCAAGATTGCTGTCTTGTCATTAAATTTGAGATATCTGATGATAACTGGGCGAGGTTTGGTAGACTGCTCCAGGTGCTGGCCGATGCGGTGTGCGCGCTCTATAACACACGGAGTGCGGAGGCCTAGCTTTTCCAGAATAACAGTAGCAGAAATGTCAGTGAGCTGTGCATTGGTGATTGATTCTGGCAACCCGATAATCCGCAGATTATTGCGTCTCGAGCGATTTTCTAGATCGTCTAATTTATCCCATATACTTCTATTGGAATGTGCGAGGCACGCCACAGCTGCTGAATTAGCTGTTACATCATCCTCCAGTGTGGAGATTCTGTCTTCCACGTGTGCTGTCCTCTGAGCCTGGGCTTGGAATTCCACTCGGAGCTGTTCTAGCCCCCTGCATACTGCATCATCTACTGCAGCTGCCAGGGTGGGTGTGAGGAGGGCAACAACCACCTGTGCTATGCATGCAGGCGAGGCAGGGTCAGGAGCCACATCTCCTGTGCGAGGCACTGTGTCCGTGTCACTAGGTGCGGGCCGCGGGCTTTACTGTGTTGGCTGGAATCTGTGACATTAAGAGCGAATTGCCATGAGATCGTTCCACAAAACAATCCATGGATGTCCCACCATGTGTCAGAGGCAGTGGGGGTTCCCCCTGGGCAGTAGCTGGCTTCTAAGCAGGTTTTTAGAGGGGAGCGGAACGGGAGCTGGCTCTGCTTACCTCCTCCTCATGCGGCGCTGGAACTGGAAGTCCTCTAATCGTATCTTTTATCTGCATGTTCTTATTAACCACCTCAATACTGGGCACTTTCTCCCCCTTCCTACCCAGGCCATTTTTCATCTTTCAGTGCTGTCACACTTTGAATGACAACTGCGTGGTCACACTGTAACCATGTGAAATTTTTATAATTTTCACACAAATAGAGCTTTCTTTTGGTGGTATTTAATCGCCGCTGGGTTTTTTTATTTTTTACAAAAAAATAAATTAACATTTTTGAAGGAAAAAAAAATGTTTTCTTGGTTTCTGCTAGTACATTTTGTAAATAAGTAATTTTTCTTCACTGATGTGGGCTGATGAAGCGGCACTGAGGCGACACTTATGGGCGCTGATTAGGTGGCACTGATGAGGAGGCACTAATATGCCGCACTTATGGGCACTGATATGTGGCACTGATAGCCAGCACTGACTGGCATCACTAATGGGCACTGATTGCTGGCACTGGTGAGCACTGATTGCTTGCACTGGTGGTGCTCTATTTGTAATCGGGGCACTGATGATCAGTGCCCCGATTACATGTCTCGATGTTCCCTGCGAGGAGATGCTGCTGATCAGCTCTCCTCGACACACACTCTGTTAGTGTGTGGCGATGAGAGCCGATAACTGGCATTTCCGTGTTTACATGTGACTGGCTGTGATTGGACACAGCCGATCACATGGTTAAAGAGCCGTGGCTCTTTAACCAGTAGAGATCCGCGCTATAGACGAAAGACGTCTACAGCGCGGATCTGAATCTCCGGGAGGACGTCTATAGACGACCGCCCCTTAACACGCCCCCTGCGCGCTCTCACGAGCGGCGGCGGCGCGCGCGGCCGCCGCACGCTGCGTGGGCGTGCCCGCGGGTCGGGCGGATTCGATGTCCGCTCCTGACCCGCGATCGCCTTACAGAGCTGTAGAACGGGGAACCGCCGATGTAAACACGGCGGTTCCCCGTTCTGTGAGAGGGGGACAAGCAGATCTACTGATCCCTGTCACTGGGATCAGTTAGATCTGTTATGTCCCGGCCAGCCCCGCCCCCCCACAGTTAGAACACACCCAGGGAACATATTTAACCCCTTCACTGCCCCCTTCAGGTTAACTCCTTCACTGCCAATGACATTTATACAGTAATCAGTGGACATTTAAATTTCTGATCGCTGTATAAATGTCCTTGGTCCCAAAAAAGTGTCAAAAATGTCCGACATGTCCCCCCCAATATCGCAGTCCCAATAAAAATCGCAGATCGCCGCCATTACTAGTAAAAAAAAAAATAATAATAAAAACGCCATAAATCAATTCCCATAGTTTGTAGATGCGATAACTTTTGGGCAAACCAATCAATAAACGCCGAGTGCGATTTTTTTTTTACCAAAAATATGTAGAAGAATATAAATCGGCCAAAACCGATGAATAATTGTTTGTTTTATTTTTTATTTTTGGATATTTATTATCGCAAAAAGTAAAAAATATTGTTCTTTTTTTCAAAATCGTTGCTCTTTGTTTATGGCGCAAAAAATAAAAACCGCAGAGGTGATCAAATACCACCAAAAGAAAGCTCTATTTGTGGGAAAAAAAGGACATCAATTTTATTCGGGTACAACGTCGCACGACCGCGCAATTGACATTCAAAATGCGACAGCGCTGAAACCTGAAAATTGGTCTGGGCAGGAGGGGGGTTTAAGTGCCCAGTAAGGAAGTGGTTAAAGAAATCGGTGTCGCACCGTGTCCTAGCAACACTGTGCAGCCACAATCGCCGCACTGCGCATCGGAGCAGCCGTTCGGGTGTGCCGTCATATGACGTCCACCCAGAACGAGAGCCGCACCGTTCCTCCGTCATTTGATGGTGGGCGGGCGGCAAGTGGTTAAGGAAGGTCTCGGCTCATACATGAAACACAGTGCTGTAGCTGAGTCTACATACAGTCTCTATACAGGGTGTCCAGCGGGCACACATGTTAATGTAGGAAATAGTTAGTTTGTTTGGGCCAGCTTGGCCCAAGCAAACTATTTAAAGTGAAAGTAACTCTGCTTTAAGCATAAGATGCTATTTCTCTCACTGTCTATTGGGAGACACATCAAACCACTGGATATGCCACTACCTGCCTTTAGGAGGTGGACACTGAGTAAGCAGTAGTTACCTTCTCTCTCTGGGCTATATCCTCCTGCATAGCCAGCATGCCTAAGTATAGCTTAGTATCCAGAAGACGTAGGATTCCTCTCCCCAGTTTGCCGCTAGTTCAAAATTGAAGATTTCATTGCAGTGCTGTTTGGTAGTGTCAAACTAGGCCACCAAGTCTTGGAGATTACTGCCTTAGCCACCTTATATATCCGACTACCAAACCTTGAAGATTGACTGTAGCTACTGTATCCATCCATCAGCTTGCACTTCACTGTACCTTACACCAATGCTTCAGGGGTGCCATCTGCTTCTCCCGAGTCCCTCTCTTTCCCAGTTAGGCTTATATTGGAAGGGATCTTGGGCTTTAATCTATTACACAGGTGGAACCTTTCTGGCTGCACTCATAGAAAGAAACAAGCTTGGAACACCTCTCTCTTCACCTTTTCTGCTTACCTAAACTTCTTTGCTGGTACAGCTCTGCACCTTAGGCACTGGGGAGACAGAGTGCAATACATTGCTGTCTGGACATGGCTGATGGCCTTACCCTCTGCATATCTTGCAAATTATCATTTTGAGTCTAACAAGTAGTGGTGTTTTGATCTATATATATATTTGATTCCTCAAGGCAAGGGCCTACTGTATGTGTGTGTAAAGTGAGCGAATTGCATTGTCATTTATATTAGATTTAAAGGATACATTCACCTTTCATAACCTGTTACACCCATATTTGCGCGCTAGCACAGGGGAACGGGGCACTTTACTTTTTTTAATATTTTTTTTTTTTTTTTACACTGATGCTTTAAATTCTTTTTTTAACCACTTCAATACAGGACGTTTATACCCCCTTCCTGCCCATTCCGATTTTCAGCTTTCAGCGCTCTCACAATTTGAATCTCAATTACTCTCTCATGCTACACTGTACCCAAACAAAATTTGTATCATTTTTTTCTCACAAATAGAGCTTTCTTTTGGTGATATTTAATCACTGCTAGGTTTTTTTATTTTTTGCAATATAAGCGAAAATTTTGAAAAAAAATCTTTGGTAAAAATAACCCAAATTAGTGTATATTATTTAGTCTCTGTGAAAGTTATAAAGTCTACAAGCTAGGGTGCAAATCATTGAAAATTGATCACATCTGATGTACTGACGGCCTATCCTATCTCATTTTGTGAGACAGTAATAAGCCAGTAAAGTACAAATACCCCCCAGATAACCCCTTTTTGGAAAGTAGACATCCCAAGGTATTTAGTAAGAGGCATGGTGATTTTTTTTGAAGATGTAATTTTTTCCCCACAATTCTTTACAAAATGAATATTTTATTTTTTTTTACACAAAATTGTCATAAGTTATTTCTCACACACCGCATATGCATACTTGCAATGATACCCCAAAATACATTCTGCTACTCCTCCTGAGTATGGCGATACCACTTGTGTGAGACTTTTACACAGCCTGGCCACATACAGAGGCTTAACATTGAAGTAGCTCCTTTAGGCGTTCTACGAGCATAAATACACATCTCATTTCTCAACACTTATTACACTTTTGAAGGCCCTGGAGCACCAGGACTATGGAATGGAATGGAATTGCCCACAAAAATGACCCCATTTTGGCAAGCTAACACCCCAATGTATAATCTGAGGCATAATGAGTCTTTTGAACGTGTCATTTTTTTCCAGAAGTTTTTGGAAAATCTGGAAAAAAATGAAAACGCATTTTTATTTTTTTACACAAAGTTGTCAGTTCATAAGATATTTCCAACACATAGCATGTACATAGCAAAAATGACATCCCAAAATACATTCTGCTACTCCTCCTGAGTATGGTGATACCACATGTGTGAGACTTTTACACAGCCTGGCCACATACAGAGGCCCAACATCCATCTTCAGGTGTTCTAGGGACATAAATCACATACATAAATTCCTGCCAACCTATCATATTGTTGAAGGCCCTTCATATTTCTAACACATAACATGCACTGTACATACAAATTACTAACCAAAATACATTCTGCTGAGCAAAGGGTAAGAAAAGATTACCTGCGGTTTTAGTAGTGCAGTGGTCAACAGGGGAGAGCATCAGTCCAGGCAGCAGGCAGGAACGTGGACAGTGACAGCAAAACAGACAGCCTCAGGAATACTGTCCATAGTAGCAGGTAGAGATATTGGCAGCACAGTCAAAGCATTGGTCCAGGTAGCAGGCAGGGATGTGGTCAGCAGCAGCGAAAGGATCGTCCATGCAGCAGGCAGGAGTACTGTCCATAGCACAGGCAGCAGGCAGAGATATGGTCAGTACAGCCAAAGTATTGGGTCCAGGCAGCAGGCCCATGGTCCATAAAAAGTCCTGGGTCAGTGCAGGCAGAGATATAGTCAGTACAGCCAAAGTATCTGTCCAGGCAGCAGGCAGCACCATCAAGCTTAGGGCCTCGGTCAGGAAAGAATGGGGACAGGGGCAGAGGCTTCTGCCACCCAAATCACTTTGAAGCCTCCGGACACCAGACCCTGTTCTGGGAATTACAAAACAAAGAGAAAACCAATAACTGGTTTTCTCAAATCCGAACATCATTCTGGAGCCCCTCACATATGTGAGACCCCTGTGTAGCAGGGTGAAAGATCAGTCCAAGGGGCAGGCAAAAACATGGTCAAAAGGCCAAGGTCAGTGCAGGTAAAAGGCAGAAATAGACGGTAGGCAGAGGCATAGTCGATACAGTCCAGGGGCAGTTCACGTGAAAGGCAGAAATGTGGAGGATAAACAATGCAGACGGCAGGCAGAGGCATAGTCAATAAACAGGCCAGGGTCAGTTCACATGGAAGGCAGTGGTATGGTTGGTCCAGGGAAATAATCAGCACAGGAATTGAAAATTGGGAAATGGCAGTCTATTTGAAATATTATTGAAATACTAATTGTCTGCTGAGACCATCGGTGCGAATGCTCTCTGGGGGGGGATCCTTGTGGATATATCAGGGCAGTAATGACGTCTTAATTAAAGTTTAGGAAGGGGTTGGGTCTTTCTGTTGATTTCCGTTAGGTGACATATGCATTGTACATGGCCATATGAAAAATGTAAACTGAAACTTTTTTTGCACCAGAAGAGGGATTTTTGAGTTGGTAGATAGGGCTGCAACATCTGGTCATTTAAATCCACCCCCCCCCCCCATGAATTTATTGTACTCGCGGATACAATGAGTCTTCAACAGGACCCTGTCTTCTTAGAACTTCCACTGAGGTGGCATCGTGGATTGTGGACATTATGTACATGTCTTTCTTATCCCTCCACTTCACAGCCAACACTTCCTCGTTCCTGAGTAGTGTTGAGCGAACCCGGACTGTAAAGTTCGGGTCTGTACCAAACTTTCGGGTGTCCGGGGCACGGACCCGGACATTTCAAAAATCGTTCGGGTTCGGTCCGGGGTTCTGCTATTTTACTCCACGTGTTGAGAAGCTGCAGAGCAGCCAATCAACAAGCGTTTCACTGGTTTGCCCTTAGAAGCCATCACAGCCATGCCTACTAATGGCATGGCTGTGATTGGCCAGTGCATCATGTGACCCAGCCTCTATATAAGCTGGAGTCACAGTGCTGCAGTCACATGCTCCTTGGGTTAGTGTAGGGAAAGGAAGCTGAAAGCGTGAGGGAGAGATTAGAGACATTTTAAGACCTGATCCTGCATCCTGAGATAGATTACTTTACTACTGCTGTCTGTGCTGTTGCTCTGAGGACAGATAGCAGAAATTAGAGATTTCAAATAC
>BLSH010303923.1:320027-331042 GCA_018402905.1 Glandirana rugosa | reverse complement strand
AAGCCTACGACGAAAACCGGCGTTGCAAAAGTCCGCCGTCAAATCCGAGCAACCGCGGAGGAAGTCTCCGTCCCGACCTGACCGTGTTTTTAAACCGGGACCTGAAGTAGGTCTGGCCGGGTGAAATTAAAACGTTTGTACGTGTTTTTGTCATAGGACACGTAAACATGTTCTCACCGCAGTAGTGTCGGTCCGATATGTGTGTCGTCCTCGTGCGTTTGGGTTTTCCTTCTGGCCACTTCCCCCTTCGGGGACCGTCGTCACAGTACACTGTTATTTTAGCACGGGTACGACGTTCCCGAACAAATCCAGGTCCTTCGTACTTTTTTCCCTCTAAGCGAATGAACTAGGAGGTAGGGCTGGAGCATGGGAGAGAAGACTCTCTGAGAACCAGTCTAGCAGGATGGAGGATCAAGTAAGCGAATCTCCCTTTTTTCATGCTTCCTGGACCTAAACAAGCCCTTGCAGCATGGGCACGATTTTATTGTCACATGACACTGCTGCCAGGGGCTTCCCCCTTCACCGGTCTTCCTTTTGGGTTTGCGTGCTCCTGCTGTGTGTATAGCCTGGCTGTGATGACGCCACTCTTGTACAAATGCACAGGATACTGTTTTTGTGCATGTTTGCAAAATTAAAGTGGGCCGGTCTGGATGAAGTCCAGGGCCAAATTTTTGTGCCAGTCCAGCCCTGCCTCTGAAGGAGGCGCCAACGAGCCTAAACTGCCGCCTGAAAACGTTGCGGCCAAAAGCAGCATCCGAAGATGCTAACACATCAACTTTATAAAACTTAGTTAAAGTATGTACCGATGCCCAAGTAGCTGCCTTGCACACCTGAGGCACCGAAGCCTGGTGTCTGAAAGCCCAGGAAGTGCTAACAGCCTGGGTAGAATGAGCCGTGACCGGAAAAGGGGGAATACGCATGGGTCACGATCTGTTTAATCCAACGAGAGATAGTAGCCGACGAGGCCGCCAAGCCTTTGCGCGGACCTTCTGTCAGCACAGATTATCAGACTTCCAAAAAGAAGCTGTAGCAGCTAAATATACTCGTAAGGCCCTCACTACGTCCAAAGTATGCAACTCAATTTCCTTTGGGTGCGATGGACGTGGGCACAACGAAGGAAGAACAATATCTTCGTTAATATGAAACGAAGAAACCACCTTTGGAAGAAACAAAGGAGATGGGAGCAAAACCGCCTTGTCCAGGACTAGGTAAGGAGACTTGCACGACAGTGCTGCCAACTCAGACACCCATCTGGTGGAAGTGATGGCTACCAAAAAAGCCACCTTCTGCGACAGCAGTTGTAAGGAAATCTCCCTGATTTTTTCATAGGGCAGTTTCTGAAGTACAGAGAGCACCAAATTCAGATCCCACGGGGCCATCGGGGTCTTCACCCGAGATGCCACATGTCGCACAGCTTGTACAAAAGCACGAATCAACGAGTGCGACGCCAAGGGTCTCTGAAAAAGATTTGCCAGAGCCGATATCTGGCCCTTAAGAGTACTCAAAGCCAGTTTTTTGTTCAGACCTTGCTGCAAAAAAGTCAGTACCCTAGACACCACATAAGAGCGAGGGTTATGACCCTCCGCCTCGCACCAAGCTATATAAGCCTTCCAGGTGCGGTGGTAAATCTTGCGAGAAGTACACTTGCGAGCCTACAACAAGGTAGGAATCACGGAGTCAGCGACTCCCCTGTCTCTCAGCACCTGGGACTCAATAGCCAGCGAGGGTAAAGCAGGTGCAAGATGGGCCCCTGAGACAGAAGATCTCTTTGCAACGGGAGCCGCCAAGGGGCGTCTGCCACCATTTGCACCACGCCGGCATACCAAGTGCGCCGAGGCCAATCTGGAGCCACCAGGATTATTGGTATTCCCTCCGCCACTATCCTACGTATCAATCGTGGTAAAAGTTTTATCGGAGGGAAGGCATACAGAAGTCGGTAGCAGCCCCAGGGGGCCACCAGAGCGTCCGTGGCCACTGCCAATGGATCCTTCGTTCTGGACATAAAGGTCTTCACCTTGTGATTGAACCGAGACCCCATGAGATCCACGTCTGGTGTCCCCCATCTGCGGCAAATCTGATTGAACACCTCTGGATGGAGAGACCACTCTCCCTGGTCCAGCGTCTGGCGACTGAGAAAGTCCGCCTGCCAGTTTTCTACACCTGTAATGTAAATGGCGGAGATTGCCGGAACATGACGTTCTGCCCAGTGCAGTATCAGAGCTGCCTCCGCCGAAGCTGCTGGACTCCTCATGCCTCCCTGATGGTTCACATATGCCACAGCCGTGGCATTGTCCGATTGAATCCGAATCGGACGACCTTGCAACCTCACTGTCCAGTGAGATAGGCACAATCTGATTGCTCTCAGTTCCAGCACATTGATGGGAAGCCGAGCCTCCTGTGCCGACCAACGGCCCTGGGCAGACAGCTGCCCCAGGATCCCACCCCAGCCTGAAAGACTGGCATCCGTGGTGAGAACCACCCACTGAAGGGGCAGGAATGACTTCCCCTGAATCAACGCTGAGTCCCGAAGCCATCAGGTCAGATACGCCCTGGTCTGGGAGCTCAGACGGATCAGAAGGTCCAGAGACCGAGGGGACCTGTCCCACCGAGCCAAGATTGCTCGCTGAAGGAGACGAGTGTGACTCTGGGCGTAAGGTACTGCCTCGAAAGTCGAGAACATGAGTCCCAGCACCCGCATACAGAAACGTAATGAAGATCGTCTGTGCGACAGGAGGGTTCGCACTGCCGACTGCAGTGCCAGCAACTTGGCTGGAGGAAGGAAAACCTTTGCCTGCTCTGTGTCCAGAATCAGCCACTGGTCTGCGAACCCCAGAAGACGTCCCCCCACCCGAAGCCCAGGTGGGGGCAACCCATCAGGCTGAGGAGGGCTTGTCCTCCGCCTTTTTGGATTTGCACTGCCATTGCCGTTTTCCAGCCCCCGCAGCGACCTTACCAGGACGGTTCCCTTTACCTGTTGCGCCTGGGGTGCGAAAAAACCTCTTCTGACCCGAGGGAGGAGGCCCCTGTCTATGGCGAAACTCACGCCTACGGGGCTCTGGAAGGAAAGTACTCTTACCTCTCGTGAAATCCTTAATGATCTCATCCAACCGTGGACCAAATAGACGTCCACCCTGAAAGGGAAGGTCAGCAAGACCTTTTTTGGAAGCATGGTCCCTGGACCAAGAACGCAACCAAAGTATCCTTCTGAGGATAACGACAAGCACCGCTATTCTGGATAACATAGGCAGTAAATCGAGGGCCGCATCACAAAGGTACTTGAAACCTTGGAGCAAAAACTCAGCCCTCTGCGGCACATCCATCAGGCGGCCGCATTCCAGATCAGTCTGGAGCTCCGCCATACGTTCAGTCAGATGTTGCGCCGCCATGGCGGACGCTAGGGCTGGCCGCAAGGCAGAGCCTGCCACCAGGAATAGCGACTTTAACAGCGCCTCTATCTTTCTGTCAGCGGGATCCTTGAAGGAAGGAGCCCCTTCCAGAGGAATGGTCGTCGCCTTATTAAGGCGAGCTATCGGTGGGTCCACCACCGGCGATTCCCATATTTTCAAAAAGCTTTCCTCAAAGGGATAGCGAGCAGCGGACCTTTTTGACAGCGAAAAAGAATGCTGCTGACTCTGCCATTCACGATAAATAAAATGATCGAAAAATTGATCGTAGGGGTAAGCCTAGGGGGCCTGGAGTACCCACTCATACGCAGAAGTCTGCGATTCGCCATCCTGGCTTAATCGCAGCGTAGTGCAGATGCCAGCGATAATGGCGGAAACCAGCGCTTTTTCACGCACAGCCGCCGCCCCCTGATCCTCTTCACCGTCCGATGGGCCCAGTTCCCCATCAGATAGGTCCAGTGGGGTCCCAGTGACCCCGGAGGCCACTTCCGGATCAGAATCCTCCCCTGAAGAACAAGGAGGAGGGGGGCGCTTCTTGGGGGCCTGGTGGGCGACATCCGCCCGGGGGAGAAATTCACTAAAGACCGCCCGCAGCTGGTCCAACAAAGCCCCTTGTGCAGATTGCGCTGCCGCTGATTCCTCCTCAGCAGGTTCAGCAGTGTAATCTGCCATCGTTCTCCCCTCAAAACAGTCTAGGTGAGATACTCCCACACAGCCGCACACCACCGCCCCACAGCGCACCAGGGAACCCAGGAGGACTGTACCCGCCGCCACCAGCACCCACAGGGGAGCCCAGCTATACTTGCTGTTTGCTGCCTGTCACCCTGGAGGATCGTCAGAAGAGCCGCGCCGTCAGTAGCACACACCATTCCAAAGAGAAAGGAAAACGTTCCATACACGTTTTTGCAGCAGCATGAGGCACCAAGATGGCCGCCGTTGAACACTAGAGGCCGAAACCCATCTACAGGAACGTGCAGCACCGCAAACGACCGCTCTGAGCACTAGAGGGAAAGCCCCATATGCCCAGCATGTTCACGGCTACGGCAAAATGGCGGCAAAAAATAAGACGAACTGCGCCAGACGATCGGGTGCGGTGCGGGGGGGAGGGGAGTGTGAAGGAGGTGAAAAAGAGCTCCACGCGCCCCTGCCAGCGGCTACCCAGAAATTTTTTTTTTAGGGTCGTCGGTCCCCTTCCGCCCCTGAAAAAGGGGGGAAGGAAGGAACTCTCACTCACCACTCCTGACAAGCGCAGTGGGTAGCCACCCAGTCGCAGACCTTCCGCCCCTGCTTGGACGGTATGCTGCAGGCCAGAAAATCGCCCTACCCGAATCGCATCCGGGGCTGGGCGTAGGTGGGGGTCACCCCAGGCCGCCCGCATGGAATGGGCACGATGCGGCAGGTCCCCATACCGCAGGACTGGCTCGCATCGGTTGGCCAGGCCGGGGAAAGTACAGAGCCCATGGACTCTCTATGCCCCGGCCGGCTTCTTGATAGCAGATCGATTGCTTGATTGAAGTCAAATAAAATAAAAGTAAAAGAGTAAAGTAAAAACGGTCACAAACAGAACCGCAATTCCCCTAAAGGGAAGCCAGGTCAACTCCTTGCAAACTAGGCATTGAAACTGAAGAGCTATGCTATGTGAGGGTTTATGTGGGAAGAGAGGACGGCCCTATGGGAGGGGCCAGCTGTTCTTTTCCCTGCCTAGTTAACTCCTATTGGGACAAGCATAAACCCCACTTGTCATGAAGAGCTGCGTCTGTCAGTGAACGTAGGAGAAATGAAACTATCGCTTTAAGGGAAGGCGATCCCTGATATGCCATAATTGGCATGTCATTTTTTTAGGGGGGACCGTGGACCTTGTTTTCACAGAGTCCCAGATCCACTACCTCTCCTGGCGCTGAGGAGCCGGAAGGAAGTTCACCTCCCCCCCCTCTCGGCGATTTTCTGGGACACGTCACAGGTCCCAGAAAATAGACCAAGCCATTCACAAGCCGCAGCGCGACTTGCGCATGCGCAGTGAGCACCCGGCTTTGAAGCCAAAGCCGGGTGCCCACACTTGTGATGCCGGCACCGCCGAGGGGAGGGGGAGACAAGCCAGCCCTCGGGCGGCCGCATCACTAGAACGAGGGACAGGTGAGTGGCCAATTGTTAAAAGTCAGCAGCTACACTTTTGATAGCTGCTGACTTTTAACAGGGTGGAACTCCACTTTAAGAGTTCATTCACACCACAGCACATGCTCATTGTGTTTTTTGTAATGCTCTGGGGGGCATTTTATATGCATTGTATTTTTTTTTTTTTACATTTTTCTTGTTTGGCTTGTAGTGTGTTGCGTTTATGCGTGTTTGTGCATGTTTGAACGCGTTGAGCTGAAATAAAGTAGTACATACTGTCTTTTTTTAGTACTGGGCAAATGCAACGCACTGGTGTGACCTGCATGCATAGGGAAAAGCTATTTTTGGTTTGCGCAGAGCCGTAGATATTTTTTTTTCCTGGGGGTTCAGCAGCAGGTACCAAGTGGTGAAGCGCGGGGTGGTGTTGGGGGGGAGAACCAAGCAGCGCTGTGTGGGTCTACGGAGCAGGACCTTTTCCCTGCATTTCCCGCAGGGAAAGCAGCCCATTCCCACGCAAGCGCAGGCCACACTGCATGCATAGGTGTGAACTACCCTTAGCCTTGGTTCATGCTATGATTCACACAGGAACTGCATCACATTTCTGTGCAATTCACATGTGATTCAGTGCAGTGTGATTTGAGCCCATTCATTTTGAATGGGCTTAGATTGCACTGCATTACACCAAAGTCGTGCATGCACCAATTTTAGGAACGCATTGAAACCGTATCACATGGTCTTTTTGTATTATTGGATCTGGGGCAGGCAAACACACTGCATTTGAGTTGTCTTTAAGATTTCACTGACACCCACTGTAGATTGCAAGGGCAGTGCAATTTGAATGTGGTGCAGGACCAGGGCCAACTTTAATATTGATTGGACCCTGGGCAAACAATTTCTTCGCCCCCCCCCCCCCCATTCACTTCATGACTGCTCACTGGTTGCTGGAGGTTACAGCACATCAATATCGCTCACTGATTGGTTGCTGGAGGTTACAGCACATCATCTCCCTGCCTGCACACCATGGACTGGGGTGGTGGGAGACTCACCAATAGACAGAAAACTCCTTGAATGTGTTATTAGCAATGAGCAGAGCACACACATGAAAGTAGCTGTATGTAGTAGTATGTGTGAAAGAGGCCTTCATGGTGAAAGGTCTACTTTAAACCAGAACAGCTTGTTCTGACTCTCACACATTCAATTTATTGTGTGGATGTATAGCTTGGTTTGAGACTGCATCCCAGTGATAGTCAGTCAATGAGGTTTTCAGGGCCTCAACTGCAGCCCCTGACACACCAAAGTGTTGTGCATATCATTTACTGCTAGACATATCATGTGAGATGGTCAGAGACTGCAGTCGTACAAGAGATAGTCAGAGATTACAGATGTACTACAGGAGATGGTCAGAGATTGCAGACATAGTACAGGAGATGGTCAAAGACTGCAAACATAGTACAGGAGATGGTCAGAGACTGCAGACATAGTACAGGAGATGGTCAGAGACTGCAGACATAGTACAGGAGATGGTCAGAGACTGCAGACACAGTACAGGAGAGGGTCAGAGACTGTAGGTGTACTACAGGAGATGGTCAGAGACTGCAGGCATACAAGAGAGGGTCAGAGGCTGCGTGTGTACTACAGAAGATGGTCAGAGACTGCAGGTGTACAAGAGATGGTCAGAGACTGCAGATGTACTACAGGAGATGGTCAGAGACTGCAGGCATACAAGAGATGGTCAGAGACTGCAGGCGTACTACAGAAGATGGTCAGAAACTGCAGACATACTACAGGAGATGGTCAGAAATTGTAGACATACTGGAGGAGATGGTCAGAGACTGCAGTTGTTCTTCAGGAGATGGTCAGAGACCATCCACATACTGTCTGATCTCCTATCCCTGTACATTGTCTGCTGAACACTCACAATGGTCGTTCCTGATCACCATAACAGGTGCTGTCAGTGTCCCCACACACCACTCATGTCATTTACTTACCGTGTGACACCGACAATGAGGACAGGTCCCAGACTTTCAGCATGGACTGTACAGAGAAAGGAGGAGCCATCCCTACCTCTCCTCCCTACTGATCACAAGTCTGATTGTTAGAGGGTGGAGTGACTGGCTGTTGGGGGGAGGTGGAGGTCACGTGACAGCAGGTCAGGCAGTGGTTGGTTGGGAATTGTAAGAGATGACGGAGCACCAGGCCAGGAACCAAGGCGCACAGCTGTAGTCCAACTCCACCCCAGTAGAATTTGGCCACCATCTTTTTTACGGGCAGCGCAGGTGCAAGGGGCAGCTGCTTTGTGCCCCACAACAATGACTGGGGCTGGGCCCAGGACAGCTGCCCCTTTTGCCCCACGTTAAAGACAGCCTTGTGCGGGAGATGCGTTTCAGGTTTTCTGCACCACATCCTAGTGTGAACCAAGGCTTATTATTGCCCTTTTAACAGAATTAAAGGGCCAGGGCACTGAGGGCTGCAAACAGTCCAGCCTGGCTCTGGCAGCAATGTTGTTGTGCCTGGCAACCCCTCAGCCCTTTGACTCTGCAGTCAGCACCACAATGTAGCTGACAGAGCCAGGCTGGACTGTCAGTACCAACCAAGCAGTGGAAAACAGTAACCCATGAATTCAGTGATTAGTAAATAATTTTGCCAGTTGCCACAGACTCACTTACCTCATTGACAGCACAGCAGTGGTGATAAGTGGTCTATGATGACCGTCTCTCAGGCAGCAAGCAAGCCGAAAAGGAAAGAGGGAGGCTCAGCTCCATAGCAGCAGTACTGCTACCTTATGCGTTCTCTGCTCCATTCTTCTCCGAAGTCCAAGACGGGAAGTACAGAGTGTAGAGACAGTCAGGCACGGTTGGCGGGACTACAGACGCCGCCCACTCCCACTGTGTCTATGATCTGTCCGCCGGAAACCCAGCACAGCCTGGTCGTAACAGCGTGACATAAGTGCCTGTGACAGTGTGCCTTACACCCGACCTGCTGCATCCACTTCGCCCGCAATACTGACTGCTGTGCTTCCGCTGTTTGTTGTTGCGGTGCTAGCGCTATGAGAGATGACAGGGCAGAGACACTTTTTATTTTTGGCAGGATGCTCTGGGGGGTGTTTGAACACCCCAAACCCCCCCTTATATACGCCCCTGGCTGTGCTCTAGGAATGCGCTCACAAACGTACCCCAGCACATCTGGTGTGAATGAACCCTAAAGCAGTTCAATAGGATGGGTATCAGATGGCTGTTTCATATAGGACAGGGATATGCAATTAGCGGACCTCCAGCTGTTGCAAAACTACAAGTCCCATCATGCCTCTGCCTCTGGGCATCATGCTTGTGGCTGTTAGAGTCTTGCTATGCCTCATGGGACTTGTAGTTCTGCAACAGCTGGAGGTCCGCTAATTGCATATCCCTGATATAAGAGATGGAATGTGCCATACCTTCTAATATAGTTGTGTTTGGGCTTAAAATGCTGGTCATTATTTGATATACACTTACCAGCCACTTTATTAGGTACACCTGTTCAATTGCTCGGTAAGTTCAACCTAAGCCTCAGAATGGGGAAGAAAGGGAATTTAAGCCCAGGTTCACATATGTGCGATACGGGAACCAGTGCAATTCCAGTGCGGGTTCCCACATCGCACCTCTCCCGCAGGCAGTTCACACTGCCCTCTGCGAACCGCAGTGGGTGTCAATATGTTGTTAATGACACCCCCAGATTGGTTTGCAGATCGCAGTGCGAACTTTGAACTCGCACAGGAATCTGATTGCATAGGTGAGAACACCCATGCGACCCGATGCCAATGCGGGGAAAAAAAGTCCCTGCGCCTTTTTCTGTGTGAATCTAATGCGAGTTCAACCATACAGCTGTACTCGCATTGCCCAGACATCGCATGGGATCGGCACCCGCACTGCGGGTGCGAATCACATACGATGTCTAAGTTCACACTAGTGTGAACCCGTGCTAAAGGGTAAGTCCACCCTAACGCTAAAATCTCTACAGCCACAATCTAACACTAACCTATCTAACCCGTTAAAGAAGAAATCAGTATACATACCTTTTTTGAAGCCGATCCGGTCCAGTCTCCAGCAGCGGAAGCTCTGCAGGGCACACTGGCTACAACGGCTGTGAAATGAATGGGGAATGACGTCACCCATAGACTTGCTAAGGGGCTTCCGTTGTCGGCTGTGTCCTCTGCACCCGCCTCCACAGCTGACAGCTCAGTACAGGATCGGGTCGAATCGGCTTCAAAAAAGGTATGTATACTGATTTGTTCTTTATAGGATTAGATAGATTAGTGTTAGATTGTGGATGTCTGTAGATGCAGGGATTTTAGTGTTAGGGTGGACTTATCCTTTAACCACTTCAGCCCCGGAAGGATTTACCCCCTTAATGACTAGGCCATTTTTGCAATACGGCACTGCGTTACTTTAACTGACAATTGCGCGGTCGTGCAACGCTGTACCTAAACAAAATCAATGTCCTTTTTTCCCACATAAATAGAGCTTTCTTTTAATGGTATTTGATCACCTCTGCAGTTTTCTTTTTGTGCGCTATAAACCAAAAAGACTGACAATTTTGGGGAAAAAAAAACAATATTTTTTACTTTTTGCTATAATAAATATCCAAAAAAAATGTAAAAAAAAAATGTCAGTACTCCCCTGTCAGAACAGGGATCTGCCTTGTTTACATAGGCAGATCCCCATTCTGCCTCTCTGTGGAGCAGTCGCGGGTCCGCGATGTCCTCCGGCCTCGCGTGCCCGCTGTATCTATTGCACGAAGCGCCATACCGGTACGGCGATCTGCGCAATAGATCTGCCTTGCTGCAGTATATCTGGTCGGCAAGTGGTTACGTGACTTTGAGGCTGGGTTCACACTTATGCAAATTGGATGCGGATTTCCCTAGGCATAGGAAGAGTTCAGGCATGACAGGAGAGTGGGACCAGCTCTCAATGGAGCCAGTTCACACACCTCCAGGGCGGCTGTGGTCCAGATTTGGAAAGGGTTATGTGCGCCTGTGGCTCCAAATCAGGTGCGAATGCCCTGCTGTGAGCCGCGGCCGCAGCATGCCTGTCACGTACCTGGTGGTTGAGTCTGGCGTATGCGGGGGCAACCTCACTTGCGGCCCTGGTTCCAGAGCCCCTGGTAGTGAAGACAGAGAGCTCTGGAGCACAGGGGGGCACGAGGGCTGGACTTTGTTACAGATGGCAGGTGAAGGTCCACTGGAACTCGTGCAGGTAGGGTGGTGGTTCAGGCTGGATCGGCAACGGGCTGGCGGTGCGGTACAAGTGGTTCAGGCAAGCGGATAGTCGGGTACAGGCAGGGTCGGCAACGTGCGGGCAGCTGAGGTACAAGAGGTTTAGGCAGAGACGTGGTCGTAGGCAGGCAGAGGGTCGGTACAGGCAGGGTTCAATCAGAGGTCGGGCAAGCCGGGTCACAGATGCAGAAGACTGGAAAGACAGGTCACAGGAACTCACTAACACGCTGTAGATCAGACAGCATTTTGCT
>BLSH010303923.1:283893-304493 GCA_018402905.1 Glandirana rugosa | reverse complement strand
GGGGGGATCCTGGGATGGCAGCAGAAAGGAAGCACAGAGAAGCGCCACTCAGATTTTATTATCCATAGAACAAGCTAAAAACACTTACATGTAAAAAAGGAAGTAACAGCTCCTCAAGATGTAGATTAGCCTCTCTGGTGAACCAACACGCTGACAGTGTGAGAGGGAGACAGTCCTGTGGAGACCCTAAGTCAAAGCCGGCTGCCTGTGCTGTGTGTCTGGGAGGGAGAGCCGAAGGGACCAGCTTGGACCGCACCACTGCATGTGTAATGACGTCACTCGAGGGCCGGGAACACAACGAGTTTCCGAGCATGCTCGAACTCCGTACGGAGCAAGCGCGCTCAATTATCAAGTGTGTAGATGAGATGAGATGAGGTGTAAAATTCTTTGCGTAAAAAAGCAGCTTCTTTTTTATTGATGACTTTGTTAGTGATGGCATTCTGGATCAGTGCCTCCAGTTTGAAGGCTGGCAGGGGGTCTGTGGTAAGTTTTTTGTAAGTGGTGGGATCTGAA
This sequence comes from Glandirana rugosa, assembly GCA_018402905.1. Taxonomy (NCBI): domain Eukaryota; kingdom Metazoa; phylum Chordata; class Amphibia; order Anura; family Ranidae; genus Glandirana; species Glandirana rugosa. The sequence continues at coordinate 303,980 of BLSH010303923.1, read as the reverse complement.
AGTAATCGCTTAGCTTCAGCTATATAGTCAGTTCGATCCTGAATGACAACCCCTCCACCCTTGTTAGCCGACTTAATAGTAAGTTCAGAGTTGTCAGTGAGTTGTTTTAAGGCAATCCTTTCTCCAGAAGACAGATTGTGAGTTTTGGAAGATGGGTTAGAATTAGTGGAATTACCAAGTTGTTGAAATTCGGAAAAGACCGTCCTATAAAAGACTTCAATATAAGGGCCTTTGGATTTGGTAGGAAAAATATGGACTTCAGTTTGAAAGAAGTGTGTTCAATGGGTGTTGAGGATGACAAATGTTGGGTGAACAAATCCAGTTTAGAATCAAAATCAGCCTCCTCGTCATACAAACAACCATCATAAACACTTAGCAGGCTACTGGGGATGTCCTCAAGAATAGAATCATCCTCAATGGACTTAACGGATAAGGGACAGCTAATGGCCTGAATGCTGTAATGTCTTTTTAAAGTTAGGTTCCTGATGAATTTGTTCAAGTCTTTAAATAATAAAAAGGAATTAGGCTGTATAGTAGGTGCAAAGGGGAGTCCAAGCCTCAATAGAGAGGACTCCTCAGCTGATAGTGGATGTGAAGATAGATTGAAGATTTTTATAGTTTCCGCACTTTGGTGCTGGTTGTTTCCCGCATCCTCCTCTGCATCCCCGTCTGTGAGCTTTCTTTTTAAGTGGGGCTTGTGGGTCAAGCCCCTCTCTAAAAAAGACAAAGAGATGGGGTCTGGTGGTATTTCACCACTGCGAAAATCCCCAATGGTGATAAGGGGAGGAGCTGTGGGCTGCTGGTGACTGCTAATTTGTGTAAGTGGAGGCTCAAAGACCTCAGAGGCAGCTAACCCTGAGGAAGGGGTAGATGAGCCTTGGGGGGGGGGGGGGGAGGATAATGCACCAGTGAGCAAAGGGGGGGTTGTCCTGGCAGTCTGCCTATGTTCCATGGTAGTGGATACCAAAGGTGTCGTAGTTACTAGGGGTGTAGCAGTTACTACGTTTTGGGACATCCTAGGATGTGGAGGCAGTGGTCTATCTTTCTGTGCTTTTGAAGCTGTTGAGGGTGGCCTGGGATTGGTATTAATAGATGGTGTCCTCCGGTTTTGTCTAACTTTGGATTTGCTGTGTGTATCTTTTGGATGCCTCCATTGGTGTGCATTATTGACCCCTGCCTGTAGGGACGATAACTTCGGAGGAGGACGACGATTAGGGGTAATGGACATGAAAGATGGTGGCGATTTGTCTCGTTTCCATGAGAAAATGTTATTTTTCCTATAATTGTCCAGATATCTCCGAAATTTGCCTAACTTGCTTTGAATAAGGTTATCTTCTTGTTTTTTGGTGTTTAATTTTAATGTGTCGAGCCAAGTGGCAGTAACTTGTACATTGTAGGAGATAATATCTGTTGTTAATATTTGAATATGATGTACCAGGTCTTCATATTTGATACGTCTCTGACTAATCAAGACTGTTATCCATTTACTAGTACAAAATTCAGCTATGCCTTGCCATTCTTTTGTATGCTGTGCATCTAAAAAAATCACAATATTTTAAGACCCTGAGGCCTCTAGGGGAGACACAGGCAGCCGGCTTTGACTTAGGGTCTCCACAGGACTGTCTCCCCCTCACACATTCAGCGTGTTGGTTCACCAGAGAGGCTAATCTACATCTTGAGGAGCTGTTCCTTCCTTTTTTACATGTAAGTGTTTTTAGCTTGTTCTATGGACAATAAAATCATGTTACTGAGTGGCGCTTCTCTGTGCTTCCTTTGTTCACATGACCTTTTGAGCTGACTTCACTCAAGAGAGAAGCTTCCTTTGCCTTCAGTAGTGATCCGTTTAACAGAAGTACTGTGTATTTTTTTACCACCATTTCTTGTTTATCCTGTTGGCACTCTCAATCACCCTGTTATCCTGGGATGGCAGCAGAGAGGGGTCCTGGGGTGGCAGCAGAGGGGGGTCTTGGGATTAGTGGAAAGCATTGTCTCTTTGATTTGGGGGGGGGAGAGGATATGTGCTGGGGAGTGCTTTTGGAGGGGAAAGGAATTGTGCTGCCGGGGGGGGGGTCGGATGTGAAATCCCCCTCCTACTAGCACAATTTCTCTCCCCTCCAAAGCACTCCCCAGCACTCTGTTTGTGCATCCTGCCCCCCCCCCTTTCTTGTTACTGTGTCCCCCTCCTATCAACAAAACTATTCACAGACCTCAGCAGTCAGATGTTCAGCATGGCTCTTGCGGTGAATGTCTCTCTCTCCTCCTGGCTCCTCCTCCTGTCTGTATGCATCAGAGCCAAGCTGGAGGATCCTCTGTGTAATATGCAGGTTCAGTGGGGAGAGAGGGAGAGATGCTGGTGTCGGCTGCTACAGAGGGACGATCGCTGTGTGGGGGACCCGGGCACTCTTCATCAGATGTGGGGAAGGTGTCCTGAGTGCCCACGCTAGCATGTTCCTGTCAGTGTTCAGTGCTGGAACTTGTTCTGGCACTGGGCTCCAGGATCAGCATAGATTGCTTGGGACAGAAGTACCAGGAGCCTCTCATGGGGCCCCCTACTGGCCAAGGGCCCTCAGGCAGTACCCAAGTGCCCTAATGGTCAGTCTGCCCCTGGTAAGCACCCTTGTCAGTGTTAAATGGATTGTCTCGACCCTTTAACTGCTGCATCTGCAGGACAGCTTGTCCTTTTAATCCCTTTTTTTAATTAACCTTAAGACCCCTTTCACACTGAGGCACTTGAAAAACACGTGCAAAACGTCAAGCGTTATTACCGCGTTAGCGCTATAATTAGCACTAACGCACAGGCATTTTTAAAGCGTTTTTCAAGCGCTTTTGAAGTGCTAGCGTTACCTGAATGGCACACCTCCCTACATCAAATCCTGTTTACTTCCTAGTATTTCGTGGGGGAAAAGAAAGAAGATGGAGTATGCAGAGTTGTTGCTGCTTGTATTACTCTTTTGGGATAATATTCTTCAACAGAGGCGGCAGCGTCGCTATTGGGTGCATCCCATCCTACAAACCTACAACTCCAGAGGTCAATTTGTCTTGCTTTACGATGACTTGAGAAGACACCCTATAAAATTCCAAAATTACACACGGATGAGCATCGCAACGTAAGAGAAATTCCCAGTCCCAAAAGCAATCCCACTCCTCCCATTCCCCTAATCCCAACCCTAATCCCTCTATCACTACCTGTAATCCACCAACCCTAAACCTAATCTCACTATCACTACCTCCAATCCACCAACCCTAATCCCACTTACACTATCCACTAACCCTACCTCATATCCTCCAATTTGAACCATTGTGTATGGTTTAAGCTAGAATATGTGTGGTATGTAATGTTTATTTTGTGTCTTCCTTCACCAGGTTTGACTTTCTCCTCGATATCTTGAGACCTGACCTGACAGGATAACAACTGCAGGGTTGCAGTATCACCATGTGAACGTTTATTAATAACATTGAGGTAAGTGTATGATGTTTGCATGAGACAACATATAAACATTTAAAACAAAAGATATAAAAATACTTAAATTAGTATGTAAAATATATTACACATTATATAAAATTAACAAACGTGCATCACATGTGCACAACAGTATAAATCATACAAAATAAACTTTTTATAACATAAAACTATAATGGCGCAGGTTTGTGGCCATCAGAAGTGCAACATATCTTTGTATCAGCGAGGGTTTAACATCTCCACATTGGAGACCTCTCATTGGTGTCAGTGTGATCAATGGTGCCCCATTGTGGGTATAATTTCTCCTAATAAGTTTTAGGATTATTGCTAGTTTCCATAAAGGATAGATAAAGCTAAGGAACACATTATGCCCCCTAACCACTGCTCCCACTTTTTTCAAAAGCAAAAACAAAATAACATTATGTACAAAAATAGCAACTTTTCAATAGATAATCCAAAAAACATTATAAATGATGGTGAGAAGGAGATCATCTACAGGGGAAGGAGGTGGCGGATGCATATGGGTACGTTGAGATGGCCCTCCCTGTACCACATTTGGGTGGTGCGTAGTGTGGGGCATGTAATAGTTACGACTCATGGCAGCAGGTGGGTAGTGCGATCCAGCAGCAGGTGGGTAAGGGGTTGCCCTATGATCGTAGGAGGTACTTGGCTGACTGCTGCTGGTGTCATACCTCTTATAATTTACTGTACTGGGCACCTCTTGCCTAATAAGAGGAGGGGGAGGAGAAGGTTCCTGAGGGGGAGGAGGAAGTTCCTTGAAGTGTTTGATAACTTTTGGGATCTCGATGTGCATGTCGCACTGGTAACCACTATGAACTTCCTCCATTTGCGGACCGAGACTATGGGCAAATTAGGCTATTTCGCTCATATCGCTTTGTTTTTCTTGATATAATTTTTTATCCACGTTTAAAAATTCCTCCCTTTGCCTTTGTTTATTCATTCTTGTTCGTCGGTCCTGTGGTCTGGGTCTAGGTTATGTGGTCATTTCATGTTCGGTGTCCTCAACATTGGTATCTACAGGATCATTTTCCCCTGGATTTTCTGGATCCTCTCATTCCTGGTCCTCCTCTGTTTCTGAATCCATATTACTCTCGGTTCTCCAAAAGAAAAAATTATATTAATAATGGAAACAATTTGGTATATCTTTCAGTCCTGTAAAATATAAAGACATCATTAGAAAAATAGTTACAATTCTACACCTATACTTACGGTCGCATCTCCATAACGTGTTTCAGGAACGTGAGCTCCTGGAAGTGGCAATATACACTGCCAATTCTTCTTCCTGAACCACTCCTAACTTGATTTTGCTTTTTCAACTCCCTTTTGAAATTATCACGCATAGTTTTCCATTTCGTTTTCAGTAGACGTACTGCAAGAAATTCAGTTTTTCTTTATTGATCACAGATATCTTGCAACAGGAAAGACATTGCAATATGAGTTTAGAATCGGAATATCAACTATCAGTGAAATTGTGATGGAAACATGTGATGATATCTGGAATCAAAAACAGACATTCCTTCCGATTCCAAATAAAGACAAATGGATTGGTATTGCTAGGCGGTTCTGGATCAAAACTAACTTTCCTAACTGCCTGGGTGCGATCGATGGGAAGCATATTAGGTTATTAAAACCTGTCACAGTGGTACCCGATACTATAATTACAAGAAATATTTTTCTGTTGTGTTAATGGCTGTGGTTGATGCAGACTATAAATTTTTATTTATGGATGTAGGAGCATGCGGTAGTTCTGGTGACTCTGCTGTTTTCAAAAATTCAAAATTTGGAGAGCTTCTTGCAGCTAATCGTTTGGATTTGCCGGAAAACCGGCCATTGCCTGGAAATGAATATCCAGATATGCCATTTGTATTCGTGGCAGATGAGGCATTCGCAATCAATGAGCATCTAATGAAGCCCTACTAACAGGAATCTTGACACTCGTAAAAGAATCTTTAATTACCATCTCTGTCGGGCACGCCGGCTTGTAGAATGTGCCTTTGGAATTCTTACAAACAGATGGCAAATTTTTTTGAAACCTATGAATCTTAAGGTCTATAATGCTTGCAAATTAATAAAGGCAGCATGTGTTTTGCACAATTTGGTTCGGGATAGGGATGGTGTAAATTTTGAGGACACATTGACAAACAATTTGGAACCTGTTGATTTTCCACATGTCCGTGGTCCAACAGTCGGTTTTCGTATTAGGGGTGAGATGGCAGAGTATTTTCTAAGCCCTGCTAGTGGTAAGTTGGCAAAATGATATGATCTGACACTTGCACTTATCAATAAAATTTGTTATTGCTATCTTTCCGAATTCCCGAAATTCGGAAATAAGAAAGAATATTTGAAACAATAATAAATAACTATTAAATTATAGGCATTGGAATTTTCTTGAAAATATGGCTATTAGTGATAAATTTAATATTTAAGTTCACTAACAGCCAAACCTTCAAGGAAATTCCAATGCCTATAATTTAACCCATTCACATCCGCGCTATTGCCAAAGTACGGCTCCAGCGCAGATCTGAATTGCCGGGTGGACGTCCATGGACGTCCTGGCCATGTGCGCTCTCCTGGCACGCACTCACAGGCGGCGGCGCGTGCGCACGCCCACCGCACGCTGCTTGGGTGTGCCCGCGGGTCGGGCGGACTCGATGTCCGCCCGAGACCCGCGATCCACTGTCAGACCTGCAGAACGGGGAACCGCCGATGTAAACACGGCGGTTCTCCGTACTGTTGAAGGGGACATGACAGATCTACTGATCCCTGTCACTGGGATCAGTTAGATCTGTTCTGTCCCAGCCAGCCCCACCCCCCCACAGTTAGAACACACCCAGGGAACACATTTAACCTCTTCACTGCCAATGACATTTATACAGTAATCAGTGGACATTTAAATTTCTGATCGTTGTATAAATGTCAATGGTCCCAAAAAAGTGTCAAAAATGTCCGACATGTCCACCCCAATATCGCAGTCCCGATAAAAATTGCAGATCGTCGCCATTACTAGTAAAAAATAAATAAATAATAAAAACGCCATAAATCAATTCCCATAGTTTGTAGACACGATAACTTTTGCGCAAACCAATCAATATACGGCGATTGTGATTTTTTTTACCAAAAATATGTAAAAGAATATATATCGGCCAAAACTGTTGAATAATTTTTTTTTTGGATATTTACTATAGCAAAAAGTAAAAAATGTTGTTCTTTTTTCAAAATCATCGCTCTTTGTTTGTTTATAGCGGCGGTCAGGAATGACGCAGAGGTGATCAAATACCACCAAAAGAAAACTGTATTTGTGGGAAAAAAATGATATAAATTTAGTTTGGGTACAACGTCGCACGAACGCGTAATTCTCATTCAAAATGCGACAGCGCTGAAAGCCAAAAATTGGTCTGGGCAGGAGTGGGGTTTAAGTGCCCAGTAAGCAAGTGGTTAATATTTATTTATTTTTTCAAATGTTCTTCCTTGTTTCCGACTTTTGCAGTGTGTGACTGTACATATGCATACTGTATATATGCATGTGTGTGTATATTGTATTGATACATACAATATACATACAACATACACACAGTATATACACACCCAGTATACACACACACATACAGTATGCATATATACAGTGAACTTAAATATGAAATTTATCACTAATAGCCATATTTTCAAGGAAATTCCAATACAGGCGGTCCCCGGGTTACAAACAAGATAGGGACTGTAGGTTTGTTCATAAGTCGAATTTGTTTGTAAGTCGGAACAGGTACATTTTTTTAAGTGTAGCTTCAGCCAAAACAAATATTTTTAAGCTTTTTGGATAGCATAGGGAAGGGTTAACACCCCTGTAATGTTTGTTTTGCTGTCTATGTTTCTGTTCAGAAAATTTCACCTCACTTCCTGTCCCAATGATAATTGGATTTTGAAAATTTTGGGTTGTTGTGGAAACAAACCTTAGTGATAAAGCTTCTGTGGAGACACCTTTTTCCCATAATAACTCTTACAGGAGTGAATTTCCCTTCCTAGGGGGAGATTTTCTCTCACTTCCTGTTGTCTCCCTCCGTTTGTAAGTAGGAGTCTTTCATAAGTCGGATGTTCATAACTAGGGGACTGCCTGTACCTATAATTTAATAGTTATTATTATTTCAAATGTTCTTTCTTATTTCCGAATTTCGGAAATGAGAAAGAACATTTAAAATAATAATAGCTTACTATAATTTATAATAAGTTAAAAGAATAAATTAATAGCTTATTTCAAATGTTCTTCCTTACTTCCGAATTACCGCAATTGCCGAATTACCGCAATCTGAAAAAAATGAAAATTCAGAAAAATTCGGATATTGATAATTCGGAATTCGTCCAAATTGCTGAATTTTGCAAGATTCGGTAAAAATGAAATTCGGAACAAAATGAATTACACAAACCTAGAGATTAGGACTTTTGGGAATGGGATTAGGGTTAGGGTTGAGAGATTAGGACTTTTGGGAATGGGATTAGGGTTGGGAGATTAGGACTTGTGGCATTTGGAATTGTGGTACTAGAATTTGGGAATGGGAGTAGTTGGGGTTGAATAGGGTTAGGGAATTGTGTTTAGTGACACAGGGCTTGGGGTTAAGATTGGGACTTTTTGGGGGGGTATAAGGGGACTGGTACTCACTATTGGCTGCTTGTTGCTTCCTTGGCAGTTCAGTCCACTGAGAAATGTACTGCTCAGCAATGGTGCACCATGCTTGGTTTTTGGAGTTGTTGGAATACCACTCATGGTTAAGATCCCAGGGTTCAGGGTGCTCTCTCATGGAGTTTATGAACTCCTCTGGCTCCACTGCTATTTTTCTGCCTCTGCGTCTTGATGATGGCTGCTTTTTAGGGCTCTCCTGCACATTGTCCATGCTTTCTTCTCTACTATACACCTCTCACAGGATTTCCTGGTTTCCCAGCATACTTTACTGCAATGCAGTCTTTTGACAATCTCTGGACATTTTGCTGGAGCTTTTAACGCGCTTTTAAAGCCATTCATTTCAATGTATGTGGGCGTTTTTTAATGAGCTATTTTTAGCGCTTAGAATAAGCACAAAAAATCATGCTTGCAGGACTTTTTTAAACATGGCGTCAGCATGACACCCCAGTGTGAATAGGTACATTGGAATTAATGGGCAGCTTTTTAGAAGCGTTTTTGAAGCACTATTTTTAGCGCAAAAACGCTAGTAAAGCGCCTCAGTGTGAAAGGTGTCTTACTGTTTTTCAATACATTGAACCGACTCTGTTTATTGTTATGGGGCATATGCCCCTAACATAACTTCTACTGTTTATGTCTAGATATTTATATGTTCGCATTAGCCAGCCTACCTTCCCCTGTGTCCGCCCTGATTGCTTTCTGTCTCTGGAGCTCAGACAGCCAAAAGTAAGCTACACATTTTACTGTTCCCACATGTCACAACGGCAATGTATGGCATTGTACAAATATACTGTAAAAAGTATTGTATTAATACTATATCTTAAATATGTATTTTTCAATTATAGTCTACGAGGACAAGGACCAGAAGAAGCTTAATAGCGAAACGCGTCGACCATCGTATATCAACTTATCATATGCATACAGTATTTGGTACAATGTATCACGTTCTGGTGTATATAAGTCCAATATCTTGTAGACTGTCTCTGCACTAATCGGGTCCCCCCCTTCTCGGTACCCGTTATGTTATCAATTGTTTGTTTTTTATGAATATTTTATATTTTGCATGAAATAAAATGTGATTTTATTATAAGTATTCAGTCTTGTGTGTGCCTACAAAGTCCAACCCCTCTTGATAGAGGTTTGTCCTCTATGAATTTGTTCGTTAAGGTATAAGGGTCCTTTCACACGAGCGGAGCCCGTTTTGACGGGCTCCGCTGCTCAGCGGGGATCCATCCGTTTATCCCCGCTGAGCCGGCGGATGACAGGACAGTCTCTGCACTGAGTGCAGAGACTGACCTGTCAGAGCTCCATTCTCCTCTATGGAGAATCGGATGAACACGGACCGTCTGGAAAATAGTGTTTCCATACGTCTGTTTTTGGCGGATCGGAGCGGATCGGGTGTCAGAGGACATGTCACAGCTGACATCCATCGCTCCATAGAGAGCAATGGAGCGTCTGTTCGGGTCCGCCTGAAAAACTGACAGGCGGATCCGAACGATCCGCCCGTGTGAAAAGGGCCTTTTGTAATTTCCTTGTTTTTTTATGGAATTGTCGCTTTATGCCCCTTTCACACTTATGCAACTTGTCCTGTGACTGCAAAGTCGCATGACAAGTCATTCCCCATTATTTCCAACTGTTCATATCTGCATGGCTTCAAGTGGTGCCGACTTCAAAGTAGTCCCTGCATTACTTTGGCCCAACTTTGATGCAACTTGAGGTCCATAGACTTCAATGTTAAACCCTCAAAGTTGCATGCAAATCGCACCTGAATAATATAGATGCGATTTCTGTGCGACTTTGTAATATGTTTTCATTGTGCCAAAGTTGCAACAAAGTCGGACCAAAGTCGCACTGATCCAAAATCGCAGTAAAATCATGGCAAAAAATTGCGGTAAAATCGCGTTGCACAAGTGTGAAAGGGGCCTTAAATAAAGAAAAACTGAAGAAAAAAATACATTCATTTAAATTTGATTAGTTCATTTAATATACTAATTTTATTTGGCTAGTGAATACATAGTTACATAGTTAGGCAAGTTGAAAAATAAACACAAGTCTAGTTCAACCAATAAAATAAAAAAAAAAAATCATACAATCCCATGTACACAATCCTTCACCCACAGTTGATCCAGAGGAAGACAGCAAAGCATAATCCAATTTGCTACAGCAGGGGAAACAATTCCTTCCTGATTGAGGCAATCAGATTTTCCCTGGATTCAATTATTTGTACAATATTTGATGTGGCCCTGATACTGAAAGGTTTGGATATCTCTTCTATGGGCAATGACATTATTAGTCTTTTATCCATCTTACAGGTAGGTGGTAGGGACATGGAGGAAAAATAATAATCGTCACTAATGGTGCCCATACACTAGATGAAAAAATCTAGTGTCATTTGGACAATTCCTTTGGAGGTGCTCCTCCAGCTAATGGGCACAAATTGTTAAACTTGTGACTTTTTTTAGCAAAATAATCTAAAGAAAAGTTTGGAAAACTTCTGACAAACGAATGATAAATTGAAAGGTTAATGTGTTTCTCGTCTGTTAAAAAAACAATGTTGTGCCTGCACGTGTGTGAAAAACGGAAAATTGTATCAAATACCGTAATTTTCCTTTCCTGATGCCAAACCATGGCAGCATACTAGTGATAGAGCTCCGCCTCTTGACCACTCCCTCAGGACCAGTGAATAGCATAAAAAAAGGCATGGTTAGCCACCCCCCATTCTTTGTAACAAGCCACATACCGAAACGCACAGGGTGGGCCCGTATGCTGCCATGGTTTGGCGTCAGGAGAGGAAAATTATGGTAAGTATTTGATACAATTTTCCGTTTTCCTGACGCCAACATGGCAGCATACTAGTGATAAATAAGTAGCTGACAGGGTGGGTTCTACTTGCCAAACCAATATTCTAATTAGGATGGGACAGTGGACTGAATAGCCACAAAGTCCTCTGAGGACAAGGCACCTATGTCTACTCCGTAAAGTTTGAGTAGGTATGCTGGAATGACCATGATACTTCTACAGATGGATACTCTAGATGCTCCCAAGTGGGCTGCCTATGAGACTGCAATCACTTTGGTAAAGTGCACCGCCGCTGACGGAGGCTTACGCCCCCTCGCCCTATATGCACCACCAAGCCTGGTAGAGTCCAGGCAGTAACCTCTTTCCTTAATGATCCCCAGCTGGAATGACAAAAGGCTTATTAGATGATCTGAAAAGACCAATTGTGGACAGGTGCTTCTTTTTGAAAACGTCCAGGTCGTGTGACTTTCCTGTGTGATGTTCTGGAAATTTAGGCAATTCCCAGATGTCTGTTAAATAGAGGGCTATTGCTACCTTTGATACAAGATGACCTACAAGACAGCCCTCTACTCTTTTTGTAAGAGAGCTTGAATCTCAGACAAACTTCTGCTTAAAGTTTTTGCAATAGATACTGTCTTGTAGGTAATGGCCCAAACCAAATACTGCTCTGTTGGAGCAAACGGTTGAACGGACAAGAGATCCAGCAACACCAATCAACCCCACTGGGAAAGACTCCTTTCCGTTTGTGACTGAATCCTTACGACTGCCTTCAAAAGTCGTGCCGACTGAAGGATTCTTGGCCCATTTAAATTTGTTATTGCCAATATAGCTGACACTTACCAGCTCAGTGAGGATAGGCTAAGGCTCATTTCCAGCCTGGCCTAGAGGAAGTATAGAACAGTTGGGGGCAGTAGGATCAATGTCTCACCCTACCGAGATAATGCAAACTTGCTCCAGATTTAGGCATAGATGTTGTAAGTAGAGTGCCTTCAAGCACTCAACAAAGTAGAGATTGCTCTGGAGCAACCGGAGTTCCCTCTGCCTCCCCTATTAGCACCCTGCTTGCAGTCCTGATGTGCATAGGGGAAATGTCTTCTGTATTCTGAAGTAAATGGCCAAGGAAACCCGAGGGCTTCATGACCAATATGGAGGATTGGCTATGACAACCATGTACTCCCTTGACAGACTCTAGAGGAATTACAACAGATGTTGGGGGAAAATATATAATCTAGATTGCAGCCCCAAGGAGAGACCCGAGCGTATGCCCCCTGCACATTGGGGTGTGGAAACAAGGCCAGACATACCCAACATTTGCGAAGAGGTCTGTCTGTGGTAGGCCCCACCTATGGACCAGCTTAGAGAAGACCTGGGACGTAGACCCACTCGTTGTGCTCTGGGAAGCTTGCATGATAGTCGGTCTGCCTATGTGTTCAAAAATCTGCTGGGAGGTAAACTGCTCCCTGAATTTGCTAGTGATCTCTGTCGCAGACGTTATGGATTTCACCTCTCTCAATAGCATACTGCTGATAAAGAGAGTTCCTCCCTGGAGCTAAATATAGGCAACTGCTGCCCTGTTGCTCAACTGTAAGGAGACTGGTCTTCCCCTGATTCTGTGTAGCAAGGCCAAAGTGCTAAAAAGGCTGTTAAACTTCCAGCGCATTCGAGACTACCCTCCTTGGCTGGAAATGTCCATTTGCTTTGACCGACAGTCCCTCACAGTGTGCCTCCCAGGCTGTCTTGCCGACATGATTCATAACAGTGAACCAGTGTAATGGTTCAAAAGGGCCGTGACTTCCTCAGGGTCTTTCCATCACCGTGGACCGATATTCATACTGAGTAACACTGTTCTCAACTGTGCTCGATCCTATTTCCTCCCTTGCGCTAAGAATCCTAGTTGAAACTTGCGCAGGCGCCCATGGAATCATCGGTATGCATGAAGACATTGAGCCCAGAAGACTGAGGCACTGAGAAGCCATCAAACAAGTGAAGGTAACTGTCCTCAGATTTCTGCTCCTGACTGTCACTGCTTTCTCTGATGTAAGCAAAACTGAGGAACTAGCAGAGCACCCCCAACTACCCTAACTGTTGGGTTGGAGAAGGTCAGCTGCTCTTTCTTCTATTTTTTTTTTTTTTTAAGTTGATAACCCAGCCATATCTCTGCAGGGTATGTATGAGGACCTCTTGGTGTGACAGCAATCGTTCCAGTCCCCTGGATAGAAGAAGAATGATGTCCAGGTAGTGACAAACCCGGAGACCCTGTTCTCTGAGTGGAGCTGACATGGCACTGAGACCCTTGCCAACATTCTCAGAGATATTTATTATCTATAGGCCACAAGGTAGCTTAAAGCACCTAGACTCTTTATGGATGGATGATAGGTTCAAGCCCAACAGGCTGTCATTTTGCTGAATGGGTGAAGAGTCCAAAGCACTTAGACTTTTAACCAACGGGTCACGGGTTTAAGACCCACAGCTTTCAACAAATGCTTTCCTTATCAACAGGGCTGTTAAAGTGGAGATGCATCTAATTGATCACCAAACTTACTTATTTTGGAAAGAAAAGGAAATTTGGTATGTGAGGATAGGCATCCTGACAACCCAGCAGCAGCATCCAGCCGACTGCTCGTACTGTTTTAATGGACTCCATCGTAAAGATCTCTAAGAGGGCCAACAAGGTTTAACCTCTTTCGATCTACAACTGGACACTAGCCTCCGTCCCCTGCGAACTACAAACAGGGTTGGGTAGAAAACCTGCAATCTTTACTGTGAATAGGACCGGGACAATGACTCCCTGAGTCTAAAGTGTCTGTAAGTATTGTAGCAGCCCACCCGCTTTTCCGGTGGATTTGGCAGAGAAATGGTCTAGAGGAGAAGCAGTGAGGAATCCCTGAAGTGGCCATGAGTGCCTAATACCTTCCTCCAAGGATCTGTACAACATGCTGTCCAGAAACCCATAAAGCGCGCCCTCTGGCTCCTACCTCAAGAGTCTAGGCATGCGCTCGTCAAAAGGGCTTAGTGGGTACTTGTGGTATACCCAAGGATTTTCACTAATGGGCCTTGTGAAAGGTTGCCTGCGTTCCCTTACATCCTCTACCTGGGACCCTGGCCTGACAGTTGGCCCTAGGATCCCTGGACCTAGAGAAGCGTAACCTGCTGGGAGAAACATTTTCTTTTCCTTTTGCTTCCAGTCTTATGGGAGCAGATCGGACCTACCTCCTGTCACTTATGATATGGCTGTCTCCAGTTTCCTACCAAACAGAGATCTTCTGCCATAAAGTGCCTCACTAATCTTGTTTTTAGGAAGCAAGACACTGCCCAGGGTCTCAACCATAGGGCCCCCCCTAGACGTGACTGAGTATAGCATTGCCATGGCCAGGCACCTGGTTGAGATTATTGCTGCTTCTGCAATAACGTTCACAGACACATTCACCATGGCTAGGGTTCGAATGATATCAGCGTTATGGATTTCCTCTCCAACGGCTGTCTCTATCTCCTGGACCCAAAAAGCACTAGTCACCCAGGTAAGGGCAACTGCCGGACGGCAGACCCCTGTTGGTCGCCTCGTTACTAGGCTACAGTCGCACTTACTGTGGGCATGGATTTCAGTGATGCTATATCTGGTCTCTGACAAGGATAAAACCTGTATAGACAATCAAAGGAGAAACTTTCTCTGGACTTTGCCATCCATCTGATTAAATTTCTTCCATAAACGGAGAAGGAATTGCCGTTTTGAGGAAAGCGTAAATATGACTTTGTCTTTATACCCATGTAATGGTCTGCATGACCACCTGGATCCACTGTTCCACGAAGGAAAAAAAAAACTGAAACCAAGCAGCTCCGAGTCTTCCTCTGATGAAGAGGAGCTATTATCTGCAGGCTACCAGGGTAGCCCAAGCCTCAGCCCACAGACACTTACATAATGGCAGATTTAGTTCCTAAAGAGGAAACACTGCAGGGCCCCATCAAGACCCACAGAAGGGGCACCCAGGCTTTTTAGTGCAATTTAGCGGTCCGAGCACTGGGTCTTCGCACTGTGAGAGGCTTGAATTCAGATGGCTACTACACAGAGGCAGAGGTGTGAGTGGTTGAGCGCCACATGCCAGCATCTTGTATCATAATTAATCAAGATATTTGGTATTACCTGTTAACTGCGAACTCCTCCGGGCAGCCTTTACTCACCAGCCTATTGGCTACAGGCACTGTGCCACAGGCCCTGCAGGATTCTTGCTGGGGCATTGACGTTGCTCTGGGGAAGAGGTGATAAGATGTCTTCTTTGGAACCTTTTCCCTTGAGTGGGTACGGCATCTGCAGCTACACTCTTATGAAGACTGTCCGCCTTTCCCTGGCTCTTGATTTTTGAGAGCATGAGGGGCTGAAAACACTCAAAGCAATCCGCATAAGGAGGCACTCTTTTCCTGCAAACTTACCAACATGGTGGTCCCGTACCTTTGAATTTAAGGGTCTGTTTGCATAAGCGGTGACTGACTCATGGCTTTAGGACAGATAGGACGGCCAGCTGAAATGAGGATAGCCAGAAAGGAAAATAGCACTAGAAAGAGAAGGTCTTTCGACATTAAAAAGAGAGGAGAAAAAAAAAATATGCCTTCATAACAAACAGAAAATAAACTTTTTTTTTTTGCCAAAATAAATAAATAAATTTATATGTTTTTATATATATATATATATATACACACACACACACACATACATGTCTCCTTTTTTTTTTTTTTTTATTTTTTTTTTTTTTTAGTAAAAGAAACAAATTAATGCAGTATATATATATATATATATATATATATATATACACACACACACACACACACATATATATACATATATATATACACACACACACATATACACATACACATTTTTTTTTTTTTTTTGTGTACTACCTGCTGAAATCAGCAGGGGGAGCTTCCCCAGGACTGCAGCCCTCATTGCTAGCAACAGTGGGCTTTTGCCCATAAGCAAGATGGCCAGCACAGCCCGATGATGTCATCAAGACGCCCCAGGCAGCATGGTCTAGACACATGGGCAAACAGAACACAAACAAACATGGAGACATGTGAGCCACTCAAAGGAGAAACAGATCAAGGTAAGGGATAATACATATGAGACAGTACAGAATAAAAGGAATAGACAACCCTGTATGGTGCAAGGAATCAAAAAAGGAAAATGAATAAATTAGCTGGCCCTCCCAAGCCTCAGCCCACAGACAGATAATGGCAGATTTAGTTCC
Organism: Glandirana rugosa; assembly: GCA_018402905.1. Taxonomy (NCBI): domain Eukaryota; kingdom Metazoa; phylum Chordata; class Amphibia; order Anura; family Ranidae; genus Glandirana; species Glandirana rugosa. The sequence continues at coordinate 287,794 of BLSH010303923.1, read as the reverse complement.
TAGTGAGGAAACACTGCAGGCCCCAGCAAGACCCACAGAAGGGGCTCCCTAGGTCATGGCGCCTTTAGCAGCCCTCGCCTGGGACCTCGTATTGGGAGAGGCTGAACCCAGCCGGACACTGCACCGAGGCAGAGGTGGGGACATTACTGCTTACTTCATCACTGGTGCGTGGAGGTATGAGGAAAAAAGAAAGAAAGAAAGAATGGGGGGGCGGCTAACCATGCCTTTTTTTTATGCTATTCACTGGTCCTGAGGGAGTGGTCAAGAGGCGGAGCTCTATCACTAGTATGCTGCCATGTTGGCGTCAGGAAAGAATTTTAATCCAGAAGAAACATACAACCATCAAAATAGACAATTTTTATATACCTTTTTGTTTCTTTAAAGGTTCCCTGAAGAAAATGAATCAAAGAAAAATAGAGACCAAAATAATGCAAAAATAAATACTTTATTGCAATTTTTTTAATTGTTCGAAAATCAGTCATTACATGATGGAAATATTGTTTGCTCTCAAGACCGTGTGTTAGTTTTTTGAAAATGTGTTTAAACAATTTATCAACTGGTATATGGCCAGCATAAGTTTTTCTCATTTTGGAGCACAGTCAATCAACTTTAAGGGCTCATACACATGGGCGTTTTTTACAGCCACGTTTTTTTAGCATTTTTACCGCTCTTTTTTCAATTGCCCCATAAAAAACACTGACGTTTTTGAGTGGTAGATGGCGTCGGTGTTAGTGAGCTGAAAGTAGAACCCACGGCCAGCACGTTCCGGGGCTGTAACGTTTTGACGCCGACGCGGCAAAACACTCACGCCGTACCGACGTTAACCGGCGTTTTTAGGTTAAAAAATAGCAGAGGAATGTTTTTTTTTTAAAAACGCCTATTGACGCCACCGCTCACTAATGCGCATTAACGCTCATTAACGCCGATGCAAAATGCCGAAAAAAACGCAGATTTTTCCCTGACTTCGGGCCCAACGTTTTGCTTATTTTTTTTCATACGCCCGTGTGTATGAGGCCTTAAATTTTAATTTTCTAAGTTGTGTGGTGAAAATGAAAGATAGAAGCTGAATGGTTACTATGGGCAACATCACCAGTTGAGATAGAACTTGTCTCAGACACTGTGGCAGGGCGGCCGCTCTGTGCGAGATCACGTACTACTGTAGGGTTGCCACCTCATCCCTTTAAACCCGAACACATAGTAATTACACAGGTTCTCTGGCTGATTAAGGTGGTAATTAAATTCACTTGGTGCCTTATCTGCATTAAATTAGCCTCAGAACCTGTGTAATTCATATGTGTTCGGGTTTAAGGCTGGGTTCACACTTGTCCGACAAATGGACCGACATTGTGAGCACAAGTCGCATTACGTCACAAAATCAATGTTTCCTTATGAGAGCTATCTTAACTGATCCGACACAAGTCGGTCCGACTTTGAAAAAGGTTCCTGTACTACTTTGGTCTGACTTTGGTCCTACTTCAGCCCATTGAATATCATTGAAGTAGGATCAAAGTCGGATCCTTTTTCTAACCATCCGACTTGTACATCCAACTTGGTGATAACAACAGCAGTAAAAGGAATTTATCTCACACTGGGATTGTGTCACTTACCTGGTGATGGAGTCTGATTGTGCAGAGGGCAACCTCTCTTACGACCCTGGTTCGGGAACCCCTGGTAGAGCAGACAGGAGATTCTGGAGCACAGGGGGGCACGAGGGCTGGTGCAGATGCAGATGGTGTTGTGAGGATCCTCCAGGAGCTCGTTGTTAGAATCCTTCTTTAATCTAATATCTAATATTTCTGTATTAACAATACTAACCAGTATAAATGTGTTGGATCTTGAGAATAATTGAGATATATATATCTTTTGTCTCTTCTATATTTGGAAAAGTAACACATATAGTTTACAGTTTGTATTTAAAGTTATATTAAAAATGTTAGTTGCAAGCATTCCTTTGGAAGTTTACACATGTGGTAATAATTAGGAACAGAGCTTTCTTTTCTTCCCCCAATTCCAAGGATAAAGTTTCATCATGTCTTAAGCTGCAGAATATTTTAAAGGTTTGATTTAAGAATATAAGTTCTTTATACTATGATATTTCTTTATTAGGATATTAATAAGTGAAGGACATTTCATATGAATATATATACTTATTGATGTATGTAACATTATTTGATTTAGAGAATATCAAAAGTTATATTGTATAAGAATATGGTTATACATAAGGCTTTTGCCCATCCCCCAGGTTTTACAGCTGTGTATTCAATTTCAGTGGGCATCTCCTCAGGGAGGGGGGTCGTTAGACTAAAAGTTTAGGCTGTAACATTTGTCATTAGTTTTGGTAGGACTACAAGGCATATGAGGACTTTAAACCAACCCTTTTTAGGAAGGAGGGGGTTTGGAGTAGAAGGTTTTGAACAAAGACTTTTAAAATCAGATTGGCAGACACATTAGGAAACGGCTCACACACACACATACACACACACAGATACACATCTGATTTTATACACAATCTTCATCTCAAGATTATAACTTCATTATTGATATTTTTACATTTTGTATTGTAATATTGTTCTTGTAATATTTTACTATTTTGTTATTAAATCGATTTTTGAGTTTTTACACAAGAACTGAACGGACTTTCTTGGGACTTTTCTCACCAATATAAGTTACAGAATATAGAGAGAATATTCTCATATTTAACACTCGTGTAGACAGAAGAGTGGTGATGCAGGCCGGGTCGGCAACAGGCTGGCTGGTGCGGTACAAGGGAGCAGGCAAAAGGGTCGTCAGGTGCAGGCAGGGTCGTCAACAGGCTGGCTGGTGTGGTACAAGGGAGCAGACAAACGGGTCGTCAGGTGCAGGCAGGGTCGTTAACAGGCAGGCAACTGAGGTTCAAGAGGGTCAGGCAGAAGCGTGGTCGTAAACAGGCAGAAGGTCAGTAAAGGCAGAGTTCAATCAAGGTCAGGCAAGCCGGGTCACAGATACAGGAAGTCTTTAGCAAACGGGTCACGGGAACACACTGGAACGCTGTAGAACAGACAGCATTTGCTACAGGGTGCACACTGTTTAAATAGAGCTGCCTGGTGCTGCCTCCTCCGGGAGAGCGAGGAAACTACAACAAAGTGCAAACAAGTCCTCAGCACAGTCTTCTTCTAACAGATTGTTTTGATTGGTCAAAGGACAAGTCACTATCTAAACGTCTGAGCAAAATCTTATCTTGTTCATTCAAGTCGGATGGAAGTAGGACCAAAGTAGGACAGAAGTAGGACCGATGTTGCAGGGCAAAGTAGAATCAAACGTCTGACCCAGCTTTAAGGGATGTGGTGGCAACTCTACGTACTAGGCACGTGATCTGGTACTTCTGGGAAGAACGCGCGTCCGCTTATTGGCCTACATTGATGAAGAAATTTGATTTGTTTTACATTTTTTTTATTGGGTATGTTTTATAGAAGAAAGTAAAAAAGTTTGTTTTGTTTACAAAATTGTTGTTTTTTTTTGTTTACAGCGCAAAAAAATAAAAACTGCAGAGGTCACCATATACCACCAAAAGAAAGCTCTATTTGTGGGGGAAAAAATGACAAGGATTTTATTTGGGTACAGCAACGCATGTCCACTCAATTGTCAGTTAAAGTAAAGCAGTGCCAAATCGCAAAAAATTGCCTGGTCATGAAGGGGTTAAACCTTTCGGAGCTGAAGTGGGTATTTCCCTCCAAGATGTTTATCAAATGCTGAATAGGAGTTGTCAGAAAGAGTACACAAATTAAATGAAAAGGTCAACAAACAGGCCAGCAATCTCTACAAGACTGTCATCCAGACTATCCAGCACCATAATGCAATGTGGATTGCATAAAACAATCCATATCATCAGAACTGCTTTATGCTCATATTTTAGCGCTTTCAC
>BLSH010303923.1:255693-276314 GCA_018402905.1 Glandirana rugosa | reverse complement strand
GGATCTCGGATAGTCAAAAAAATGTCCCCAGTAAACTATCTGACCCACCGGGAACCGATGGCTCAGAGATTAAGTTTACAAAGAGTAACCTGAATAGATGTTCAGCCCTGCGGCTCTTTCGAAAAGATCTCTGGTGTGCGGGAAACTTAGGTAGACATACGTCAGCAGGGGTTACTAAATCATAGACTATAAATACGGGACAAAAGACGATACGAAGGAGGACTGACACCTCCTCGTAAATTCCGAATCCTTTAACAGTAGAACCTAACAGTCGAATAATTATGCAACCATGTGTTCTCAAGTGAATTGCAGGTATACGTCCTTTTACCGAACGATTTTTGAAATGTCCGGGTCCGGGTCCGTGCCACGGACACCCGAAAGTTCGGTACGGACCCGAACGTTACAGTCCGGGTTCGCTCAACACTAGTCATGAGACATCGCCAACAATGGTCTGTACCAGCGGGTACGAATTTTGTAGCCATTTTCCTGCATATGGACGTTAAGTGAACTCTTGTGTACCAACGTATTAATAAGCTGACAATCCAAGATGACAATTTCCTAAGCCTTAAATGCTCCTCCACAGTCAGGAGGAAGCATAGCAGAAAACAGGGCATAAATATCAGATACTAAATCATTGGGGACGACTGCATACAGATGGATTCAAAGGGCGTGTGGTCTCTAGAAAAGCTTTCTCGGCGTCCCGACTTGTAGATAAGTCCAATGAGAAACATTTGAATTAGAGACTCGGTAGCCAAGGGCCACCCAGTCTATCAAATGACCCCTGTAAAAAAACTGATAGGCTCTAGGTTGAGCGTGGAACCAGGAATTAAGTAAAACTGCCCTGCTCTGTGTTCCCGTGTAAGGGCGTCAAAGGGCACGGAATTGCAGAAATGCTTTTTGTGGTACAGCCACCCGGAAGCAGAGTAAAGTAGAGAGGATAAACGGATGGTCGACTGTCCAAGCCTGGGAAATCGCAGTATGTACCCACAGAGCCGCTGCAAAAGGAACATCCAGGAATGCCTGTTCCAGACCCACCCAGTCCTTAAGAGAATGGTATTGGATCCAGTTGACGATCCTAGTAAGGTGTGTGGACCAGTAATATTTCTGAAAGTCCGGCAGCCCAATTCCTCCTTTAGGCTGGGTTCACACTGGAGACAGCTTCGGTGCACAGCAGGGGTCCGGCGCACCCTGGTTCACCGTTTAAGGTCAGATTTCAGCCAGAATTTTCGGCTGAATTCAGACCTGAAACGGACCAAAAGACACATAGGGCTCCTGTGCAAATTTACACCGGAGCCACTCCGGAGACATTTGAACCAGCTCCATAGAGAGCCGGACACAATCTCCTGCTATTGTGAATCCGCATCCAATTTGCAATGGTGTGAACCCAGCCTTAGATTTTGGGAGAGATAAAGTAGCCAGGCTAATCCACACCCTCTGCTTATTCCTGAGGAAGGACTGAAATTAATTATTTTGATTTTGTTTTTTTAACAACTTGTATGCACTGGACTCTGCATTTATGGTTGGTCTTACTGGGTCAGTGACGGCATCTTTAATTGTCTTGAGGACTCTCCTGCTTTGGTATTAGGTTATGCTTTTTCCTTTTGTATTTACTCTCTTAAAAAAAAAAGAAAGGAAAAACATTTTTTGAACATGAAAATCCCGTTTTAATAATTTAATGTATGACAAGGTTACATTACTGTAACAAAAAGATCAATAAAAACATCCAAGGAAACAAAAAACAAGAACTAAAACTTACACAATACAAATAGCCTGAAAGGTGGTTATTTCATAGTTAATTTATGGTTAATTTAAAGTGGAATTTAAAGATTTAAGATGCCTGAAGAACTCATCTCGTCCTATACAGATGATTTTCTCCCCTTGCTCAGCCCAGAAGTCAAACTTCTGAAGTTTATACATGTGCAAAAACCAAACGCTTAAAAATCCCCAGCAATGTGCTCTGCTCAGTTGAGAATGTAGGCTGAACATTAATGCCTAGCTCCCAACTGTCCCTGATTTTGAGGGACTGTCCCTGATTTGGAACAATGTCCACCTGTCCCTCTTTCCTCCTCATTTGTCCCTCATTTTGGTCTGGTCTATATAGTTGTATATAAAATGCACTATTTATCTTTCAAAAAGTGTTTCCCAGTGCTAAACCTTTCATCAAATTATTAAATTGCTGCATTTGTATATGTCAAAAGCCAGTACAGGTTGTCCCCTAGTTACAAACATCTGACTTACAAACACCTCCTACTTACAAGCGGAAGGAGAAAACAGGAAGTGAGAGGAAATCTACCCCTAGGAAGGGAATTCACTCCTGTAAGAGTTATCATGGGAAAAGGTGTCTCCACTGGAGCTTTATCACCAATCCTTGTTTCCACAACAACCCAAAATTTTCAAAATCCAATTTTCATATGGACAGAAAGTGAGGTAAAGTCTTATAAACAGAAGCACAGACCAGAAAACAATCCTTACAGGAATGTTACCCTTTCCCTGTGCTATAGAAAAAAGTAAAAAATTGTTTTTTTTGGCTGGAGCTACACTCAAAAAATGTACCTGTTCTGACTTGCATACAAATTCAACTTAAGAACAAACCTACAGACCCTAACTTGTTGGTAACCTGGGTTTAACAAATCTTTTTTTTTTTTTATAATTCTCCTTTAAGTGGGCATGGGAGGGGCTGTGTCCTATGCCTATGTGTTTTTGCTAATAGGTGTCCCTCATTTCCATCCCAAAAAGTTGGTAAGAGGTATGTTAATGTGTAATGAAATTTATAGAGACAGTGAGGTTGATTTACTAAAGTAGTATAGGCTGTTAGGCTAAAGCCAGTCATACACTGCAGGCTTCCCCTCTTTCAGCCCTGCAGCCAGGAGTGGACTGGGCAAGGGGGAAAGTGCCTCCTATGCGCAAAAATGTGGGCGTGGCCAAACTTATAACAGTGGGAGTGGCATAAGGAGTGCGGTGGACAGGAATGACAGAGGAGAAGGGTCTGCAGGGCAGTGTACGGGGGTCAGCGGGGCAGAGAAGAGGCATCACAAGGGCAGAGGATAAGGGGTCAGTAGGGCAGTGTAAAGGAGTCAGCAGGGTGGAAGACAGGAGGTCAGTAGGGCAGGGTACAGGGTTCAGCAGATTGGAAGACAGGGGGTCAGTAGGGCCAGGTACAGAGGTTAGGACAGAGGATAGGGAGTCAGTAGGGCAGGGTACAGGGGTCAGCAGGACAGAAGACAGGGGGTCAGTAGAGCAGGGTAAAGGGATCAGTAGGGCAAGGTACACGGGTCAGCAGGACAAAGGACAGTGGGCCAGTAGAGTAGCGTAAAGTAGTCAGCAGGACAGAACACAGGGGATCAGTAAGGCAGGGTACAGGGGTCAGCAGGACAAAAGACGGGGTCAGTAGAACAGGGTACAGGGGACAGCAGGATGGATGACCGGGGGTCAATAAAGCAGGGTACAGGAGTGAGCAGGATGGAGGAAAAGGGTCAGTAGGACATGGTACAGGGGTCAGTACAGCAGAGCACAGGAGTCAGCAGGACAAAAGACGGGGGGTCAGTAGGGTAGTGTTCAGGGGTCAGCGGGACAGAACACAGGGGATCAGAAGGGCAGGGTACAGGGGTCATCCGGACAGAGGGCTGGGGGTCAATAGAGCAGGGTAAAGGGGTCAGCAGGACGGAGGAAAGGGGGTCAGTAGAGCAGGGTACAGGGGTCAGCAGGACAGCAGACCTGGGGTCAGTAGAGCAGGGTACAGGGGTCAGCATGATGGAGGTCCTGGGGTCAGTAGAGCAGGGTACAGGGGTCAGGATGGAGGACCTGGGGTCAGTAGAGCAAGGTACAGGGGTCATCAGGATGGTGGACCTGGGGTCAGTAGAGCAGGGTACAGGGGTTATCAGGACGGAGGACCTGGGGTCACTAGAGCAGGATACAGGGATCAGCAGGACAGAGGACCTGGGGTCAGTAGAGCAGGGTACAGGGGTCAGGACAGAGGACTTGGGGTCAGTACAGCAAGGCACAGGGGTCAGAATGGAGGATCTGGGGTCAGTAGAGCAGGGTACAGGGGTCAGGATGGAGGACCTAGGGTCAGTAGAGCAGGTTATAGGGGGTCAATTACCCCCACTCCTCTTCTCAGCCAAACACCCCCCTTTACTCTTACACCCCCCTCCCCTCACTCGCATGGGGCCCCCGTACAGGTACCTTCAGGCTGCCAGCATGTAGCTCTATTTACGGCGATCAATGGGCGGAGCATTCCGTCATGTTTAACTTATACACAGACCTCCCAGATTGCCGTTCTAGCAGAGTGGAGTGCATGCTCCCCGCCTCCTCCTCTGTACAGGAACACAGAACATCACAGGAGGTTGAGGAGGTGGCGAGTTCAGTGTGCTGTCAGAGGCAGCCGGACCAGCGGGGAGCGATGCCGTCTAGCGGCTGCCATAGACAGTGTTGCTTGCAGTGTGCGGGAACTTAGACACCCCGCACACGGCAATTTGTGGGATGGTCCCGGGGAACCAGGGACGGTTGGAGGTATGCCGATAGGTGTACCTGGGAACTTACTGGAATGGACCCAGCATTGCCAGAATTTTTCTCTCATTGCCAGGTCATTATCCCCTCCTCATTATCAAAATAGTTACATCTCCATAATTCCTATTCCAGAGATGTAAACAAAGTGCAGTGTGCGTGATGGCATTTTCTGAGACACTAATGCTGCGCCCTTTATTTACTTGCTATTGGGAGAGGGGGAGAGCTGTGTGGGAACAAAGTGGACAGGGCGGGGGCAAACTGCTCTCTTAGATGGAAGCATAAACAAATAATAATGAAACTGGGTATTGACATTTATAGGTAAAGTTGATCCAGGGAGAATCCGATTGCCTCTCGGGGGATCAAGAAGGAATTTTTTCCCCCCGCTACAGCAAATTGGATCCTGCTTTGCTGGGGCTTTTTGCCTTCCTCTGGATCAACTGTGGGTGAAGGATTGTGTATATGGGATTGTATGGTTATACATATATATATTTTTTTTATTGGTTGAACTAGATGGACTTGTGTCTTTTTTTCAACCTAACTACAGTTGTGCTCATAAGTTTACATACCATGGCAGAATTTATGATTTCTTGGCCATTTTTCAGAGAATATGAATAACACCAATACATGTCTTTTACTCATGGTTAGTGTTTGGCTGAAGCCATTTATCATCAGTCAACTGTGTTCACTCTTTTTAAATCATAATGACAACAGAAACTACCCAAATGACCCTGATCAAAAGTTTACATACCCTGATGATTTTGGCCTGATAACATGCGCACAAGTTGACACAAAGGGGTTTGAATGGCTATTAAAGGTAACCATCCTCACCTGTGATCTGTTTGCTTGTATGTGTATAAAAGGTCAATGAGTTTCTGGACTCCTGACAGACCCTTGCATCTTTCCTCCAGTGCTGCACTGATGTTTCTGGATTCTGAGTCATGGGGAAAGCAAAAGAATTGTCAAAGGATCTCTGGGGAAAGCAGGGGAGTCGCATAAGTCCGCATATATTTGTGGGTCGCTTAAGCCTCCTAGGTCCCCCAGGGCCTACCCTTATGATCAGGTTTTTGAACAGGCGTGTTCAAGGGATGGCTGCGGCCGCAAAATTCCTTTGCTTTACCCAAAAGCTTTGCTGTTCGCTACCCCTTTGAGGATAGCTTTACTAAGAGATGTGCTTCCCCAGCAGTGGACCCACCGGTGGCCCGTCTGAATAAGGCAACGACCATTCCCTTGGAGGGGTCTCCGTCTTTTAAAGAGGCGGCCGATCACCGCACAGAGGCAGTGTCTAAGGCACTGTTCTTGTTGGCTGGGTCAGCCATGCGGCCAGCTCTTGCGGCTGCTATGGCGGCGCAATCTCTTTTCGAGTGCGCTACCACATTACACTCCGGTTTGACTTGTGAGTGTGCACAGGCTGAGGTGCAACGGGCACAACACGTGGAAGAGGGTCTCCGCTACCTATGCGATACTGCATTGGACCTACTTCCCATACTGTCAAAAATGTCTGTTTTTGCAATTGTTATCAGGCGGGTGCTGCGGCTCCGCTCTTGGTCAGGCGACCAGGCGTCGAAGAAAGCTCTTACGGATCTTCCCTTTCAGGGAGGGCGTCTGTTTGGCCCACAGTTGGATGAAATCATTAAGGATTTCACGGGAGGGAGGAGTACTTTCCTTCCAGAGCCAAAACGGCGGGATTTTCGGCGTAGGCAGGGCCCTATTTCTTCAGGCCAGAAGAAGTTTTTTCGTGCGCCCGGCTCAGCGGGTAAGGGCTTCAAGTCCGGTAAGGCTTCCACTGTGCCCAGTAAAAGGCCCTGGCAACGTAAGTCTGAAAAAACAAAGGATAAGTCAACCTCCACATGATGGGTTGCCCCCGCCCGACTCTCGGGTGGGGGGCCGGTTACTGGGGTTCGCAGACAGATGGACTGCCCGCATCACCGATAGATGGGTGCTGGAGGTGGTGTCCTCCGGGTACAGGATAGAATTCATCTCTCTACCCCCAGAAAGGTTCTTCCCTTCGAACTTAAGACTCCCTCAGGGGCGTCGGGAGGCGCTTCTAGGCGCCGTTCGGGCGCTTGCCGAACAGGGGGTGATTGTACCGGTACCCACGGTGGAAAGATTTCACGGGTTTTACTCAAACCTCTTTGTGGTGCCCAAAAAGGGCGGTGTCAGGCCAGTTCTGGACCTGAAGGCACTAAACTGCTTTGTAAAGACAAAAGGATTCAGGATGGAGTCCATCCGCTCGGTCGTGGCCGCCCTGCACCAAGGGGAATTTATGGCGTCCCTGGATATCAAGGACGCGTATCTCCACGTTCCAGTTTGTCACAGGCACCAGCGTTTCCTGCGTTTCGCAGTGGGGGATCTGCATTACCCGTTTGTGGCTCTCCCCTTCGGTCTGGCTTCGGCTCCCCGAGTGTTCACCAAGGTGGTGGCCCCGATGCTGCCGCTGTTGAGACAGAGAGGTATCACGGTGGTAGCATGCCTCGACGATTTACTCCTGAGAGCAGAGTCAGCCGCAGCTCTGGAGGAGAACGTGATAATCACGGTGTCCACGTTAAAAGATTTGGTTGGCTAATCAACCTGCAGAAGTCGTCGTTGACTCCATCCTGCCGTCTGGAATACCTGGGTCTGATTCTGGACACGGTGCAGGCAAGGGTATTTTTACCGCCAAACAAGCTCCTGACACTTCAGGCAGCAGTGCGAACCCTGTTATCACACCAGTGGTCTTTCTTACGGTTCTGCATGCGAGTGTTGGGGCTCATGGTGTCGGCTTTCGAAGCGATACCTTACACCCAGAGTCACACTCGGCTCCTGCAGAAGGCGATTTTGTCGCAATGGGACAAATCTCCCCTATCCCTAGACAGACTGATCAGGTTGGATCATCAGTCCCGAGGATCCTTGATTTGGTGGATTCGGGCTCCAGCCCTAAAGTTGGGAAAATGTTTCCTCCCCCTCAATTGGTCGATAGTAACGACGGATGCCAACCTATCGGGCTGGGGAGGGGTCCTGGGTCAGTTCTCTGCCCAGGGTCGTTGGTCAGCTCAGGAAGATTGCCTTCCGATAAATGTACTGGAATTGAGAGCGATCAGACTTTGTCTATCCCATTGGTCGGCAAGGCTGCGAGGCCTCCCTGTCCGGGTTCAGTGAACCATCAAGGCGGAACAAGAAGCTCGGAAGCAGCCGCGGAGGCGGCTCTGATCCTACGATGGGCAGAACTTCACGTGCCAGCACTCTCCGCAATCTACATTCCAGGCGTGGAAAACTGGCAGGCAAACTTTCTCAGCCGCCGGACTCTGGATCAGGGGGAATGGTCCTTACATCCAGAAGTGTTCCGCCAGATTTGCCTCAAGTGGGGCACGCCAGAGGTGGACCTCATGGCCTCCAGATTCAATCACAAGGTACAGACCTTTGTGTGCAGATCAAGAGATCCATTGGCGGTCGCCACAGACGCACTGGTAGCACCCTGGGATCGGTATCGGCTGCTGTAAGTCTTTCCTCCTCTGAAGCTTCTGCCGCGGGTTCTGCGCAGGATAGAAGCAGAGGGAATCCCGGCAATCCTGGTAGCTCCGGATTGGCCTCGGCATTCCTGGTACGCCGGTGTGGTACGGATGGTGGCAGATGTCCCGTGGCGTCTTCCACTTCACGAAGACCTAATGTCTCAGGGAACCATCTTGCACCCTGCTTTACCCTCGCTGGCTTTGACGGCTTGGCTATTGAGTCCCAGGTGTTGAGGGATAGGGGTGTCTCTGACTCTGTGATCCCTACTATGATTAAAACGCATAAGGGTTCTTCGCGTAAGATTTATCATAGGACCTGGAAGGCCTATATTGCCTGGTGTGAGGCAGGGGGCTGGAACCCCCGCTCTTGTGCGATGTCCAGAGTGCTGACTTTTCTGCAGCAGGGACTGGACAAGAACCTGGCGTTAAGTACGCTTAAGGGTCAGATTTCGGCCCTGACGGGTTTTTTTTTCAACGACCCTTGGCGTCACATTTGTTGTTCCGTACTTTTGTACAGGGTGTACGTCATGTGGCTCCTCGGATACGGTCGCCTCTGGCGCTGTGGGATTTGAATCTGGTGCTTTCTGTGCTTCAGAAGCCACCATATGAGAATATTAGGGACATTCCCTTACAGTTGTTGTCGCAGAAAGTGGCTTTCTTGGTGGCTGTTACGTCCGCTAGGCGGGTGTCTGAGTTTGCAGCATTATCCTGCAAGTCACCTTACTTGGTCCTTCATAAGGACAAGGCGGTTTTGCGAACTTCCCCTTTTCTTCCGAAGGTGGTTTCTTCTTTTCATTTGAATGAGGATATTGTTCTTCCCTCATTGTGCCCGCACCCGTCCCATCCCATCCCAAGGAATTTGAACTACATTCTTTGGATGTGGTGAGGGCCTTGCAGGTATATTTGTTTTCTACAGCTTCTTTTCGGAAGTCTGATTCTTTATTTGTGCTGAACAAAGGCATGGCAGCCTCGTCAGCTACCATTTCTCGTTGGATTAGGAAGACCGTGACTCATACATATGAGGTTCGGGGCAAGGTTCCCCCTTTTCCAGTCACGGCTCATTCCACCGGGGCAGTTAGTACTTCCTGGGCTTTTAGACACCAGGCCTCTGTGTTTAGGCGTGCAAAGCGGCTACTTGGGGACTCAGTGCACACGTTTACTAAGTTTTACAAAGTTGATGTTTCAGCATCGGCGGATGCTGCTTTTGGCCGCAAAGTTTTGCAAGCGGCAGTGTTTTTGTTGAATACAGTTGTTATAGTTGCCCGCCCCTCTTGATTGACACAGCTTTGGGACATCCCCACTTGTCTAATGAAGGGCTGCGTCTGTCAGTGAACTCAGAGAAAAGGATTTTACAGTAAGTTATAATAAAATCCCTTTTACTCTTACGTTCACTGACAGAGTTTGTACAGCTTGTTACGAACTGATATGCTATTGTCTAGCAGGCGGTTATATGCTAAGGCGAGGACGGCCCCCTGGGAGGGGCCAACCTATGCTTTTGTTTTATTTTGCCTAGTCTACTCCTAGTAATATAAGCATAAACCCCACTTGTCTAATGAAGGGCTCTGTCTGTCAGTGAACTCAGAGAAAAGGATTTTACGGTAAGTTATAATAAAATCCCTTTTTTCAAAAGCTCTCAGATATGCTAACAGGGCCAACTGCAACTCAAAGTTTGGCTGGTTCACCCAGAAGTAAGTGAAATTAGATGCTATAGAATGCATTTTTACTCTGCAAATTAAGTTCCCACTTAGCCTAGTGAATAAGGTAAAGCTGTTCTGACTTTAGTTATCTAATAATTTTCAAATTAAAATCCTGTTGTGGTTTTTTCCTTGCATGTTTGATTATTTTTTGCAAGGTGAACTTTCACGTAATTTCAGTTTTTGCACTAGATTAAGTGAAAATTCACTTTACAAAATTAACATGCTCTGCTCCTGTAGTAAATCAGCCCCCTCTGTACTAACAAGCCATTATATACACTGTTTCAGGCATGCAAATACCACCCCTTCCTCACCCTTTTCATATAAATAAATATAATCCTCACAGATACATGTGGTAGTCGCAGATAATAGTTGCTATGCTCACTTCCTACTTGGCACAGACAGAACAGCATAGTTATTATGCCCTAAGGAGGGGGAATGGAGGAGAATTTAAACAAGGCCAAGCTGTGGGCAGGTTGGAGCAGTAGATGAAGAAAACTGTATCTGATGATGAGGAGAAGAGCGTAATATGCACTGTTTAGAAGGAAAGTGTAGTCATCTTTAATGGAAGGACTGAAGTCTGATTTAAAATCAGGAAATTGTTTTAAGTAAACATGTCACAAACCTGGGCAATTAAAACTGAACCTAATATGAAAAAAATGCATGTTAAAAAGAAAAAAGGGATTTTATTAAAACTTACCGTAAAATCCTTTTCTCCGAGTTCACTGACAGACGCAGCTCTTCATTGACTTTGTGGGGTTTTATGTCCGTCCCACTAGGAGTTAACTAGGCAGGGAAAAGAATCAGCTGGCCCCTCCCCTAGAGGCCGTCCTCTCTTCCTACATCAAACCCCCTCACAGTATAGCTCTTCAGTTCGTACACAAGCCGTACCAAAACAGAGCCCAGAGGGGTGGGTGCTGCGTCTGTCAGTGAACTCGGAGAAAAGGATTTTACGGTAAGTTTTAATAAAATCCCTTTTTCTCCTTACGTTCACTGACAGACGCAGCTCTTCATTGACTTTGTGGTGATGTCCCCAAGCTGTGTCAAAAAAGAGGGGTGGGTAAACGCTAACAACTGTACCCAACTGAACCTCTGAGGAGGCGCCAGACGCGCCTACACTGCCGCCTGCAAAACTTTGCGGCCAAAAGCAGCATCCGAAGATGCAAACACATCAACTTTGTAAAATTTAGTGAAGGTGTGAACCGAGGCCCACGTGCCCGCTTTGCACACCTGGGACACCGAAGCCTGGTGTCTGAAGGCCCAGGAAGTACTAACCGCCCGGGTAGAATGACCCGTGACCGAAAAAGGGGGAACCTTGCCCCGAACAGAATACGCATGAGGCACGGTTTTTCTAATCCAATGAGAAATCGTAGCCGAAGAGGCCGCCATTTCTTTGCGCGGGCCCTCTGGCAGAACAAACAAGGCATCAGCTTTTCGAAAGGGAGCTGTAGCGGCCAAATACACCCGTAAGGCCCTCACTACGTCGAAGGCATGCAACTCAAACTCCTTTGGGTGCGATGGACGAGGGCACAACGAAGGCAGGACAATATCTTCATTGATGTGAAAAGAAGAGACTACCTTCGGAAGAAAAGAAGGAAGGGGGCGCAAGACCGCCTTGTCCTTATGCATCACCAAATAAGGAGACTTGCATGATAGGGCAGCTAATTCCGACACTCGTCTGGCAGAAGTGATGGCGACTAAGAAGGCCACCTTCTGCGACAGAAGCTGTAAGGGGATCTCCCTTATTTTCTCATAAGGTGGTTTTTGAAGAACAGAAAGCACCAGATTCAGATGCCACGGAGCCATCGGAGATCTCACCCGAGGCGCCACATGTCGCACACCTTGTATAAAGGTACGTACCAGAAAGTGCGAAGCTAAAGGTCTCTGAAAGAAAATGGCTAAAACCGAGATCTGGCCCTTGAGAGTACTCAAAGCCAAATTCTTATTCAGGCCCTTCTGTAAAAAGGTCAGGACCCTGGACACGACAAAAGAGCGAGGGTTATAGCCCTCCGGCTCGCACATAGCAATGTAAGCCTTCCAGGTGCGGTGATAAATCTTACAAGAAGTGCACTTGCGAGCTTTCAACAAGGTAGGGATCACGGAGTCGGTGACTCCCCTATCCCTCAGCACCTGGGACTCAATAGCCAAGCCGTCAAAGCCAGCGAGGGTAAAGCAGGGTGCAATATGGGTCCTTGAGACAGAAGATCGTCTCGCACCGGGAGCCGCCAGGGGGCGTCTGCCACCATTTGCACCACGTCGGCGTACCAGGTGCGCCGGGGCCAATCTGGGGCCACCAGAATTGTTGGTATCCCCTCCAGCATTATTCTGCGTACCAATCTCGGGAGCAGCCGTATCGGAGGGAATGCGTACAGGAGACGATAATGGCTCCAGGGGGCCACCAGAGCGTCCGTGGCCACTGCCAACGGGTCCCTCGTTCTGGACACAAAGGTTTTCACTTTGTGATTGAACCGGGACGCCTTGAGATCCACATCCGGCGTCCCCCATCTGTGACAAATCTGATTGAACACCTCCGGGTGGAGGGACCACTCCCCCTGGTCCAACTTCTGGTGACTGAGAAAGTCCGCCTGCCAGTTCTGCACACCTGGAATGTAAATTGCTGAGATTGCCGGAACGTGAAGTTCCGCCCAACGCAGTATCAGAGCTGCCTCTGCAGCCGCCGCTGGGCTCCTCGTGCCGCCCTGATGATTCACATACGCCACCGCTGTGGCATTGTCCGATTGAATTCGGATCGGACGGCCTTGCAATCTGCTTGTCCAATGAAAAAGACACAGTCTGATTGCTCTCAGCTCCAGCACGTTGATGGGCAGGCGAGCCTCCTGGGCCGACCAACGGCCCTGGGCTGATAGCTGCCCCAGGACTCCACCCCAGCCCGTCAGGCTGGCGTCTGTGGTGATTATCATCCACTGAAGAGGCAGGAACGACTTCCCCTGAGTGAGGGCCGGGTCCCGAAGCCACCAAGTCAGAGACGCCCTGGTCTGGGGGCTCAGCCGGATCAGAAGATCCAACGACCGGTGGGACTTGTCCCACTGAGCCAGAATTGCCCGTTGAAGAAAACGTGTGACTCTGGGCAAAAGGTATCGCCTCGAACGATGAGACCATGAGCCCCAGCACCCTCATACAGAACCGTAATGAAGACAGACGGTGCGACAGGAGGGGGCGCACAGCCGACTGTAAGCCCTGCAGTCTTATCGGAGGGAGGAACACCTTCGCCTGTTCTATGTCCAGAATGAGACCCAGATACTCCAGACGGCGGGAGGGAGACACTGACCACTTCTTCAGGTTTAGTAACCAGCCGAAGTCCAGCAGTGAGGCCATTGTGATACTCACATTCTCCTCCAGGGCAGAGGCAGAGTCCGCTCGCAAGAGCAGATCATCCAGGTACGCCACTATCGCAATTCCCCTCTGACGCAGCAACGCCAACACCGGGGCTAGCAGCTTTGTGAAGACCCTGGGTGCGGAGGTCAGGCCGAAGGGAAGAGCCACAAATTGAAAATGGCGATCCCCCAACTGCGAACTGCAGGAAACGCTGATGTCGCGGATGGATGGGTACATGGAGGTACGCATCCTTTATATCCAATGATGCCAAGAATTCCCCCTGGTGAAGGGCGGCCACAACCGACCGAACAGACTCCATCCGGAACTTTCGCGCCCTGACATACCTGTTTAGGGCCTTCAGGTCCAGGATGGGCCGAAACCCCTCCCCTTTTTTGGGCACCACAAAAAGATTCGAGTAAAAACCTCGAAACCTCTCTCCTGGGGGAACCGGTACAATCACCCCCTGGTCTGAGAGGGCCTGTACCGCCCCGGAAAGGGCCGTCCTGCGCTCCTGCGGGAGACTTAAATTTGATGGGAAGAACCTGTCTGGGGGTAGAGTGATGAACTCTATCCTGTACTCGGTGGACACCACCTCCCGGACCCAGCGGTCGGAAATGTGAGCCAGCCACCTTCCTGCGAACCCCAGAAGACGTCCCCCCACCCGACTCTCGGGTGAGGGCAACCCATCAGGCTGAGGAAGACTTATCTTCCGTCTTTTCTGTTTTGCGCTGCCACTGCCGTCTTCCGGCCCCTGCAGCGACCTTACCGGAACGGGTCCCTTTGCTTGCCGCGCCCGAGGCACGAAAAAGCTTCTTCTGACCTGAAGTAGAAGGCTCCTGTCTACGGCGAAACTCACGCCTGCGGGGCTCCGGAAGGAACGTACTCTTACCCCCGTGAAATCCTTGATGATTTCATCAAGACGCGAGCCAAATAGGCGCCCACCCTGAAAAGGAAGGTCAGCCAAACCTCTTTTGGAAGCGTGGTCACCCGACCAGGTACGCAGCCAAAGAATTCTACGAAGTCTGACGGCCGAGATAGATATTCTGGACAACAAGGGCAGAACATCCACGGCCGCGTCACAGAGGTAATTAATCCCTTGGAGTAAAAACTCAGCCTTCTGCGGTGCCTCCATCAGGCGACCACCTACCAAGTCCTTCCTGAGGTCCTCCATGCATTCAGAGAGATGCTGTGCCGCCATGGCTGCAGCCAGAGTCGGTCGCACCGCAGATCCCACGTTCAAGAACAGGGACTTCAAAAGTGCCTCTGTCTTTCTATCAGCGGGATCCTTGAAGGAAGGAGTCCCCTCCATAGGAATAGTAGTTGCCTTAGTGAGGCGTGCAATGGGCGGATCCACCACAGGTGACTCCCATTTTTTCAGGAAGCTCTCCTCAAAGGGATAGCGAACAGCGAAACGTGTAGTCAGTGAGGAGGAGCGCTGTGGGCGCTGCCATTCACGATATAGGAAATGGTCAAAGAATTCATTGTAAGGATAAGTCTTGGGGGCCCTGGGGGGCCTAGAAGACCCGCACACATACGCAGCAGATCGTGATTCGCCATCTTGATCCAGCTGCAACTTAGTGCGAATGCCTGCGATAATTGCGGCAACCAGCGCTTTTTCTTGGTCAGCTGCTGGCCCCTGGTCCCCTTCCGTTAAAACGCTGTCACCACCCGTCTCCTCATCAGACAGGCCCGCAGGGGTCCCTGAGACCCTTGAGGCCACCTCCGGCTCAGAATCTTCCCCTGAGGATAAAGGAGGGGGAGGGGGGCGCTTCCTGGGGACCCGCGGAGCGACGTCCCCACGGGGAAAAAACTCATTGAAAACTGCCCGCAGCTGGTTTAGAAAGGCCCCTTGATCAGAGTGCATCGCTGCTGATGCCACCTCAGCAGGTTCAGCAGGAAGATCAGCCATATCTGCCAGAAATGACACAGGAATGGAAGGGGCGCCCCCCACACAGCCACACACCCACAGATATTCAGAGGACAGCACCCCGCCACCACCATCACCCGGAGGGAGCCCAGCTATACTTGCTGTTCCTGCTGCCTTGTAGTGCAGATCGTCAGTAAGAGCTGCCCCTGTCACCGCCGTTCCTGAGAGGAGAGAGAAGCTGCAGCCACGTGTAAAATTTGCAGAGCATGCAGAGAAAATGGCCGCTGTGAAACACTAGAGGCCGAACACACCTCTCAGGCAGCGTGCATTACCGAAAATGGCCGCTCCAAGCGCTAGAGGGAAAGCCCCATAGACTAAAAATGTCAGTGGCTACGGCAAAATGGCGGTGGTCCGCCGCAAAATGGCGGCCGATCGCCGCATGGCGATCCGGACGAGAAGGCCGAATGATCGCTACGGTGCTGGGGGGGGGGGGGGGCGAGGTGTGGCAGGGGGCAAGATGGAGCTGATGCCCCGGGCATAGTGAAAATCACAAGGTTTCCGGTCGTCGGGCACCCTTCATGCCCTTATAAAAGGGGGGAAGGCAGGGCGCTCACTTACCAGTCCGACGCCACGGTAGCCACCCGAACGCAGACTTTCCGCCCCTGATGGCGGTATGCTGCAGGCCCAAAGTCGCCCTGCCGAATCGCATCGGTAAAGGGGACCAACAGGGGAATTTCACCCCGGGCCACCCGCACGGAATGGGCAAGATGCGGCGGGTCCCCCATAGCGGTACTGGCTACGCATCATGTCGGCCAGGTCGGGGAAAGTACAGAGATCCAGGACTCTCTATGCCCCAACCGGCTTCTTGATAGTAGATCATCTTGATTGCAGTAAAAATAAAAAATGGTCATAACAGGACCGCAGTTCCCTATAGCAGGGAAGCCAGGTCAACTCCTTGCGAACTAGGCATTGAAAACTGAAGAGCTATACTGTGAGGGGGTTTGATGTAGGAAGAGAGGACGGCCCCCAGGGGAGGGGCCAGCTGATTCTTTTCCCTGCCTAGTTAACTCCTAGTGGGACGGACATAAAACCCCACAAAGTCAATGAAGAGCTGCGTCTGTCAGTGAACGTAAGGAGAAAAATGTTGACAGTTCCATGCTAGGTAGTTCAGTTGAAAGGACAATAGCATGTAATGTAAAGTACTGTGAACTATATACTGTATGCATTATACTTATCTATGCAGCAGGTGGCGCTTTAGTATTATAGTGTTATAGCATGTGTTCAAGGCAGGACCAGATTAAGAGCATTATTGACCTAGTGCTGAGGATTTTGGTGGGCCTTAAGGGCTGTGCATCGGTGTGCGCCCTGAGGTGAAAGGGTGCAGCGACACAGGCCCAATGCTATGGAAGTCCCAGGCTTCCATAAGAGCCCTGCATCGGCGTGTGTGGCGCACCCTGAGGTGAGGTTGAAGGGCACAACTGTGCAGAACTAACACAACAGTGCAGAAGCTGAATACCTGGCTTCCATTAGGACTGCCTGTGGTGCTCCTTATTAATCCCACCACCCAGCCCAGGTTGCACATGCGGAATGTAGGACCGGTCAGGTCAGGGGAGATCTCGCCCCATCGGCCCATTGCTTTCCATGCATGGCCTGTTCTTTTTGGGCAGCTGGGCCCAGGGCTATTCTTCTCAGAGAATAGGAAGGAGGAACTCCTCCCCCCTCCCTTCTTGTGGGGGAGCAAGCCACGTCATATGGTGGGTGTGGCCAAATTGTACAGTGGGAGGGTCTTAAAGGAACATTGTTCAATAAAACCAGGAATGCATAACACAGGGTTCAAGAGAGTGAAATATACAGCGCTGGGTTCAGGAGAGCGAAATACACAGTGCTGGGTTCAGGAGAGCGTAATACACAGAGCACTGGGGTCAGGAAAAAGTAATACACAGAGTGCTGGGGTCAGGAGTGCGTAATACACAGAGCACTGGGGTCAGGAGAGCGTAATACACAGAGCATTGGGGTGAGGAGAGAGTAATACACAGAGCGCTGGAGTCAGGAAAGCGTAATACACAGAGCATTTGGGTCAGGAGAGCGTAATACTCAGAGCACTGGGGTCGGGAGAGAGTAATACCCAGAATGCTGGGGTCAGGAGACCGTAACACACAGAGCACTGGGGTCAGGAGACCATAATACACACAGCGCTGGGGTCAGGAGAGTGTAATACACAAAGCGCTGGGGTCAGGAGACCGTAATACACACAGCGCTGGGGTCAGGAGACCATAATACACACAGCGCTGGGGTCAGGAGACCGTAATACACACAGCGCTGGGGTCAGGAGACCGTAATACACACATCGCTGGGGTCAGGAGACCATAATACACAGAGCGCTGGGGTAAGGAGAGTGTAATACACAGATCGCTGGGGTCAGGAGAGCATAATACACAGATCGCTGGGGCCAGGAGACCGTAATACACACAGCACTGGGGTCAGGAGACAATAATACACAGATCGCTCGAGTAAGGAGAGTGTAATATACAGAGCGATGGGGTCAGGAGAGCGTAATACACAGAGCACTGGGGTAAGGAGCGCATGATACACAGAGCGCTGGGGTCAGGAGAGCATAATACACAGAGCACTGGGGTCAGGAGAGCATAATACACAGAGCACTGGGGTAAGGAGAGCGTAATACACAGAGCGCTGGGGTCAGGAGAGCCTAATACACACATCGCTGGGGTCAGGAGAACGTAATACACACATCGCTGGGGTCAGGGGACCGTAAAACACACAGTGCTGGAGTCAGGGGAGCGTAATACACAGTGATGGATTCAGGAAAGCCTAATACACAGAGCAAAAATACAAAAAACAATGGCGCACTGGCCTAGCGTATTATCCCTAGAAAATTTGTTTAATAAAAAGTTAAAAACATACTCACAAAGGAGCTTTAAAACCAAGCATGTCAGAACTTGTGTTTTTTTTCAGACCATAGCCACAAGCCCTATGCGGTTGGCATCTCACACAAATGGATGGCTAACGCATTTCGAGGTGTAGACCTCTTCATCAGAGCCTAATGACCATCAACAACTCCACAAATATATAGACCAGGTAATGACCAGAAAATGACATAGTGGGGAGGGTAGTCTTACGAAGCCCCGCCCCATTTGCGCAAGGGATTATTTGTATGCTCCACCTATAGACATTCCAGCCAAACAGAAGGATAGAAAGATAGTATAATGGAAAATGATAATACAATAAATAAATAAATAAATACACTGTGATATCAATGTGCGATAAATCAGAGTTCCATATCCTCACTGTTCATAAGTGTAATCTCCCAATGTTTAGGATTGATGATCCTTTTGTGCATGTTAAACATATTAGGTGAAATTAATACAGCTTGCGATTCACTGCTGCCTGTCCTGCAATAACAGCTTGCAAAGGAAACACCAGAGATATAGCACCAAGTACACTCAAGTTTGGGCATAGAGGATTGCAGTGATCTAGAGGGTTAAAACAATCTTAGTGCAGACTCACCCTTGGTCATCTATTGCGGATTGCTGCACTGGAGAGTGGGGGAAGGACAAGAGAGACGGAGAGGGGCACTCGTCTCCAGAGACGGCTCTCTAATTAGGCAAATTAGGCGGTCGCCTAGGGCCTCACACTCACAGGTGCATCGCAACTGCTTAATTTGACACTGACACCAGCACCGAGATAGAGAGTACTGACACACCAGCACTTTAAAGCTCTTAATATATGCAATTTATAAAGTTAATTTTTTTATCTCTTTAATTATTTTTCCCATTATGGGCATGAGTAGGGCCTCATGTCTAGGTTTTGCCTAAGGCCTCACAAAGCCTAGAGCCGCCTCTGCTCGTCTCCATTCTGGCCAGCCCTTGATCTGCTCACTGTCACTGTGCTGTGCACGGTGTCAGACACCCACATGTGTCTGGAACGCAAGCTGGAGCTGAGGACCAAAAGCTTTCTCTGCGTTCCAGACAGCTCCACCCACTCCACTCCTCCCTGTCACATGTAGCTCCTCACATGATCACGTCGGGTCAGAATGGACAGTCCTCCCGACACTGCTGCAGAGGTTTCTCTGGTCTCCATAGAGATGTCAATCCTCCCCAATGGGAGGGGACTCTCCAAGGCTGAGCAGGGAATATGTCACTAAATCTCAATGCCTTACAATCCCTCTAATGTGACATGTGCTGTGTAGTATATACCATGCCTTGTACAATGCTCAATCTAAACTGTGTGCATGATACATATTGAATGTATTGCCACTACTTTTCGTGCTATAATGCCTAGTAATTAACAGTAATGCCGCTGCTATCAATAAAGACATGAGCAGTAAGACCCACTGCTGGACACAAGCTATGTGTATCTCCCCATGTTACCACACTCAGTGCTAACTGCATGTAATTGTGGAATTTACATGTACACTCAGGTGTAAATTTTTTTTTAGCAGAGGGACTGGATAGTCGGATATACTGCACATGCTCTGATAACATCCTTGATTGGCTGGAGATGCCAAAGGGATCAATGTGTATGGAACAACAAATATTACAATTAGTTGGAATAATACTACAATGAATTTAAAGCGGTGTTCCTGCCAAGATTCTACTTTTAAGACAAAAATACCACTTTAAAAGTAATTCTTAGTGTATTATAATAAACGTATGCTGTATACTGAGGTTTGTTTATCATGTTAGCAGCATCGATTTCTTACCTTATAAAATTACAGCAGACCATCTTCTATGTGGGCATCCTGAAGCCACAGTGTATCTCTTCCTGTATTCCCTTCTGTCTCTCTTCCCATAATGCACCTGCAAATCTCGCACATGCTCTGTGCTGTGTAAGCTGTGTAATGGCTTGTGGGTCAGGTTTCCATAGCAATGGCAGGGTTAGAGGAAGTTCCCGCCTCTTAGCTGTGTAAGCCTATTTTCTTCCTTCATGAAGCAGGAAGTTTTATAGCATGGCAATTGCAAACATTTCATGCACAGGTGATTATTTCATTTAAAAAATTGTATGTCACCAAACCCCACTGTCACATGCATATTAAAAAAGCTAGTAAAGCACTAGACAATGGTGAACATTATAGGTAACATGAGATAATGGCATTACTCAAAGAGACAATAGAATAAAATAATGTATTTCTTTGTGAAAAAAACAATAAAAATTGCACACATCATACTGCCTCCATTAAAAGGGCTCCCATTATAATGGCCCCGGTTCAAATTGCCCCTGTCAATCTGCCCCATCATCATTGCCACATCATAATTGCCCCATCATTCTGCCCCGTTATTATTGCCACATCATCATTGCCCCATCATCATTGCCCCATTAATAATTGCCCTGTCATAATTGCCCCGTCATAACTGCCCCCTGTCATAACTGCCCCCTGTCACAATTGCCCCCTGTCATGATTGCCCCATCATAATTGCCACATCATAATTGCCCCATCATTCTACCCCTGTCACAATTGCCCCCTGTCATAATTGCCCCCTGTTATACTGCTCCTGTCATAGTTTCTCCCTGTCATAGTTACCCCCTGTCATGATTGTCCCGTCATGATTGCCCCATCATATTGCCCCGTCATAATTGTCCCATCATAATTGCCCCCATCATTCTGCCCCGTCATAATTGCCCCATCATCATTGCCACATCATAATTGCCCCGTCATCATTGCCCCGTCATTCTGCCCCATCATAATTGCCCCCATCATTCTGCCCATCATAATTG
>BLSH010303923.1:236772-247531 GCA_018402905.1 Glandirana rugosa | reverse complement strand
CCCCCCCCACCTTCCCTCAGAAGCAGTCAGTCTCAGCCTCCCACACTTTATTGGCTCTGTCTCTCATTCACTGGACAGGAGCAGCGTCCAGCAGTGAGATCCTCCAACAGAGGGCATCAGCATTTGAGAACCAGGCTGTCTCTCAGCCAGCAAGCCATCTGGTGATGCCCATAACACATCCATGCCCCAGGCAGCTGTGTCTGAGTGCTGTGCAGGGAGATTCTGAGAGAGCAGTGAGCTGTCACTTGTAGCACAAAAGCCGGGCTTCTATGTTTACAAGTGACAGAAAATAACTGTGACAGTGAATCTGGCCAGCCAGGGCCTATTTTATGGTAGGGGCCTTGAGCTTCAGCTCCAATAGCCCCTATGTTAATCCGGCCCTGGTTCTATAATATAACAGGATGTATGGTCTATTTAAGTTCAGTGCACTTGTGTGTATTAAGTTCCTGTTTTCTGTTACCATGATGTAAAGACATGTTCTGATAATCCTCCATAAAAGCAAAGCTATGGCTACAAACAAGAAGCTTCCAGCGCATGATTTCAATACTCTGACAAGTTTGTTATGATTGTTCATACAAGTTCATCTGCGTGTATATATAGCACCAATGAATCTTGCTGCTTTCCTACCTGCACAAGGAATGTGTTCGAAAGGGGGGAAAAACAGTTTTAAGGCCCCCCTTTCCTCATGGGATTTGAGGCAGTGGCAGTTTCTAGTTCCCCCAAAAGATAGATCTAACCGTAATAGCAGGGAGTGACTTCATTGGCCTGCCAGCCAACGGTTAGGAGAACATTCCAGAATGTTGGAGGAGAAGGTTAGGGATTGGTTAAAATAGGTCACATGCCACAATGGAAGGTTCTGGAACTCGGGGACCCCTATAAAAAGGGGAGGCAAAGTACAAATTTTGCCAGTCGCCAGAAGAAATTCAGGAAGATAGCTGAGCGAAAGAGCTATAATACTAATAGAGTCCAGGAGAGCTTCTGGCGTCATTGCTCCGGCAGCTTTTAGAGTGGGCTGCAGTGGAAGACGCGGGTTGACTAAGAAGATGCCTCTCCTTACCTTCGGGAAGTGCGGCTCTGGAGGCGGCAGGACAAGCAGAAGCGGAAGAAGGCTCAACGAGTGGCAGTTTGGAGCGGCGCCATCCCCAGAAAGAAGCAAGAGCGGAGGAAAGGAAAGTGGCGTCAGCGGATATCCCTGAAGATAGCCGACAAGAGGCAAACGTCATTAGAGGCGGGGCAGACTTTCGAGGACTCGGGAAGAGGAGGCGCATTCAGCACCAAAGCTATAGCCCACCCCCTCAAAGAGTGATGTCAGAAGGTGCGGCAAAGAAGACTTCAGGTGGAGAGAGGCGGTTTTTCAAAGGCAACAAGGCGGGCAAACCGCTCATTGTCAACACAACGGGCAGAGAGTTGTCAAAGGTTGTCAGCAGAGCAGTAGATGCCGGGTCGCCGCAGCTCTCTGATGCAGGATCCTTAAGAAGAAATAGGAGTCCGGTAAGAGATCTTCATAGTGCATCAGCGCAGAGCATCCCGGTGCTATGCACTTCTCCACAGACAGACTTAGCAGCAGGTCAGAATGCTGTTAGACAGGGTGAGTCTTCTATTCTGCAATTATTAACTGCGTTATCATCTTCTTGTCAAAGATAATAGCTGGTATTGGGGTTCCTACTTTAGTAGTTGAAGATGATGCTAATAATAGGAATTCAGCTGTTTTTGTATGGTTTTCCAATTCAGCTAATACTGATAGACCAGAGGTTTATGAAAATATTAATGTTAACAGCAATGTTAATTCTGGATCAAGTTTTTCTGCAGGTACTTCAGGATTGGCTGTGAATAACACTTTAGGCATACCAGCCTGTTACGGTAAGGA
Source organism: Glandirana rugosa (assembly GCA_018402905.1). NCBI lineage: Eukaryota > Metazoa > Chordata > Amphibia > Anura > Ranidae > Glandirana > Glandirana rugosa. The sequence continues at coordinate 245,664 of BLSH010303923.1, read as the reverse complement.
AGTAATGCCATGTATAATTTTCCCATCGGGATTCCATTTACCTCAGGGTGTGAAGGAAAAAATCTGGAAGGGAGATAACATTGACTTTTTATCATTATTGCCTTCTTCTAAAAAATTAATTTATAAGACATATAAAAAAGAAGAAAAAAAACGGAAGATGAAAAGAGGAGACCAATTACTAAATCCTTTTTTAATTGGCTTCAATCATTTTCTATTTATTTCAGTGTGTTATGTGAACGTCTTCCAGACAAAAGTCCTGGTTTATTCCAACATGTGGATATTATTTTGGAAGCTTATCGTAGTTTCGGTGACTTTGCATGGTCTCAATATGATGAAGCATTTAGGCAAAAATTAACTATTTATCCTCTTTACAATGGGGGGTAAAAGATGTTGGGTTATGGCTCAATCTATTCCTTCCCGAAAGGCCTATGGTATCCCATTCAAATAACAGTTCTTCTTCTACTTTCTCTTCCACAAATTTGTACTCCACAGCCTATAAAAGGGGTGTGTGTTTTGCGTATAATGAAAGCCAGCGCAAATGGCTACAGTCATGTAGATATAGGCATGAATGTGCTTTTTGCTCGGGTGCACACCCAGTAGTAAAGTGTTTTCATAAATTATAAACACCTCCCCAGCAACAAAACTGAGATTTTTTGGGAAAAATCCAGAACGCCAGTAATTCTGGAAAACATGTTGCCATGGCTCAAAATTTACCCAGAACCTCAGAAAGCAACCATTTTAATTGAGGGATTTTCTAAAGGATTTATGCTTCCACAATTCACTGGTTGTCACAATCCTGGTGGTGAGTCTGGTTTTGTGCGGGGAGAAACCTCTCTTACTATCCCGATTCAGGAGCCCCTGAAGGTGGGAACAGGAGGCTCAGGAGTGTGGGATAGCACGAGGGCTTGGCTGGTAGGAGGTACTAGCAGAGCAGGCTTCAGTGAGGCTCGTGCAGAGATGGTAGAGTAGTGGTACAGGCCGGATTGGCAACTTTCAGGCAATGCGGCATAGAAGGAGCAGGCGGATGGATGGTCAGGCACAGGCATGGTTCGTCAACAGGCAGGCAGCGAGGTACAGAAGGGATCAGGCAGAAGAGTGGTCGTGGACAAGCTGGGGTCGGTACAGGCAGAAAGCACGGATGGTAAGATCAAGCCGGGGTCACAGGAACAGGAAATGCACAGGTTCAGATCACTGGGAAACACAGGATATGCTGTAGAATGGACAGCACTGGCTGAAGGGTGCTGTCAGCTTAAATGGGCCGTTTGGCGCCAATGCTGGCGCATATGCACGCGCATACACGTGTGCACACGCGCACAGGTGTGCATAGGTTCACGCACATGCACACAGGCGCGCGCACACGCTACGTGCGCCCGTGCAAAGGCTTCCAGACCCGAATTCCAGGAGCAGCATTTGTTTCCTGACACTGGTGCTGGATGTGCAATGGTTCCTAATTTACCATCGGTACAGAATCTCTCTTCAGTTGTTGAAAATAAATTGTGGAAAGAGGTAGGAGAAGGTACAATGGCGGATTCCCTTTGAACAGCCTCCTTTTAAAAATGTAATAATTTCTCTGTTAGGAATAATTCCTAAAAGAGAACCGCAAGCTTATAGATGAATTCATCATTTATCATTTCCGTATGGTAATTTGTTAAATGATCAAATTGATCCAACGCAAGCATCAGTATCTTATGTCTCATTCGATGCTGCAGTGGAGAAACTTAGATGGTTGGGTGACGGAGCGTTATTGGCAAAAACAGATATAAAATGTGCTTTTAGACTATTACCCATTCGCCCAGATTGTTTCAGTTCATTAGGGATTTATTTTAAAGGAAAATATTATATAGATAAATGTGTACCCATGGGATACTCATTAGCATGTTTCTATTTTGAAGTTTTCTCAACGTTTTTGGAGTGGGTAACTAGGAGAGAGGCTGGTTTGGAATTAGTAATACATTACCTAGATGATTTTTTATTCTTAGGGGCAAAAGATTCTGGAGAGTGCTTATATTAATTAAATACCTTTTTTGCTGTTTGTAAATATTTTTATGTACCTCTAGCCGAAGAAAAAACAGTTGGTCCATAGATTCTATAAAAATGGAATTTAGACTTCCACTAGAAAAAAATAATACAATTTCACAATTATTACTGACATTTATTAGAAAAAAGTAAACTACTTTAACCCCTTCCTTACCGGGCACTTAAACCCCCCTCCTGCCCAGACCAATTTTTGGCTTTCAGCGCTGTCGCATTTTGAATGACAATTGCGCGGTCGTGCGACGTTGTACCCAAATAAAATTTGCGTCCTTTTTTTCCCACAAATAGAGCTTTCTTTTGGTGGTATTTGATCACCTCTGCGTCATTTCTGATGGCCGCTATAAACAAAAAATGAGCGACAATTTTGCAAAAAAGAACAATATTTTTTACTTTTTGCTAAAGTACAAATCCATTAAAAAAAATATTCATCAGTTTTGGCCGATATTTATTCTTCTACATATTTTTGGTAAAAAAAAAATCGCAATCGGCGTATATTGATTGGTTTGCGCAAAAGTTATCGCGTCTACAAACTGGGAATTGATTTATGGCGTTTTTATTATTTTTTTTTTTTACTAGTAATGGCGGCGATCTGCGATTTTTAGCGGGACTGCGATATTGGGGCGGACATGTCGGACATTTTTGACACATTTTTGGGACCAATGACATTTATACAGCGATCAGAAATTTAAATGTCCACTGATTACTGTATAAATGTCATTGGCAGTGAAGGGGTTAACCAGCAGGGGGCAGTGAAGGGGTTAACAAATGTTCCCTGGGTGTGTTCTAACTGTGGGGGGGCAGGGCTGGCCGGGACATAACAGATCTAACTGATCCCAGTGACAGGGATCAGTAGATCTGGTATGTCCCCTGTCACAGAACGGGGAACCGCCGTGTTTACAACGGCGGTTCCCCGTTCTGAGGCTCCTGAAGGAGATCGGCGGGTCCGGGCGGACATCGAGTCCGCCCGAGGCACGGCCACTAGGGGGCGCGCGAGGAGCGCGCACAGGGGGCGACGTCCATGGACGTCGTCCCGGCATTCCAGATCCGCGCTGGAGCCGTACTATGGCAATAGCGCGGATCTGGAGTAGTTAAAGGAAATGCAATCTTTACTTGGTTTATTGGCGTTCGCAACTAGGATTCTACCAATTGGTAGATTTTTGTCCAGGCACTTATATGCTATTATTTCAGGCCTTAATAATCTGTCCGCTCATGTTAGGCTGACAATGGAAGTAAAAGGATATGTTAATATGGATTAATTTCTTTAGAGAATGTCAACAGGAGAACTATGTGGCAATATGAATTTATAATGCTTTGTTTACTGATGCTGCAGGATTTTTCAGCAATTTGGAGGACTCATTGGTGTGCAGCAAATTGGCCCGAAAAATGGAGAGTGCTAGGTCTTCGTAAAAACATAGTACTGTTGGAATTATTTCCAATCTTAGTGGAAGTTGAAATATGGGGAACAGCTTTCCAAAACAGACGTTTGCTTGTCAGTAATGACAACAAAGGAGTGGTATTTGCAATCAACTGTCTTTCTACAAAATCCCCACCAGTAAATAAATTGTTAAAATATTTGGTTTTTAAAAGTTTATCACTTAACATGTGGATTAAAGCACGTTTTATTCCAGGAAAAGAGAATTGTTTGGCAGACTCCAGATGGACTGATTCTATCAGCCGATGCCTGAAGCAGATTTACAAGGAGTTCAATGTCCTAGGCATTTATGGGATCTGATATAGTGTCCGATTATATACAGCATTCATTGGCTAAATCCACCTGGATAAGTTATGTTGCGTCATGGAAGATGTGGAATTCATTTTTGTGTGATAATGATTTAGATGTTGTTTCAGTCTCTGAACGCGTGGTGTTGTTATTCCTTAATTATTTAATGAAAAAAAAAACTATTCTTGGTCTCATATTAATAAGAATTTATTGGGAGTTTCTTTTTTTCTTAGACTAAATGGTTTACCTCATTGTTTAAGTTTCATTTCGGTCTAACAAGCCTTAAAGGCTACAAAAAAAAAAAATCAAATTTTAGCATGGATAAGCGCTCTCCTATTTCTACTGAAATTTTGAGCAGCCTATGTAATATCACTCAACGTGTTTGCATCTCTGAATTTGAGGCTTTACTGTTTAAAGCAGTCTTTTCAATACTCTTCTTTGGATCTTTCCACATATCAGAAGTAGTTGCAAAATATGATCAAACGAGTATGAAAGTTAAAAATATCATTCTTGGTGAAAACCAATTAAAAATCTTTCTTCCACAGAGTAAGACATATAGATATGACAAGGGATACTGGATATGTTTAAATTCTTGCCCTAGGAAGGATATTTGTCCACTTAAAATGTTACAACAATATTTGTTAGTGAGACCAAGCCTTAGTTATACATTGTTCATTCACATTAATGTTTTTTTTTTAATGATATATCAATTTAACTTTGTTTTTAAGAAGTGTTTATGTGCATTAAATCTGACTCAAGCAAAATTATCGTCATACTCATTTAGAATGGGTGCTGCAACAGAAGCGGCTAAGATTGGTTTTCAGGCTGACAATATTAGAAAATTGGGTAGGTGGAGTTCTGATGCTTACAAGCTTTATACCCATCCTAACACTCTTGTTTGATTTATTTCAGATCAGCCATTTATTGTGTGGATTCTCGGCCACTCGTTTATTTATTGGGCTAAGAAGAGAGCATCTACCAGGAATTATTCTTCAAATTTAGGCTTGGATCCTACATTATTTATTTAAAGTACATTGGAGTGGCTGGAGGGGAATGTTTTGGGATGAATTGCCCTTTGAATTTGGGAGATTGTTTGATCGTTGACCCACAGCCTGATATTCTTATTATCCACTTAGGGGGAAATTATATTGTTTTGTTGAGAACTTTAGATTTGATTTTCAGAATTCAACAAACCATACAACAAATACATTTAGCCTCCCCCAGAACAGTAATAGTATTTTCCGAGATAGTTCAAAGGCTGTGCTGGCTTGAGTCTTTCTACTTGAAACCTTTTGAAAAAATTTGAAAATGGGTCAATAGAAAGATTCAAAAAATATTGGTTTACCCAGCTGTTTTTTCTTATAGACATATAGAACTAGAGGGTGGGTTGCCTGGTCTTTACCAGGAAGATAGCATACATATGTAAGAAATAGGGCTTGATATCTTGAACAACAATTTCCAGGCATTAATTGAGAAAGCTGTGGGCTGGGGTTTAGGTGACAGGCGGATTGCTCCTCATCCCTTCTGTCAGTTGGGGTAAAATTGTTTTCAATTTGAAAAAAATAATTTATTATTTGGCTCGAGCCGTAGTGGTTGGGCTGTGCTTTTGGTAAAGTTACTTGGAAAATGATAATATCGAAAGAAAAAGTGGTTTATAAGTTAATAATTTAATGTTAAATTGATATAATAAACCAATAAATAAAGCCGTGGCCATTATTTATCCAAAATATTTGTCTGGATTGTAATTTTTAGTATGTTTGGTTGTGAGCATGCAGCCTTCTATCCCATGTGTGGGTAGTACATAGGGGCAAAGCATTGCTCCTAGGGTACCATTAGCAAGCTTCAGGCCCAATTTATGGTAATGTGGATGCACACTCCCAGAAGGGATCATTGTCCCCAAAGTTCATGTACCACTCAAACACTAAAGTAAAACCACATACATCTTCCGCCCCTCCTCTGGCTGATCCAGAGGCCTACTTACTTCTCCAGACATCTCTACTGGCAATGAAAAGAAGGAAAGAGAAGTCCAACGTTCTACTCTGCTTTTCTGTTTACTAAAGTGCAAATAACCGCAAAACATCAACCTCAGTCTTGGACCCTTTTCACACTGAAGGCAGTTTTCAGGTGCGTTAGCGCTAGAAATAGCGCCTGTAAGGCGCCTGAAAACTGCCTCCCATGCTGCCCGAGTGTAAATGCCTGAGTGCTTTCACACTGGAGCAGTGTGCTTGCGGGACGTTAGGAAAAGTCCTGCAAGCAGCATCTTTGGGGCTGTTTGGCAGCACTGCATACAGCGCTCCCAAAACACCCCTGCCCATTGGAATGAATGGGCAATGCTTACGAAGTGCCTGAAAAGCGCTTAGGAAGCACCGGCAACATGGGCGCTTTTAACTCCCTCTTAATGTGTGAAGTATCTTCACACATCAAGCACACCTATCTGCTGCCAATCCTGGATCTGTGGGACACCCTTTGGATACATTTTTATCAGTCATGCCCACCCTCCTCCTGCTTCCCTGGTGCCATGCTGCTTGCTCCATCTCTTTAGCTCCTGGGGGAGACATATTCCGTGGCCGTTCCTTTTTGGGGGACCACACCTGTTTTGGAACCATGGTCAAGCTATTTTTATATACTGCACCTTAAGATCTACTCCTGAGGAAGCAAGCACGGACTTGCGAAATGCATTGAGTTATGGATGCCTGTATAGATATATTTTATATATTTTACAATTTTTAACAATGTATCAACGTTTTGACACATTTTGGATTGTATGTCTCCTTCATAAAGCATGGCTCAAATGTTCATATACTTGCTGATGAACTCAATAAATTATGTTTTATACATATTTATACGTGCTTTTCTGGCCCCCTTTCCCACCTCACTCAAAGTCCCATGGGCTATTTTTCTCCTTTATTGCATTTTATAGATCTAAGCAGGCACTAATAGGGATATTATATACATGGACAGTTTGTTACTTAATTTTCATGTATGTAGTGTTTTTCCACTGTTTCTTTACTGTGCAAAAAGATTGTTCATGTAGTTAATGTCTGCGGGCCTTTAAAACCTTGGGATCAGGATTTACAGTACTACTTTTACTTATTACCAGTGTTTTGTTGTTGTTTTTGCTTACTTTTGCTTTTATTTAGCCCCAAGACTACAGTTCTAAAGTATGTTAAACTATGGCATTAGGTTAACAATATGTCTCTTATAGAACCACACCCATTTTAAATAAATGTCCACCACTGATTAACGACTTCCCGCCCGGCCTATTGACAAATGACGGCCGGGCGGGGGGGCGGGTTCATTATCCTGACTAGACATCTATTGATGTCCTCAGGATAAGCCGGTAGCGCACGCCCGCAGGAGCGCGCATCGCGGCGATTGTGCACGGTTTGTGTCCGCTGGACACGGGCCGTCACCGATCACGGTAAATGCCCAGTTAAATTGGCTGTTTACCGTATGATCGTCTGTGTATAAACACAGCCCATCACAAGCACTTCCGGTAAGCGGCAGTGCGTGGCAAGTGAGTCCACTGCGTGCCCCCAGAGGCACGCCCACGTGATCGGGGGGGGGGAGCTGGTGTCCCTTTGGACACAGCGCTTCCCAGATCTGTAAACAGCCAATAATATTGGCTGTTTACCATGTGACCGGCTGTGTCCAATCATAGCCGGTCACAAATGTAAACAAAAAATGGTAACTATGTGATCCCTGCTTTTTCTCCTCACACACCCAGCTGTGAGGAGAGAGCAGAGCAGGGATCAGTGAGTTACTCAGTGTCTGTCTACTGTAATGTGCACAACACAGCCCCCCCAATAAAGAGGACCTGTCACCAGTACCATCTGGTTCTGTCACAGCCCATCTGTCACACAGCCCATTTGTCACACAGCCCATCTGTCACACAGGCCCACAAGTACCGCCATCGGTACCACCACCAGTACTGCCACACAGGCCAGCCACCAGTACCGCCACCGGTACCACTAAACAGATCCGCTACCAGTACAGCCATCCATATCACCACACAGGCCAGCCACCAGTACTGCCATCGGTACCACTAAACAGATCCGCTACCAGTACAGCCATCCGTATCACCAGATCGGCCACCAGTACCGCCATCGGTACCGCCACACAGGCCAGCCGCCACGCATATCACCAGATCCACCACCAGTACCGCCATCGGTATCGCCACACAGGCCAGCCACCAGTACAGCCAACGGTACCGCTAAACGCAGGTCCACCACCAATACCGCCACCAATCAGTACTGCCATCAGTATAATCACCAGGCCCACTATAATGTCTCAAAGAGTATATACCCCTGAGGAGGCTTATGAAATTCTTGCCATGTCAGATGATGAGAGCAGCGGGGAGCTCTCATCCAATGATTCTGGTTCGGAGTATGAGCCATTAGAGGGCAGTGGACCAGAGTCCGATTCAGCTGAGGAAACCGCCCCCCTCCTAAAAGAATGAGAAGATTAGGACAAAGATCTGAAGACCTGCCCACCACCAGCAGCACCAGACCCCAGGACGAGGAGCCCAGTACTAGCACTGGAACTACACGCCCAACCCCAAGAACCCTAATCCGGGACCGGGTCCAGTCCTTCCTTCCCAATGCCCTGGCAAACCCAGTGTGGTTGCCCGCCAACTCAGGGTCTGTAATAATCCCCAATTTCACCGCACAACCAGGTGTGCAGGTCGACACTACTGATTTTGCCCTATTGGACTACTTTTATTTGTTTTTCACCCCCGAATTGCTACAGAGTATGGTGGACCAAACCAATCTGTACGCAGAACAATTCATTGCTGCTAATCGCACTTCATCTTATGCCCCCATGTTCCATTGGCGACGTCTGACACTGGACGAATTGAAAATATTTTTGGGCCTCACACAGAATATGGGCATTACACAAAAAAATGAACTCCATGGGTATTGGTCCACCCACCCAATCCACCACATGCCCATATACTCAGCTGTCATGTTGAATAAATTAAATAGTACCAACCCCACTAAAGCCCCTCCCGTGACGCTTAACAGTGATTTTACCTTCTTTGCGTAATAGTACGGCATAGAACAGGACTTGTACTGTCGACTCATATACCCGTACACCACCTAACCCACCCACCTGGTTATGGGTACCTCAAGTAAAAA
>BLSH010303923.1:214783-235907 GCA_018402905.1 Glandirana rugosa | reverse complement strand
CGACCTCAACCCTCAGAAATGGAAGTATATAAGACTTCCTCATGTGTATCAGTCACTGAGCTAGTGTGTTGAACAATTCGAAATTCGGTATGGACCTAGATAACGACTCATACATGACAAACTTTACGTCGGCCGGTCACTTTACCTACTCTCTAAGTAGGTGTGTCTATAAAAATAGACCCCACTTGTGAACCCGTTTACAGTCCCTTTTCCTTAATTAATCCCCCGCATAGAATATATTAAATAGTGCCAACCCCACTAGAGCCTCTCCCGTGACGTTTAATAGTGATTTTACCTTTTTTGCGTAATAATTACACAAAAAAATGAACTCCATGGGTATTGGTCCACCCACCCAATCCACCACATGCCCATATACTCAGCTGTCATGTCCAGGACAAGATACGACATGATAATGCGTTTTTTCCATTTTAGTGATAATTTGCAGTGCCCTCTCCGAGATCACCCCAACCGTGATAAATTATATAAGATACGCCCCCTAATTAATTCCTTTTCCCTGACATTTGCCCAAGTGTTCACCCCAGATAAAAATATCTGTGTGGATGAATCTCTCATCCATTTCACTGGCCGGCTGCATTTCAAACAGTACATACTCAGCAATAGATCCAGGTATGGCTTAAAGCTTAACAAGTTGTGTGATCGAGTCACTGACTATGTGTACTCCTTCAGAATATATGAAGGTAAAGACTCCCAACTCCAGCCCCGTGATTGCCCCACATATATTGGACCCAGTGGAAAGATTGTCTGGGAGCTGGCATACCCCCTCTTTGGAAAAGGATATCACCTATACGTGGATAACTATTATACCAGCCTGCCCCTATTTCACCATCTTTATCAAAAGACAACCCTGGCCTGCGGCACCTTCAAGAAAAACCGGAAGGGCTTCCCACAAAATCTCCTTACCCAAAAGCTACAAAACGGGGAATCTGCCTTCATGAGGAATGAAGAAGTATTGGCCGTGAAGTTGAGGGACAAGAAAGATGTCCACATCCTCTCTACTATCCACAATAACACCTCGGTGGAGATCCAAACAAGACAGGGCCCCATTGTAAAGCCCAAGTGTGTCCACTACTACAATCTATTCATGGGGGGGTGGATTTAAATGACCAGATGGTACAGCCCTATTAATCTACCCGAAAGTCCCGTTTTTGGTATAAGAAAGCCGCATTTCACCTTTTTCATATGGCCATGTATAATTTGTTTGTGTGTTGCCAAAGATCGTCCAAAAATCAATCCCTCACCTACTTCAAATACATTGAAAAAATGATTACTGCCCTCATTTATCAGCAAGGACCCGTCCCAGAAAGTATTCGCTCCAATAGTGTGAGTCGACTCCACGAGCAACATTATCCCTTCCCCATCCCCCCCACAGAATCCGGAAGAAGACGACAGAAGAGATGCCCTGTATGCTCCAGAGGAGGAGTCAGAAGAGATACCACCTATTATTGCCCCGACTGTCCCTCCCAACCTGGCATGTGCATCGGACATTGTTTCAAAAATGATCATACACAAATCAGATATCAGTTTCCCATATAGACTATAGACTGCCATTTCCCCATTTCAAATAATTCTGTGGACCATTTGCTTGCTACCACGTTAACTGACCCTGCCCTGTTTACCGACAATGTCTTTGCCTGCCGTTTTAAACCATGTTTCTGACTTCCACGTTAACTGACCCTGGCATTTTTACAATGATGTATTTGCCTGCCGTTTTAAACCACGTTTCTGACTTCCACGTGCACGACCTCGGCTTGTTAATCGACCATGTTTTTGCCTGCCACTTGGACTGATCTTTTGCCCTTTATACATTAGTACACAGGGGTCTCACATATGTGAGGGGCTCCAGAAAGTGTTCTGAGTAGAGAAAATCAGTGTTTGGTTTTCTACGTTCCCAGAACAGGGTCTGGTTTCCCGGAGGCTTCAAAGCATTTGGGTGGGAGAAGCCTCTACCCCTGTCCCCCTGGCCCCAAGCTTGATGGTCCTTCCTGCTGCCTGGACCAATACTTTGGCTGTGCTGACCATATTGCTGCCTGTAATGACCCAGGACTTTATGGACCTTTCTTCCTGCTACCTGGACCAATACTTTGGCTGTGCTGACCATATTGCTGCCTGTAATGACCCAGGACTTTATGGACCATGTTTCTTCCTGCTGCCTGGACCAATGCATTGGCTGTGTTGACCATATCTCTGCCTGCTGCCTCTACTGACTATGGACAGTATTTCTGCACTGACATCTCTGCCTGCTACCTGAACCAATGCTTTGGCTGTGCTGACAGTATTTCTGCCTGTACTAACTATGGACAATATTCCTGCCTGCTGCTTGGACGATTGCTTTTGCTGTCGCTGACCACATCCCTGCCTGCTGCCTGGACCGATGCTCTCCTCTGTGGACCACTGCGCTACTAAAACCACAGTAATCTTTTGTTATTTGGTATGAACATGCTATGTGTTAGAAATATGAAGGGCCTTCAAACATGTGATTGGTAGTCAGAAAATGGTATGTGTAATTTATGTTCCTAGAACACCTGGAGGTGCTACTTGGATGTTGGGCCTCTATATGTGGCCAGGCTGTGTAAAAGTCTCACACATGTGGTATCGCCATACTCAGGAGGAGTAGCAGAATGTATTTTGGGGTGTCATTTATGCTATGTGCATGCTATGTGTTAGAAATATCTTATAAATTGACAACTTTGTGTAAAAAAATGCTTTTCATTTTTTTCCCCACATTTTCCAAAAACTTCTGGAAAAAAATGAACCATTCAAAAGACTTATTATGCCACATAGATTATACGTTGGGGTGTTAGTTTTCCAAAATGGGGTCATTTTGTGGTTAATTCCATTGTCCTGGTGCTCTAGGGCCTTTAAAAGTGTAATAGGTGGTTGAGAAATGAGATGTGTAATTTATGTTCCTAGAACACTTGATAGTCCTCCCTGCATGTTGGGCCTCTCTATGTGGCCAGGCTGTGAAAATGTCCCACACATGTGGTATCGCCATACTCAGGAGGAGTAGTAGAATGTGTTTTGGAGTGTAATTTGTGGTATGCATATGCCATGTGAGAGAAATAACCTGTTACAATGACAATTTTGTGGAAAAACAAACAAAAAAAACTAAATTTTGCAAAGAATTGTGGTAAAAAATGAAACCGTAAAAAAAACCTCACCATGCCTCTTACTAAATACCTTGGAATGTCCACTTTCCAAAAAGGGGTCATTTGGGGGGGTATTTGTACTTTCCTGGCCTGTTAGGCCCCTTTCACACATACGGACCGTTTGTCCGTTTTTCATCCATCCGTTGACTGATGAAAAACGGACATTAATGCAACTCTATGGAAAAACTGATGACAACTGATGATCAGCTATTTTCATCAGTTTTCATCCGCTTCCGTCAGCATCCGTTTTTTTGAACGGATGAAAGTCCTATTTTTCATCCGTCAAAAAAACGGATCGGACGAAAAACGGATGTAAACTGACGAACGGTCAGTTTTTCATCCGTTTTTGCATTGGTAGTGAATGTAAAAAAAAACTGATGAAAAACTGATGACCACTGATGAAAAACGGATGAAAAAACTGATGAAAAACTGATGACAACTGATGAAAAACGGATGAAAAAACGGATGAAAAACTGATGAACTGATAAACTGATGAACTGATGAACGGTCCGTGTGTGTGAAAGGACCCTTAGGGCCGGTTCACACTGTAGCGAGGCGGAGCGGCGCGACTTCGCAGCCCGTTCACATCTAGGCGAATTGTCAGGCGACTTGAGTCGCCTGACAATTCGCCTCAGTGCTGTGCAAATGGGACCGTTCTAATAGGAGAGAATCACTTCGCTCCGCATTAGAAAAATGGTCCCTGCACTATTTTTAGGGCAATCTCAGGCGGCTTGCATTGACTTCTATGATAGAAGTCTCCTAGCAAGCCGCTTTGAGATCGCCTCAGGCGCCGCATCGCGCCGCTCCGCCTCGCTACAGTGTGAACCCAGCCTAAGTGTCTCAAGAAATGAGATAGGCCGCCAGTACATCAGGTGTGTTCAATTTTCAGTGATTTGCACCATAGCTTGTAGACTCTATAACTTTCACACAGACTAAATAATATCCACTAATTTGGGTTATTTTTTTAGATATGTAGCAGTATACATTTTGGCCCAAATTCATGAAGAAAAATTACTTTTTTACTTTGCTTATATCGCAAAAAATAAAAAACTCAGCGGGGACTAAATACCACCAAAAGTAAGCTCTATTTGTGAGAAAAAAATGATACAAATTTTGTTTGGATACAATGTAGCATGACTGAGTAATTGTGACTCAAATTGTAAGAGCACTGTAAGCTGAAAATTGGTCTGGGCAGGAAGTGTTCTAAGGGCCTGGTGTTGAAGTGGTTAAAAAGATTATTTTCTGCTTATAATTGCTTGCTGGATGCATGGGAATTTTTTTTGTCCCTGGAAAATATTTTTACATGTTGGCAACTGTGTGAATATATATGGCTTTAGTCGAGGGGTACTTGGTGCAAAGGGCCAGAGGCGCCTCCAACTGTGTAAAATATAGCATCTAGAAGAAACAGCTCAACTACAGTACCTGGCTTCACACTGAACCACCATTCTCACCTGATTCCTGTGAGTGATTTACTGTATAACCCTGGCAATGCGTTTTGGGGGCTGCTCCTTCTTTGTCAATCCTTAATTGATTACAAGCTTTATTAATCTCTGTGAGTGCATTAAAAACAAAATAGTTATGTTAGCATTCCTGTAAAAAGCAATGCTAAGATCAGTATTATTGTTTTTTATAAGCCCGATGCAGTCCAAATGCAAACATAAGGCAAATGTGCCTTCAGTTCACGCCAACGATCTGTGCTGATGATAAAATATAGAATACCTAAGCTGGATACACACTATACAATTTTCCTTAGATGTTTTCCTTTAGATTTAGCAAAACAATATAATATGAGGTCAAACCTTAGGAATTTCAATTTGTATGCAATCGGGCAGGCCCTTGCACTAAATGGTTTTGATAAATCTAAAAGAAATCAGACAACAAAAGCTGTACAGTGTGTATGGGGTCTTAGTATTTTTGTGTGACACAAAAACATAGTTGTCAAGATTTGGAAATATGTAGGAGGGATGGTTTGAAGGGTCTGGGTAGATAAATTTGACACACAGCATGCAGTCCATCAGACACATGAGGGGCATAGCCAAAAGTGGGTGTACCTTACCCCCCTAGGCTTTACTATCTTGTCGATAAAATAGGGCCTGCAGAACACTAAGGAGAGGTGGGAGTAAATTAGATTCTATTTTTTTCAATCCAAAGACGTGCTGATATGAATTGGCTCTTGTCTAAATTGGCCCTAGTATGTGTATGCATGAATGTGAGTAGAGGACCTTAGATTGTAAGTTACTTGAGGGCAGGGACTGAAGTGAACGTACAATATATGTAAGTGTAAGTGCTGTGTATAGTTGATGGCGTTATATACTTACTGTAAGTACCTGTAATAATAACAGATAATATCACTGGGAAAAATTAAACTCTGTATTGCCAGTGCAGGAGTAAGATAAAATAGCCCTCATGGTTGTGTCAGTGGGATAAAGTGAACCCTATAGTTTGTATCGGTGGGATAAAATAAACACCATATTGTTGATGACAGTAGGAGGAATATAAACTCCATATAGCTAGTGTTGGCAGGAGCAAGAACAAGAGTTGGTTTTCAGTGGTTGCTTTCCAGAACTCCCAACCCCTGTGTTGCTGCTCTGCTGACCAGGAGTATGCTGTGATTGCCAGATAGGAGACAACGATCAGTGCCAGGATAACTGCAATGCCAGGTGCTGGAAAGCAGAGCGTTCCAGTAATGGACGCCGCTCTGTCAAGTGTCTTGGAGCCTGCAGGACATCCTGTGGGATGTGGACACTGTGGGGCAGTCTCCAAAATCTTGGGACATTCCTGCAGGACTGAAACACTTGCCAACTATATCACCAATCCCAATCTTCCCCCTCTTCCCTTTCCCCCATTTTGATAAATGCAATACAGGGATGGAGGCGCGCTTTGGCATCAATCTTATTTCCAACAACCTTTTTTCCCAGATTATTTTTCTAGCTTAGCCCTTCTTTATACTCAGCTAAAATATTCCACCATTATTATTCTTGTAGCATTTTTTTCCTCAATGCATTATGCACACTTATTCATCCATTTGTTGGTTGTTATATGCTGTGAGGCCTGGGTTACTGCATGTATTGCTGGATGTTCACCAGGTCTGGGAGCTGCGACGTGCACTGGGGGCCCCCACTCCCCCTCCATTCATGTGTGGGTGGGGCGGTTGCTCTTCCACTGCGTGTCAACGTCACCTTCAGAACGCCGGATGTGCAGTGTCCCTTTGGCACCGTCGCACCAGGCAGGATCTTTTCCACTCCTGTGCACTGTATGGGGGTCAGTTGGCGGCTTTCGCCGGGCGGCGTCAACCGCCCGGTTACTGGCGCCTCCCTCTCCCATTGCACACTATGTGACGTTGGGGGTTGACCTGTGGCAGCGCTTCCATTTAGGGCACCATCACACGGTGGTTCAGATGTATGGGAATCACTCTCCCACCTCACGGACACCACACCACATCCATTTCAGGTCTGTCATTCCTCCTTAGCTCACATTTCTTTTCCTTTTCCACCTTTTCTTTAGTCTTTCTCTGCTCACAGCCACACCATTTGCAGATCACTTTCATCACACATTCATTATTTCACATGCTTGCTTACTCCACAGACATTTCCTATAAATGCAGTACACACCCTTCTCTGGTCTACACTACACCATCCCTGTCCACCATGGATGCTGCCCTTTGTGGTTTGATGCAGTCTTTGGTTGCCCCCAGAGCTCCCGGCAATGGTGATCCTGGCTGACATGCGTTTCCAGGCATGGGCATCTCACTCCTAGCACTTTGATGATCTTGTAAGTTTCATGCATTGGTGGTTTAATATATGTTTTTTTCTTTAATTTTTGTGTGCTTAGAGATCATTGTCTCATATCCTACAATTTTGAACTATACATATTTATTTTTTATCATAGATAGGCTTGCTCCTGAAGAGTGACCATTAAG
The DNA here is from genome assembly GCA_018402905.1 of Glandirana rugosa. Taxonomy (NCBI): domain Eukaryota; kingdom Metazoa; phylum Chordata; class Amphibia; order Anura; family Ranidae; genus Glandirana; species Glandirana rugosa. The sequence goes on along the minus strand of BLSH010303923.1, from coordinate 228,821 downwards.
TCACGAAACGTGCGTCAAGCTATGAACAGTCCTATCCTTTCATGTGCTGTACAAAGACAAAAATATATATATTTTGATATGAGACCCCTGCTGATATAATCAACACTATTTGATATGAGACTTCTGCTGATGTATTCAAGATCTCAATAGTCATCATGGTTACCTATTTGGCTATGTGCCATGGGAAATTTGTGAACATGTTTGTATGCATATGATATTTTACTGCAATGTGAATTGTACAGTGTTATATATATTTTTATTCTAGAGCATGGTCTCAAATTTATATTATAGTATTATTATACATATATATCTAAGAATTAAAAATTGATTAACACTATTTTCATATCTAAGTACTTATTTATTATCCATTACGCGCCTCACTCAAAGTCCCACTCTCTGTTCTTTTTTGATTTAGGTGATTATAGCAGGTTTTCCTGTGCAGGGGAACATGCAGGTAAACAAAGGTAAGAGTATAACTTTTCCAGCCTCCTGGCTAACCTGATGAGTCTATTATTATTCACAGGCAGACCTGCATACCACCAACTCAATTCTAAAACGGGAAGAGAAGGTCATGTGGATTTAACAGGCAGGTGCAGGGCCCCATATAGAGTGGTGACTTGGAGCCCAACCTCATTTTATTTTGTCAAGATCCAGAATCCAAAACAGACAGATCCAGTTTCTTGTCATAGCCACCATCATTCACTGGAACCTTTTATTTTGTTCTCTAATATTGTGTTACTTTGGTCTCACAGCATTACTCTGATAACATGTTATCATTGGTGTTATGGCATTGGTTTGGTAAAAAGGAACCAGATGGGTATTACTGCATTACTTTGGTACCATATCATTATGCTGGGTCTAGTAAAATTGCACTTCTTTTTTTCTCATAAAAAATAATACAAAAGCCTTTAGAATAATATACATTTATTTTTAATTGTGGACTGCTTTGAAGTAAAATAGGAATGAAAGGCTCAGGCTTCTAATAAACTCTTCACACATCTTTTAATGTCTTCACTTCTTTAGCGAGACATCATTCGTACAAATTCTGCAAGGCAAAACATCACATGAGTGTCAGATGTGGAGCTGAAAGGTCATTCCAGGAAAGAAAATTAGGCAATTTAATCGAGAACTAAATATCTTTTTTTTAATGCAAACAAACTTAAAGTGCAAGTTAAAGCCCAACACTGGACAAATAAGAAATTATTCCCTGCAGTGGGGCTGCGCCTTAACCGTTTTGTCTAGGGCAAAGGAAAAACAGGTTTACTTACCTGATCTTACGCTCTCCTGGTTAGCGGCACTCCCCCATGATATGGTGGTGGACTGTCCCGCGTTGTCTTCAAATTCAGTGCAGGACTATGGACCCTGCTCTCGTCTTGATGACGATTCTAGACTGGTGGAGTGTGGGTTGCAGATGCTGCGGGGTTGCAGATGCTGCGGGGACTGCTGGAGAAGCGGAGGATCAGAAAAGTGGCACAGCCCCACTGCAAAGGATAATTTTTTATTTGCCCAGAGTTGGGTTTTAATATTAGTGCATGGACATGTGCAAATCTATGTTATCTTTTGGTTTATCCATATTTTCCAAACAATTACTTATGCCTTAATGAAAATCTGCCATTGCTGACTTGTTTTTAAGGTCGTAGGCTCTGTGGCTGTGTCTCTTATTTTTGCTTAATAATTTAATTTACATTAACCCAGAATCAACTTCCATAGGTGTCGCATGTAGTGACTCACTAAGTAGTGGAGTAATGAAGAGGATGATAGCAAAATGCATCTTCCATATTCCTGCCTCATAGAATTACTAAAGTAATGAAATGTATTTTAAATAGGGTGTATTATTTGCAGCAATATTCATGTGTTAAACTGAATCAGAACTATCTCTCTGGAGCACACATATGCATAGCAGAGGAACTGTTACAACCTGTAAGCTACCCCACACCTTATAAATCAGGTATTAGTAGAGTTGTCCCTTAATGTTTACATCCAGCTAAAACTGCTTTGGGGAGGGGGGCAGGTAGAAGGGGGGGGGGGGGATTAGAAACCCAGGTCAGGTTTCTATTACTAGAGAGCATTCCGCTTACTGTTATAGTGACAGAGATTTCACCAGATGTGAGGACAGACCTGCAGTAGGTGCAGCAAAAAAAAAAAAAAAGGACAAAAGTTCTCCCCTTCGCATACTATATTGTAAAAGAAAAAAAATTGTTTGTGTTGCTATTGGGTATTTTCCTTTTACTTTCTGTCTGGTGAAGTCATTGTCAGCAGGGCAGTAAGTGAGGGAAAATCTCTCAAGCAGAGCCCTGCAAAAGCATAAAAGCCTCATAGAGGTTCTAATCCTTCCTCACTCTTCCTAAAACTAAAAAAATATGCTCTATATGGACTTAAAACGTAACATTTTATTAACGCATTGTATGTCCATAGTTGGTTTGTAGCCAGATTGGCAGTTCATTAGGATAGGTAAGCCTGGATTATTTACCCAGCTTAACCCGCTCTTTCACTGCAACCCCAAGAAATATTTCCTGGTGCGGAACACATGTGATACCCTTTCAGTTTCTCCACAATTCTAATTTTGGTGCCAGTCTGGAAACCTGCTTACATTGAGTAATTTAACTTTGCCATATCTGAAATTTGAACAGTCATTTTGTGGACGAGGACAGCTTAGTGAAATAGAACAGAATAAGTATGTGATGGGACTTTTTGGTGCCTACACTTCAGCCTTATCTGTTTTCTTTTTTTTCATTCAGTACAGAACAATTTACAGCTTTTGTACTAAATGCAATTAATGACCCATGGGATCTTGATTTATCAGAGCTGCGATTCCCAACCTTACATGCCAGGACACTTAGGGGTACAAGAGAAAAAATGAGTAATGGTGGCAGGCTGGGCATCCAGGCTGCACAGCATACTGTGTTTCCATGGTGCAGGCAGCCTGGCCTCACAGCGTTGTTGGTGGTTATGGTGCTGGTGGCCGACCCGCCTGCACCATGAAAATACATGACACTATGTGGCCTGACCACCCACATCCTAGCTACTAATGTACACAGTATGGCCAGCCTGCCTGTGCAATGGAAACCATGACATTGTGCAAGCCTGGCTGCCTAGCCTACCACCACTACTTAGCTACCAGTCCCTGCCTGCTGATTGTAAAGAGAAGATGATGGCAATATATGTTTTGCCTGGAGTTTATACAGCACACCAATCAAGACAAAGTTCAGGTTTCTCAGGGGCCAGAAATCAAGGTCTTTAAAGGATAACTTTCTGCAAATAATCATCTCAATTTCATTTTCTAGTCTACACTGTAGAAACAACTGATTGAATGCTGTGGACAACACAAACACTATTTCTTTCAGACACTTTGATAAATAAGGTCCAAAGTTCTTGGGGCATGTACCTTCAAAATCTACAAGTCCATCTCCATTCACATCCACATCTCTCAGGATTTCATCGACTTCCCGAGGACCAAGTTGCTGACCCAAGAGTTTTCTCATGGCCTCTCGCAGTTCTCGTGTGCTGATTCGCCCATCACCATTTGAGTCAAACTGAAAGTGGTGAAAGCAAAGGATGAAAAATATTATTATGAGTTAGGACTGTACAGTTTGTAAGGTAGCTTTATACACTACAGTAAGCATTTGTTGGTAAGATTATGACTGTTCTTCTATGTCTGTGGAAACTACAGTTACCTCCTGCTGTTCATTTTTAGAGAATTTGTGCTGTTTTTCAGGAAACCAGTATTGCTTGCCCTAAAAAGTAACTGGGACTGAATAAAGGCTAACCTGTACTATTTGACAGGTAGTGAGATTGACACGTGCATGCCTTATTCAATAAAGGGTTCCTGCTATTAAAGCGGAACTAAACCCATTGATACTGTTTTCCAAAGCAGTTACATTCAAGGCATGCCATGAATTAGAACTCTCATAGTTGCTTGTGTGCTCAACAGAACTGTGAAGACATCAAATGGTTTGTGTCATAACTGATCACATGTGCAGCAAAATGGTAACTGCAGATCAAGCAGAGGCTAAGATGGCAGCTTCCTTGGCTTATAAAGGATAGGTTTAGTTCAGTTTTAACTGATAATTCTTGTGTGCAATAATTTGCAGCAACTAGCAGAGTTAAATGATAAGGAGGGCCAAAGCACTTTTATCCCTGCTTCTCATGGGGATTATAGGAGTGCAAGCCATACTGCGTTTCTGTTACCCGTATTCAGCCTGTTGGCGGACCTCACACAGCCGGTCTAGACTCTCGAGAGATCATTACTGTCAGGATCCAGGCATCTGAGTGGATCCTGACAGTAAAGATCTCTCGAGAGTCTAGACCGGCAGCTGGCTCAGCCTCTCAATGCACCGCTTAGAGCCTGAGCCAGAAGCTCCCACCACCTGCACACCCCAGTGAGTGCTGGAGGGGAAGAGCACAGAGTTGGTGACTGGCAGTCACCGCTCGGTGCTCAGAGCAGATCTGAGAACTGAGCAATCATTGGTCTTTGATTGCTTAGTTCTCTGCGTAGAGGCAGCGGGGGACGGATGCAGCATCAGATCAATGCTGCATCTACCTAGGTGAGTATGAATGTTTATTTTTCATACCTTGCACTTTTCTTTTAATTCTTATTGGCTGATATGGGTTACTGCCCTTGGTGAGCAATTAGGAATAAGACCTCTTGGTTGAATGTGGCTCATAGTAGATGCTGGGCTCTCAAATACTAAAACTCTTCCCATGCACACATCCATAGATGAAATGAACATGGGGGGGGGCTAGCCCTGTGTTGTTTGGGAAGATTAAAAATGGTACACATACAAATCTCTCAGTGCCTCCCTATACCTTTTTATGTCGAGTGCCCTACCATTCCTTTGTTTGGTTTGGTTCAAAAGCATTAATGAACTAATAATTATAAACATTTTAAGAAAGCTTCAAAACTAAAAAAATGTTTTTAAAAAGGTAGATGACAAATCCTGCTTGTATAATAAGTATTCATATACTAAGAGAGTTAATAAAAACTGGTAACTATGACCTTCATTTTGAGGTCAATAATATATTACTGTACAACTCCTTATAGATTCATGTATGAGAATGATTGTCTGGCTCTGCTTTATCGGTATAAACATTTGCTTCAAATCACAATGATGCTATTGTTGTATGAAGTTTCTTAGTCATTTTTTAGTCATTAGTCATTATTTTAATATAAACTGTATATCAATTTCTTAAAAAGTTCTTTAACTTTTTACATACTTTTTGCATCCTTGCCAAGTAGCTACTGAGAGAAAATCAGTTCAGTTTCTATGATAGCCATGCACAGAGATGGAAGGAAGAAGACAGTCATTGCCCTGTGAGTAAGCAGAACACTCAGAATTTATATGTAAATGAGCATACCTCTCGAAAAGCATCTCTTAGCTCCTTTACACCAATCATGTCCGCTGTCTCTGCTAGAAGTTTAGGCCCCATTAGCTCTACAAAGTCCTCAAAGTCAACTTTACCCCCTGCTGAGAGCAGAAGAACAATTAGTGAAAAGCAGCAGCATTGACAAGGTAAAAGTATATGAAAACCCTAAAGCCTGGTACACACTATTCATTTTTTTTCCAGTCGGAGCTGCTGTACTATGCAAAGTTAGTATAGCGATCTCCCCGTTGAGCTATTGTGTTCTGACAAATGGACGACCCCCCTGCCAGAACACTCCGATCAGTGCTCTCTGCCAATGGCTGAAATCGCTGATCGGGAGTTGGTCGGCTGGCTGGCTTCTGTCAGATAGACCGACATACACATGGCCCAAATGTCGGCCGTTTTTTTTAAACTGGCCGATGTCTCTCATCATTCGACCTGTGTGTACCCAGCTTAACAACAAAATTTGCTCCTGTTTGGTGTACTAAATACATATATCTGTTTATATCATACAAAGTGGCTGATTTATTAAAAGCAAACAGGATGTTCACTTTGCAAGGAAAATGATCCCTGAGCTTAGTGAATGTGGTGAACTTTTACTTTTCAAAGAATACCAGATCTAGCAAGGCAAATATAATTATGTTTTTTACTTGTGCATGATTGAATGATGGAAGTCAGCAGAACTTCACTTGATTCACTAAGCTTTTTGGGAAAATTCACTTGAAAAGTTAAACTTCCCATGCAAAGTGAACAGCCTGTTTGCCTTTAGTAAAACAACCCCAAAGTGTTTTGTTATATCTGTTTATTAATACAAATAATACCTGTTGATTTTGCCAAAAATCTTGGGAGCTGAAAATTCCCTGTGCTCTCTGCCTTTGCACAAGGAGGGGTTATGAAGGTGAGGAGGAGATAAGGGGAGATCTATGTTCTTTGTAATCCGTCGGAAATGAAATAAACAGGGCTGACACTATGTTCTTAAGAATTTAGGGCTGTGTTATCATGTAGGAAGGTTGGGGCACACTATAGTTCTGGTACATTGACAGTTATTTTTCCGCACTTGCAGTGTGTTTAATGGGATAAAACTTGGGAAAATGTACATACGTATTGCAGAGATGTAATAAATTCTTTTTTTTTTTTTCTTTTAATTTTGCATTCAAAATCACTTTGACGGTTCCTTTCAACCAAACTGATATCTCAGGTTGAATCATCTTATATCTTTCAGGTACTCCAGTAATAAGATCTCTGAGTTTCCAGTTTTATCACCTGTCATTATGGGGCTTGCACTACTTTGCAGAAAGCTTTAACCTGCATACAGTATGTGATGTGCAAAGATGTTTATTTCCATGTACATATCTATTTCCAAATTATACATAGAACCAATGATTTCCAAACATTAATGTTTAATGGTAATACTATTTCCATGAATGGATTCATTCTCAAAATGTATATCTTAAAATCACCAACCACTTGGCATACTTGATATTTCCTGCAGGACCAGTAAGTCCTCGGGCAAACCTAGAAAGTGTGCATGAACACTGTGAAATTCTCATATTTGAGACAGTAACATGAAAAAGCAGGTGGCCAAGGCAGCAATAATAAAAAATTGGCAGAATAAAGCCCACACCACAAATTCATCACAGATAGCACGGTGAATAAAGTGAATGCAACATGAAACCATGTATTCTGGCATTGCTGACCTTATTTAGAAAGTGCCAGCTGCCTAGCTCTTTCTGATTTTATTGCATTATGAGTCACTGACCTGAAATCCTCAGTCAGAATTTCAGACCTCAGATTGAGATTCAGATTTTGCAACTGCATACTTGTTACAGGCCAGAAACTAAAAACATACTGAAGCTATTGGATCCACTTGAAAGCCAGGCAGGCAGCATTTTCTAGGTTTTCTTTAAAAATACCTTTATCTATTACAAATAGAATATCTATTGAAATACAATATAGTAATATTAATCTATGTAAAAATGCATATTTTGCAACAAATTACTATTTTAGAGTGACCCCATTCCTTAGAAATAATAAACCTGATTTCATCTAAATGTCTGACCTATGGTATCCATCTTTGGATAACACTACCCGATGACATTTCCCTTTCCTCTAAATCTGTAAAGCAAATAAACAAAGGGATGTCAGGTACGGGGAAGAGTCTTAAGCTGATCAGTGGCTTAAAGGATAAATGCAATTTAGATTGAAAAATTAGTTTTACATCATCCTCCTCCTCCCCTCTTCATCTCTGCATCAATAAAGTCAAATAATGTAGGAAAAAAATGAACACTGCATCATTCTAGGGAAAGCTGGGCAGTACAAACAAATGTGTGGAACTACCATTTTATTTTGACTTTATTAATTCATAGACCAGTGGGTTTGTGTCACAGTTTTTTTTTTAAACAAAATTGCACTTATTCTTTAGGGCTCATTTACCTGACCTAGACTCTCTACCACCCTTCTGAAAAAGATCTGCGGTGTATCATTTTTCAGAGAGCGGTAGAGCAGTGGCTTCCAGGAATCCAAGAGGCAATACTGCCACCTTTTGAATACAAGCTTCTTTTTCTAATTTTAGTTTTCTAATTTTCAAAATACCATCCTGCCCTTGAATGGGTCGCTGTTGGCAGTTGAACTTCCTACCAAACTTGACCTGCATGACATTGTGTACTAACATGGTTGCCTATTTTTCCCTCCCTCGTTGCCTGCGTAAATGAAGCAGAATGAAAGCACCTGAAAAATAAGACCTCTTTTACACTGGGGCGGTTTTCAGGTGTTCTAGCGCTATAAATAGCACCTGTAAAGTGCCTGAAAACTGCCTCCCCTGTAGCCCGAATGTGAAAGCCCGAGTGCTTTCAACTGGGGCGGTGCGCTTGCAAGACGGGAAAAAAAGTCCTGCGAGCAGCATCTTTGGGGCGGGTTGTATACAGTGCTCCCAAACTGCCCCTGCCCATTGGAATGAATGGGCAGCGCTTCCAAAGCGCCTGAAAAGTGCTTCAGAAGCACCGCAACTCAGGCGCTTTTAACCCCTTTTTAATCCCTTCTTGGGCCCAAAAAGCGCCACTTAAACACCGCTAACGGACCCGCCGCCCCAGTGTGAAAGGGGACTTAAGGTTATACTGAAAGAGAAAGCCTCAATTAACCACTTCAGCTTTGGCACCTGTATGTCCCTATAGACCAGAACAATTGTTATATTTCTGCTAAAAACCTGGTAATTCAGTGATAACCTTGCCATGACTTAAAGAAGAGGGAAAGTCCTTTCACTAAGTAAGCTTTAAATGTTGCCTGCCCTCTGCCTTTACTAAGGCTTCACACAGTTTGTGATAATAAGCAATAAATGTAATTACGTTTTGTGACAAACTAGGAGCGCAGAGAGAGAGCACACAGAGGCAAATCACAAGAAACCTGACGTACGGGCGTTTATTGGGAGACTTGGGGGTACAGGAGGGGTGCTGTTGAGCCACTGCACAGTTAATCAGTCTATAGGGTAACAATGGGCATGGAACAGATAAGCAGTTTACAGGGTAACAGTCGGACACCACGGGAGAACAGTTCACAAGGTTAACGAGAAGACACGACAAGGGGAGGTGATCTTTCAAGCAGTAGAACCACACAGTTTTGGGAACAGACCACAGGGCCCCAGGCAGGCAGGCCCAGCAAGGGGAAAACAAGTCCTCAGAGTGGGAGTATGGCACAGCATGGATAACCAGTTCTTAGGAGTAGCAGTGGGCCTGACATGGATAGACAGTTCATGGGGTGGCAGGGGGCACAGAGCAGATTCACAGGCAGCTATATGGCACACACAGGGGAGATGACCTTTAGGGCAGTAGCAAAAGGGTAACAGTTCACGGAATGGGGATATAGCACCTTAAAAGGGAAACAGTTCACAGGGCAACAATAAGACACAGCCAGGGAAATGCTCCTCAGAATAGTAGCAGCAGAGGCGGAAGGGTTCAAAGACTCACGCTGCAGAAGGCCAACTGTCCTGAGTAGTGGATGTGGGGGATGTTGGCATCAGGGGATCCAGGCGGGACCCAGGGGATTAAGTACTTTGTATACAGAGCAAGGTTGGCACAACAGGGCAGTAATTCCTCAATACAGGCCAGTACACAGGGCAGCATTCGGGTACAGCAGGAACATACTCCATTCTCCCAGGTCAACAATCCAGGCACAATGAGTAGCAGGACACAAGCTGGTACAGCAGATTCCAGAATCACAATCCAGGAACAGTGACGGATGGGCAGCAATAGGCACAGCAAGGGTTCAGTGACTCACCAGTCAACAGCGGCCTCAGTGGGGAAAGTCCAGGCCGAGTGGCAGGGGAAAGGCGGTCCAGAGGGCAGATATCCTTCATAAACCCATTGCACGTCCACAAAGGGCTGTGTCCTGGCCTCAGCTTCACACAAGCCGCAGTTGAAGGAAGAGCAGAGAAAAGCCACCCAGAACTAAAGTCCCCACAGTGCAGAAAGCAAAATCAGTCTCAGCAGTTCATGCATCATTTTCTAGTTTCCCAAGCAGACTTGCAACCATGATCTCCTCTGACCAACACTAAAGTAAAAACTGACCAGTCTGCCCCCCCTTCTTTGTTAAATGGTACTTTGAATCCAGTTACACACCTTCTAGCGCTGATGCATCTGCCTCTATCCTCAGCAGGATGCAATCATTTAAGCACTCCTTACTGAGGGAGCCACAACTCTGACCCCCTGTGGGGACACAGGAACTCACAAACCAAATTATGCAGATAAGTTGACTGTGTTACACATTGCATCTGAATTAGAGATTTGTAAATTTTATAAAACAAAATAAAAAATGAAAAAATTCAATATTTCTGACCTTCGTCACACCTTTTTTAGCTGTTTGTTAGCTGTCACATGACCACACAGCTCCAGGTCTTGGGCAGCTGCTGTGAGTGCTGACAACAGTGAGGATTTTCTGGTGAAGCAATGTCACCCCCGTGGCTCCAATGCTCTGGGTTTTTTTGTAGTCACCTCCCACCAGCTGTCACAGCCCCCTAGGACCTGGAGCTGTGCTGTCAATGTGTTACAAACAATGTGCAGCATTAGTAGAGGCAGAGGGCGGCCAGAATTTAAAGCTTACTTAGTAGAAAGTCTTTCCTTCATCTTTAAGATCATAAAGTAATACATATATAGATTTTTTTCAGGACAAACAAGCCATTCTTTTAGTGATATTGTCTTGCAAAAAAATATTTTATTTTCAACCCAATCTGTAGACAAAAAGATGTAAAAAAGCAAAAATGTATACTTACATTTTATTTTATAATTTGTTGATAATGACATTGATTTTTTTCAATTTTGCACCAAATATATTACAATTTTAAAAAGTCAAAATAAAGCAGACAAATAGCTAATTGGAGAAGAAGAGAGTTAGTTAAGGCTGATTAGGGTTAACTAAGCATTAATAAGCATTTGAATAGGAACCAAATTTATTAAAACAAACTTTCTGTAAAGTTGTTTTTAACTGAAATATGCAGAGCAAAGCTCACCCCTTTTGAACTGCAGATGAATGAAAAGAGTAAATATAAAGTAACAATACACACTGGCCCTTACCGGAAAAATCAGACCCCCATAACAGAGGTCTAACCAAGCCTGTAGTAAGATGGCAGCTGTGATGTGGTATACCACCTGCGTGTCAAATAATCCACCACTGAGCCCCGCTCTTAATAGAATCCTCCCACGTATTTGATCATTCATAAGTGGAAACAAAGTACTAACTAACGTCGTCAGGGGCGCCCCTGAAGACGTAATTTGATGACGAAATGCGTTGGACAGAGCCAGGACATGTGACGTCATCACACACCAGGACGCAGTGGCCATCTTTTCGGTTGGAAACAAACCACAATGTGTTTCAATGCTTGAAAATACGGATACATGTGAGTGCAATATTTTTCGTTTGAATAAATACTTTTAAAGAACGTACTGCACTATGTTAGTACTTTGTTTCCACTTATGAATGATCAAATACGTGGGAGGATTTTATTAAGTGCGGGACTCAGCAGTGGATTATTTGACGCGCAGGAGGGATCTCTCTACCACATCACAGCTGCCATCTTACTACAGGCTTGGTTAGACCTCTGTTATAGGGGTCTGATCATTCCAATAAGGGTCAGTGTATATGGGTGCTGGTGAAGGCTTTTTCTCCGCACTGACCTCTCTTGTGACATCCCCATTTGCTTGCCTCGTTGTATGGACACTATATATGTTGTGATACATTGCTGATTTTTTGACCCACAGAGACTATACGCTGATTTTCTCTATGGCAATGCTCTCATATGGATATTGCCTTTAAACAGACATTTTTCTAGCACTGCACCTTATCTTATATTACTGTATTTATGCTGTTCCATCATTTCTGTGCATATTGATTACTATTTATACTTCTTAGCGCAGTTGCTACTTATTTGTGATAAAGTAACAATAATATGTCAAAAAAAGGGCCACATAAGTCAGACTCTTAGCTGAAAGTCAAATAATTTTTAAAAGAAAAATGAAAAATGAAACAAATACAATTTAGCTGCATTGGACTGAAAAAATATTTTACATATCACACAATCTTTTTCACATAATACCAATAATATTACTGTAGAATGCTCTTAATTGTTAGAGTTACACACACACATATGAACACTAACTGATTTTTTGTGAGAGTTCAATAAGTTCCATCTCAGTAGGCATGTAACCCATGGTCCTCATGCACTCTCCCAGCTCCTTGTAGCCAATGAATCCATCCTTATCCCGATCAAACTCTTTAAATGCTTCTCTCAGCTCTGCAGGGAGAATAACATCAGGTCACTACAAGACCATACAAATACATATACATAAAAGTATGGTAGGTCGGTGTTTCTTTATTAAAGTTGTTATGCTTTATTAAAACCCAAATGGGTTTGGTTTAGGACTTCAGCTGTGTTTCGATTTTGGAGTGCTCTCGTCATATATTTCAAAATTTTTCTATTTCCTGTCTATTTGACACTAGAGTGAGAACACTTTAGAAGTTCTATCATTGTTTTACTGCTGTCTTTGTCTCCATGAAGGAGATTTCCTCTTACTTGACAAAGAATTTGCCTGATGCTGGGTTTAAAATATGTGTTTTATTCCTTTACATATATTTACTGATATCTATTATCATACCCTTGACATATACTTACTGATGACCTATTTCCATAGTGTTACCTTCTCTCTCCTGTTACAACAGTGCATGATATCTAAATATGTCTAATACTGATAGCTGATTACTGAGAGCACTGGTTCCCTTTGACCTGGCCATACACGAGTAGATTTTCTTTTGAGCATTCATATGGAAAATTAGAAAAATCATTTGTCAGAGCATTTGACCTTGCCATCATTAAGTAAACTTATTTTTTAAATTCCATCCACATTTGCTACTGGAATTTTAGACATATAACAATTTTTTTGTGCCTGGAACAAGAACATTACAATATGTATGACTTTTTCCCGAATAAAGTGCTAGTACTAGTGGACAACCAGTTTTACAGTGCATAAAGTTGGTCTGATAAACCCCCTCCTACGTTCTGCAATACAAGTCTGTGAGAGGAAGCCGCAGCCATGATTGTGGTGTATTTTTAAAGGAGGTGATGAGTTTTCATGTAAAAGTAATCCGCCGCCCACTGCCTTGACCGGCCTCACTTTTCCCACCAGGGGGCCATGGACCAATGCGACCAGTTGCATCGGATGCATTGCACAGAGTGACAGTTGCTTCTACTTCTATTGTTCCTTCCTGTCTCTGTGACATCAGAAACCGGAAGTGAAAAGATTTTATCACTACCAGTTTCAGTTTGTTTGTTTACAAGCCGTTACCGACTTGCAGAGCATCTGATCAAAGCAATATTGCTTTGATCAGATGCTTTGGAGGCCAGTGGGGAGATAAGGTTTCTCCCAAAAAAAACAGGACCTGTCACAGCCCATGCTACCACAAGGGATGTTGTTCAATGCTACTGCCCAAAGGTGTCTCTGTTGCTTCTCCATTCAGAATGGAGAAACCCTAGGACAGAAAGTAAGTTACTGGCCAGATCACAAGGTAAAAATAAAGGAAAAAGTCTAAATAAAGAAAACTAATGCAGCCACCACATTTAGGATTTTTAAGCTGCAATATTGATATATAGTGAGGGAAAAAAATATTTGATCCCCTGCTGATCTTGTATGTTTGCCCACTGACAAAGAAATAATCATCCTATAATTTTAATGGTAGGTTTATTTTAACAGTGAGAGACAGAATAACAATAAAAATATCCAGAAAACGCATTTGAAAAAAGTTATAAATGGATTTGCATTTTAATGAGGGAAATAAGTATTTCATCCCCTATCAATCAGCAAGATTTCTGGCTCACAGGTGTCTTCTATACAGGTAAAGAGCTGAGATTAGGAGCACTCTTTAACCACTTCAGCCCCGGAAGGATTTCCAGCTTTAGGACCGGAGCCCTTTTTGCGATTCGGCACTGCGTCGCTTTAACTGACAATTGCGCGGTCGTGCGGCGTTGTACCCAAACGAAATTTGCGTCCTTTTTTTTCCCACAAATAGAGCTTTCTTTTGGTGGTATTTGATCACCTCTGCGTCATTTCTGATCGCCGCTATAAACAAAAGAAGAGTGACAATTTTGCAAAAAAACCCAAATTTCTTACTTTTTGCTAAAATACAAATCCAAAAAAAA
>BLSH010303923.1:193155-207609 GCA_018402905.1 Glandirana rugosa | reverse complement strand
CTAGTACTGATAACGACGGTCTGTAACTTCCTCACCTGGTCACTGGTCGATAATCTTACATATGCAGAACGAGTAAGGGATCAACTAGTCCCGTCATACAGTAAACCTCTTCAAGTCGGAAACTAAGTCCAAACACGTCTCAAACGAAACAGTTCATGAGGATGACCACCACTACTAATTACATAGAGTCCACCACAGAGAACAGACCGAGAATCTCCAACTATTTTCGATAAAAAACCTTGTAATGAGACACATAAGTGTTTTTCGAGACAATCTAACATAGTTACGTCATGTGAGAAATCAATCTGTTCCTCTAACTAACAGAGCTTTTTGTGAATACACAGAGTAATGTTCCAAAAAATAGCTTTTATCAACCTCTAAGAGCCAGACAAGAGACACCACCTGAGATACATTAATCATCACCACCAGTAGGAGTACTTGACAAAGCAAACTCTGCACAAACCTGAATCAAAGGCTGAACTTCTCCAAATGACATACTGCCCTGATCAACTAGGGAATGAGCAAGACGTATACATTCTAATAGCTGGTCACTGGTCCACTCCTTCAATGTCTGGCAGCAATAGTCATGATCCTCTGTCAGCAGCAGAGAAAAATAAATAACCTCCTCCGGATGCATGTTATCACAACCAGCAAAAAAAAGGTGGCTTTTCTGTGCAGCCACTTCTGCTCAGGAATTTATTTTATTATTTATTTATTTATTTTAGGTACTTATATAGCGCCGTCAATTTACGTAGCGCTTTACATATATATATTTTACATTCACATCAGTCCCTACCCTCAAGGAGCTTACAATCTAAAGTCCCTAACTCACATTCATACATATAATAGGGACAATTTAGACAGGATCTAATTTACCTACTAGCATGTCTTTGGAGTGTGGGAGGAAACCGGAGTACCCGGAGGAAACCCACGCAGGCACAGGGAGAACATGCAAACTCCAGGCAGGTAGTGTCGTGGTTGGGATTCGAACCAGCGACCCTTTTGTTACCAGGCGAAAGTGCTACCCACTACACCACTGTGCCGCCCAGGAATGGCCTTGATATTATGTCAGGGACCGGTGTGACCAGAAATGTGTGGACTGCAACAGACCGCATGAAACGCAGGTAATGTGAATAATAATGTTTGTTCAAAAGATAAGTAAATAGCAAATATAACGCACCTCCAGTGCAGTGAATAGTGTAACCCAACCAGTGAACAACAACCAGTGAACGCAAACCAAAGACAGACTAAATTCAATATTAACAGAGCATGGGATATCCAAATCATAATCATACCAGAGCCAGGGTCATACATGGGAGATCAAGCAGAAGGGAGCTGAGAACAAGGCAGGACAGGAAAAGGGAAACAGGAGATGGACTAGACAGGTAAGAGGGGATCAGGCTGCAGGATCAGGGTCAGCGTCCAGGAACGGGAGACAGGCTTCAGGAACACAGACCAGGGGCACAAGAGAATATCAAGGCAAATTACAACAGCATTCCACAGGTTTAAATACACTTCCTGCAAACAGTCTCAGGTGATGCCTGATTGCAGGGGATGATGTCAGGTCCTTACTGCCGAAAGACCCCCGCTGGTGGACACTGGGACTGCAGCCTATAGGTCTGGGAGAAAACAGTGACACCAGCAGGTGAGAACATTTCTTGACACTAGCTTTTTGGAGGGGCAGGATAGTCTCAGGTTTTTTGTGGACAACCAGACCCATTGACCAAATTGGAGTTCTAGTTCTTCTTGTCTCCCTTTATCAAAATGTCTCTTGTTGAGAGTCTGAGAGAGAGTCTCTTGTAGAAGCTTGTTTTTTCCTAGGAACTGGGTGACTTTCAGGACGGCAGGTACTGTACTTTCCGTTAACAGATCAGGTAGGAAGGTAGGATGGTAGGCGAGGTTCGCCCAGAATGGGGATTGTTTGGTGGCAGAATGAACTGAGTTATTGTAGGCAAACTCGGCTACCGGCAGCATGGAAACCCAGTCATCCTGGGAGTACGAGGAGTAGCAACGGAGGTACTGCTCAAGGGTCTGGTTGGTCCTCTTCGTTTAGCCATTTGACTGAGGGTGATAAGCTGAGGAGAAGGCCAGGTCAATTCCCAGAGAGGAACATAGGGATCTCCAGAAATGGGATGTAAACTGCACCCCCCGGTCCGACACTATGTTGAAAGTCTCTGCTGTTTCAGCTGCCGAGGGCGTGCCCTTCATGGGTATGAAATGGGCCATTTTGGTGAGGCGATCCACCACCACAAGAATAGTGTTGAAGCCTGCAGATGGAGGCAGCTCAACTATAGTTAATTAAGATTGGGAACCAAGGTCATTCTGGAATGGGCAGTGGATTAAGTATAGCCCCATGCTTAGGACCTTTCTGTTTTGTTCTTGGCACAGACAGGACAAGCACCCACATAGTCTCTGCAGTTTTCGTTCAGGCAAGGCCACCAGAACGAGCGGGAAAGCAGTTCTGCCATCTTGCGACCACCAAAGTGCCCGGCCAATTTGAGATCATGGCAGAGTTCAATCGCTGTTAAGCGCAGTTCCTGAGGAATGTAGAGTCGGGTACCAAACCACCACAGCTTTTAATGTGAGTCCAGAGTCTGGCTGCACAGTGAGGGCGGCTAAGGATCGCCTGATCCGGGTAAGAAGGTCTTGGGTTAACAAGAAACTGTGAGCAGGCAGGATTGTGTCTGGGGGAGAGAGGTATCTCGGATCGTGAAACATCCTGGACAAGGCGTCAGGCTTCACATTCTTGGACCCGGGCCTGTAGGTTATGTGCAGCTGGAAGCGTAAGAAAAATAGTGCACACCTTGCCTGCTGAGGTTTGAGTCTCTTGGCAGTCCGCAGATACTCTAGGTTTTTATGGTCGGTGAAGACCATAACAGAATGTAAGGCTCCCTCTAGGAGGTACCGGAGCAGATGGGATCCCGGTAATCAATGCAGGGCCAAAGGGAGTGGTCCTTCTTCTCGACGAAGAAGATCCCCGCTCCTGCTGGTCAGGTGGAGGGTCTGATGAAACCTTTCTCCAGGTTTTCGTTGAGGTACACCTTAAGGGTACCAACTCTACCTCGGAAAGAGGAAAAATCCCACCGAACCGAACCTGAGCCCCCGGTAGGAGGTCGACCGGACAATCATAGGGTCTGTGCGGTGGGAGGATGTCAGCCCCCTGCTTGCTAAACACGTCCAGGAAATCATGATAGGGTACGGGGATAGCTAGGAGGGAGTCCTGGTCATTATCAGTGTCCAAACAGAGCACAGACAGGGGAACTTTCTGGGGTTGCGGCAGGCAATGATGGAGACAGTAGAGAGAATTGAAGCGTATTTCACCCGTTGCCCAGTTGATGTGGGGGTTGTGTGTCCGGAGCCACGGGAGGCCTAGGATGACCGGAAACAGAGGGGACATGATGGGGTCCAAAAGCAGAAATTCCAGGTGGCCGCCCACCGTCTTGGTAGGCACAGGGATGGTTTCCTGAGTGACGGTGCCGAATCTTATGGTCGACCCATCTGCAAGCCGGACAACCATGGGATGGTCCTTGGATCGCAGTGGTATCTGGTGGTGAACTGCAAAGGTGGTATCAACAAATCAGCTGCATGCACCCGAATCAAGGATAGCCTGTACTGGGATATTCCTGCCGGGAAGATGCAGAGAAATAGAAAGGACAAGGTGAGCTTTGTCACTTGGCAGGTACATCAGTCTCTCTTGGATAGCAGTAGTACACTTACCAGCCTTGGCAGGACAGTTCCTCATGAGGGCCCTCCACAATACAGGCAAAGGTTGTGCGCCATATGTCTTTGACGTTCCTCAGGGGTTAGAGACGGGCGGAGAAGCCTGATTTGCATGGGCTCCAAGTGGTCTTATGGAGCGGAGGAGGAGGAGGTAGCTGGACTAGGACCAGGATAGCTGGGTACTCTGGGCCTCATCTAGGTGAGGCATGCGGGCCCTGTGGATCTCTCAGCTCTGCGTTCCTTTTCCTTCTCAGCATACGCGCACAGGCACGCGCAAAAGCGCGCACGGACGCGCGCACATGGATTTCAATGGCCACAGATGGTTCCTTACATCAACTCACGTGTTTTGAGGAGGAGGAATGCAGCCTATGAATCCAAGTACACCATCATCACCGTCAAACATGAAGGTGGAAACATTATGCTTTGGGGGTGTTTTTCTGCTAAGGGGACAGGACAACTTCACTGCATCAAAGGGACAATGGATGGGGCCATGTACCGCCAAATCTTGGGTGAGAACCTCCTTCCCTCAGCCAGGGAATTTAAAGTGGGTAATGGGTGGGTATTCCAGCATGACAAAGACCCAAAACACACACCCAAGGTAACAAAGCAGTGGCTCAAGAAGAAGCACATTAAGGTCCTGGAGTGGCCTAGCCAATCTCCAGACCTTAATACCATAGAAAATATGTGGAGGGAGCTGAAGGTTTGAGTTACCAAATGTCAGCCTCAAAACCTTAATGACTTGGAGAGGCTCTGCAAAGACTAAATCTCTCCTGAGATGTGTGCAAACCTGGTGGCCAACTACAAGAAAAGTCTGACCTCTGATTGCCAACAATGGTTTTGCCACCAAGTACTAAGTCATGTTTTGTGAAGGGGTCAAATACTTATTTCACTCATCAAGGGGTGAAGGGGTCAAATACTTATTTTGCTCAAGAAGAAGCACATTAAGGTCCTGGAGTGGCCTAGCCAATCTCCAGACCTTAATCCCATAGAAAATATGTGGAGGGAGCTGAAGGTTCGAGTTACCAAACGTCAGCCTTGAAACCTTAATGACTTGGAGAGGCTCTGCAAAAACAAAATCTCTCCTGAGAAGTGTGCAAACCTGGTGGCCAACTACAAGAAAAGTCTCACCTCTGATTGCCAACAAGGGTTTTGCCACCAAGTACTAAGTCATGTTTTGTGAAGGGGTCAAATACTTATTTAACTCATTAAAATGCAAATCAATTTATAACCTTTGAAATGCCTTTTTCTTGATTTTTTGTTGTTATTCTGTCTCTCGCTGTAAAAATAAACTTACCATTAAAATTATAGACTGCATCTGGGGAGAAAAGGCCTTTAGGTGCCCGGCAGAGGTACTTATGAGACGTCACAACCAAGGGGGTCTGGGACTCCCTAACCTGTGGAGGTACTACCAGGCAGCCTAATTGGCTCAATTCTCTATCTACGCTTCTTCCAACAGACCGGACTGGGTGGGGATCAAGAGACAGGCTGTCCCTCTCAATACCATTGACTATTTGGTTTGGACCCCTCCAAAGTCGAGAGACTCGATCTTGTCCCCTATGTTATCCCATTCGATTGCTCTGTGTGACTCGCTCGTCAGGGCCTCTGGATTGGTTTCTGGCATTCGCCCTTTGCAGCATATATATAATAACCCCTGCTTCCCTCCGGGCCAGGATATCCGATCATTCGAGTGGTGGACCAACAAAGGGCTCTATAGAATTGGCCACTTTCTGTCCTTGTCAGGCCCCATCTCCTTGGAATATTGCTCCAGTAAGCTAGATATGCCCCAGTCGGAAAGATTTCGCTTCCATCAAATCCAACATTATATTGCCTCTCTATGGAGGGACAAACCTGCTCTAGAGGGAATCACCCCCCTATGAGAAGTGGTGTTCCGATATTTCCTCACAAAAGGGGGGCATTTCCATTATATATGCATCATTGACGGAACTCCCCCTGAAACCTCCATACGCTAAGCACTGGGAGAGAGATCTGAACCGGTCTTGGGACGCAGACAAATGGTTTTCCATCTTTCTGAAATCCTCTAAGGGGATGGTTAACATTTCTCTAGTGGAGGCCAATGTAAAAGTGATCTCCCATTGGTATTTGGTCCCTACCCTCTCCCTTATGTTCCCAAATTCGTCTCCATTATGCTTTAGAGGGTGTGATCTTCTGGGTTCTTACCACATGATGGGAATGTCCGAGGATCAGGGGGTTTTGGAACCAAATTTTCTCATTGCTGTGGAAGGTCATGGGACAAGCAATACCCCAAGACCCAGAAATCGCCTTTTTGCAACTTAGGCCGGAGGGTCTCTCTAAGCCCATGTACAAGCTAACTCAATTCATTTTACTGGGCGCCAAGATCACTCTGGCGAGAGACAATCTGTCTCCTTGAATGCAGCCAAAAAGAAAATCACATGGATAATGACCCAAGAGAAGTTTACCAATGCCCTTCTGGATTCCTCGGACAAATTTGATTTGGTATAGGAACCCTGGCAGAAATACCTCGATCTTCCATCCTAACTGGGCTCTGACCCCCGCGAGGCGTAGTCTTCCTGGCGCCCCTTTTTCCCTTTTCTTTTTTCTCTTTCCTTGCTTCTGCTCTCTAGTTTGCTCCTCATCTCTTTCTTTTTCTGCTTAAGATTACATTTTGGATGTTGTTCTTTAGTATCCAACAAGGTTGTGGTCTGTCAGGTCATTTGGCCCTAAGAAAGTTCTATGATTTTATCTATCACTGGCGGGTCAAATGTGGTATGCTCTGGGGTGGGTGACCAGGGGGTGGGTCTGTCTTCCTCCTCTGGTCGCAGCTTGATCCCGGATGGGGCGTTCGGGGGGGACATGGACTGGGGCCCCCGCTTCTTTATGCCCTTAGGGTATGGATTTATGTTTGCTCTTGTACCTGACAACTGTTCGCAATGACTTTGATATTAGTAGTAAGGCCTGCCCTTACTTTCCGTGTCTTTACATTGTTTTGTTGTTATTGCTCTTTTGAAAACCCAATAAAATCTTTTCAAATAAAAAATTAAAGACTGATCATTTCTTTGTCAGTGGGCAAACGTACAAAATCAGCAGGGCATCAAATACTTTTTTCCTTCACTGTATTACATTTTTGTTTGGGGGTTTAAAGCAGAGGTCCACTGCCCACCACCACCCCTTTAAAAATTAAAAGTCAGCAGCTACACATACAGAATGGGGAACTGCTGATGTAAACACGGCAGTTCCCCGCTTTGCCAGTGGGCATGTAAGAGATCTACTGATCCCTGTCACTGGGATCAGTTAGATCTCTTATGCCCCTGGTAGCCCAGCCCCCTCACAGTTAGAATATGCCTAGGGAACATAGTTAAGCCCTAGATCACCCCCTGCAGGTTAACTCCTTCACTGCCAACAACATTTACACATTAATCAGTGGATATTTACATTTCTGATCGCTGTATAAATGTCATTGGTCCCAAAAAAGTGTCAAAAATGTCCGACATGTCCGCCCCGATATCACAGTCCTGATAAAAATTGCAGATCGCCGCCATTACTAGTAAAAAAAAAATTGGAAAAACGCCAGAAATTAAGTCTCATGGTTTGTAAATGCGGCAACTTTTACACAAACCAATCAATAAACGACGATTGCATTTTTTTAACCAAAAATATGAGGAAGAATATAAATCGGCCAAAACCAATGAATACATTTGTTTTTTTATATTTTTTTTTGGATATGTATTTTAGCAAAAAGTAAGAAATATTGGTTTTTTTTTTGCAAAATTGTCATTCTGTTTTTGTTTATAGCAGTGATCAGAAATGACGCAGAGTTGATCACATACCACCAAAAGAAAGCTCTATTTGTGGGGAAAAAAAGGACGCTAATTTCGTTTGGGTACAACTTCGTGTGACTGCGCAAGTGTCAGTTAAAGCGTCGTAGTGCCGAATCGCAAAAAGTGCTCTGGTCCTAACGTGGGAACTCTTTCCAGGGCTGAAGCGGTTAACTGTCCTGGAGTCCAGCGATGTTGGCACCACCACTGATCTTTGGATCGGCTGGCCGAATGTTGTCGCCACCATTGAGAGTAAGGGAACCCTGTGGTGGAGCCTTTCGGTTTCACGCCGGGTCCCTACTGCGCATGTGTGACCCGCCGCTGTACTTTCTCACTGGCCAGCGGCAAAGGAGGAGGAGGAGTTAGCCGGGCTGCTGGCATCAGTGGCCACGGCCATGGTCCGGGCTCCCGGATGTTGGGGAAAAGGACACCTGTCAAAGACAGGTATCATCTCCCCCCTCCCCCCGAAAGGTGCCAAATGTGACACCTGAGGCGGGGAGGAATCCGACGTCCGGAAGTTCCACTTTTGAGTGGAACTCCACTTTAATACCACTTTTAGGCCCCATGCACACTGGGCACTTAGCAGACTGCTGGCGTTCTGAACATTTGTCCCTGGGCACATACTGCCTTAAACAATTGTAATGCTCGGTGCACCATCCAGACCTGTCCAGCTGCAGAAGCTGTCCACCTCTCAGAGTTTAAAGCGGTTGTCTACCCTTTTTGTTTACTTTTACCTACAGGTTAGCCTAGAATAAGGCTTACCTGTAGGTAAAATGAATATCTTCTAAACCTGTATACCCTTTCTAATGTAATATATCGTTACGGCGCATGCGCCATGTATGTTCCGGCGCATGCGCCGTATATGTCCCGGCAAAAGCCGGCATTTGTTCCGGACCCTGCCGGAAAAAACGAGCCCCGCGCGCATGCGCGGGAGTGATGTCTCGCGGCTCCGGCCAGTCACAGCGCCGGAGCCGCGTACCCGGAAGCAAGATCCGGGTGAAGATGTCCGCTCCCACGGAGGGGACCGAGCGGCTCGGTCGGATCTTCGTTTAAAGGTGAGTATTTCATAATGAGCTAGTATGCGGTGCATACTAGCTCATTATGCTATTATCTTGCAGGTTTTCATTTAAAAAAAAAAATTTTTTTGAGTAGACAACCGCTTTAACAGGCTGCCAGGAGCAGGGCTGGACAGCTGTGAGTTCCGCATGCATTTAAATATAAACCAGCCCATACACTGTAAGATTCCTCACCTTCTATCTCCTCTGGTCTCAGCTCTCTGTCCTAAAATGAAACAGAACAATGTTTAGGTGAAAGCATCCAGACACAATGGAAACACTTTTGTTACACATGTCACAAAGAATTTTAATAAACAAGCAGCTTGGTTTTCATACGAATGCTACACAAAACCAATAAATAATTATTGTTATTTTGATACAGGTTCTATCATCAGTTGTTTTTTTTTTTTCAATGGCCAGTGATCATTTGATAATTTTACTTTCAGTAATCTAATCTACCTCAACACTAAAATATTAAAGTGGATCGTACATCAAAATACAAGGTACAACTATTAAGCAGACTAGAGTCTAATCATGTGAAAATGCTTGGAAAATATAAAATGTAAAAGAAAATTGTACCTACCTTGCATCTGGTTTCTGGTACTCTTCTAGACACCATTGGCATCACTTAGAATTCTGAAAGGATCCTGGCAAAGCTGATTATCCCATATCCTCTAGGATAAAAGTGTATGTAAACCTCCAACAATTAACTTCTCGTATTTGGTCCCTTTTGGTCTATAATATATATATACTATTGATATTGTTTTGCTATATGTGTTCAAAAAATAACCCGTTGATCTTGCAAGAAATCTTATGATTTCCTTCCTGTCCTCTCTGCTTGGGCTAACGCTTGTTAAAGTGGAACTTCACTGCATCTGAGCACTACAAACCAAAAATGCTATTTAATACATTTTTAATATTAGAAGCAAACTCACCCATCCATCTTTTTTTATATCAAACACACCCATCCAGCTTTAAATTAAATACATCATTCTTGGCTATCTTTGTGAACAACCACAACCCTCTATATTATGGGGAATTGGAGAGGGTGAGGTTCCGTATCCCTATGTTGTTTCTGTTGTCTAGATACACAAAAGTGAGTGCGTGTTGTCATCCTAGAACTAGAAATGTGTTACAGGCAGATTCACCAGGTAAAGAAAGGAAAAAAGGCTTGAAAAAGGAAAACCAATGCACACACAATGACCACAATTAGGGACTGGTAATCTACAATATATGATTTTTTTTAGGGGTTTAGATATACATAGTTACATAGTTAGTAAGCTTGAATAAAGACATCAGCCCATCCAGTTCAACCTATGTGGTGATGGAAAACTACTTTTTAGATCAGTCTTTCTCAACCTTTTTAACACAGAGGAACCCTTAACGTTCTGTTCTCAGGTAACCCCTGCTAAAATTTACTATATCTATATTTCATGACATATAAGTGTGATGGTCACTAGGAAGATTGCACTTAAGGTCATTGGGAATAATTACCCCCTTACAGAAAGCTAAACAGATCAATGGTGTCAATGTGAACTTACTTGAGAGGCAGAAATAGCTCCTTGCTCAAGGAACCAATAGCAGCCTCTTGAAAAACCCTTATTTAGATGTTTGCATGACCATCTGACAATTTAAAGTAGAATTCCGACGTTTACCTAACTGATCTTAAAAATTATCTTAAAATTGCTCCCTCCCTCCTTTCTAACACCTAGACTAACTGACCTGTGAAGGAAAGATACTTAGCTAGTTGAAGGTCCTGATATGTGTAGCAGAACTGACGATGGTGGCTCTTCTGGCCACTGCAACAGCAGTTTTACAGTTTTAGGGCCAACTTATAATTACACATTGCGGTAACATTAATATTGCAGCTATTCACTTTTAGGGCCGGTTCACACTGGTGCGATCTCTATGCAATGGGATCTCAGCCATACAGATAGTATGGCTGAAATTGCATCGCATTTGGAACAAAGTCGCTCAGGACCCTTTTTTCCACAGCAGCAGAATCACCCATGCGATCCGATTGCTGTGCGAGTTTGCAGTTCGCAGTGCGATATGCAAACTGATTTGGGGGTGTCATTAGCTTTCTATGGACACTCCCTGCAGTTCGCATATAGCAGTGTGAACTGCTGCTGGGAGACATGCGATTCACAGGGTTCCCTGCATTAGTGTGCTGCCATGCCATTCATTTTCACTGGAATGCACTGCCATGCCTTGTGGAGCACTGCATTGCTAAAAAAATAGCATATCAATTTTTTTTATCCATTATGGTGCACTGACATTTAAATAGGTTGCCTTAAAGTGATATTAAAGTCTTGTTTTTTCTTGTTTAAAAATAACAAACTTGTTATATTTACCTGCTCTGTGCAGTGGTTTTGCACAGAGCAGCCCAGATCTTCCTCTTCTTGGGTCCCCCGCCACTGTTCCTGGCCCCTCCATCCTGTCAAGTGCCCCACCCCCCTCTCTCCTCATTGGCTTACTGACTTTGATTGACAGCAGTGGGAGCCAATTGCGCCCACTGTTGTCTCAGCCAATTAGGAGGGAGAGTCCAGAACAGTTGAGGCTCTTCTGTAACTTCGCTGGATTGAGAAGGGGCTCAGGTAAGTATTAGGGGGCTGCTGCACGCAGAAGGTTTTTTATCTTAATGAGTAAAATGCATTAGGATAAAAAAACCTTTTGCCTTTAGAACCACTTTAAGGCAATGCATGCTATGTACATTAATACAATGCACCAAAGAGAGAAGGCGTGATTCGGCTATAAGTGTGTTTTAAAATATAATTAAAATGCAGCTAAACATTTTTTTAAAATAAGTCTTACCTGTTTGTTTTCCTTAACTAGTGCAAACTAACCCCTACCTCTCTGTTTCTCATAAGTTTTTTATATTGTTATTTTTACATTATTATTTTTATATAATTATAACATTCATATAATTTTTTTAGTATGCGTGTCAGTTGTGTGTTTTTTTTTAGCATTTAAAAATATAAAAACATTGAGGGCTTATTCAGTTTACAAGCATCCACCAGTGTAAGGGCTGTGTTTGCCCACACATGATACACAGGTGTTCTGTGCATCCCTGTGCAGGTAGCCCCATTCATGTCAATTGGGACGCAAAAGCTGCATGGGCACAGCTACTGCTCCCACTCTGATGTCATATTTGGAGCAGTGGCTGTGTCCATACAGCTGCTGCATTACAATTGACATGAATGCCAAACAATACATTTATTTTCCCTGGAGTAGAGACACTTGAGAGGAGATATGATAGCGATATAAGAATACCTCAATGGTTATTCTAGCATAGGGAGGAAACTATTCAGTTTCAGGCAGCTTAAGAAGACACATGGCCACTCATTGAAATTGGAGGAGAAGCTGTTCAACCTTAAACTGTGTAGGGGGTTTCTGTCAGAGTGGTAAGGATGTGGAACTCCCTCCCACAATCATTGGTGTCAGCAGGAAGTGTTGATAGTTTAAAAAACCCTTAGATGGGAATCTCAGCAAACACAATATACAGTGATATGGGAAATTATATTGACAGACACACACACACACCCACACAATACAGGCTGGATTAGATGTACTGGTGTCTTCATTCAAACTTACCAACTATATAACTAAGTACACCCGTGTGAATGAGGCCTTAAAGAGTATGTTACCCTAAATATTTATTTTTATATTTGTGTGTTCACATATGTGTATTTTATAAATCATAGTCTTTATCATTTTCATGTACTTTTTCCATTTGAAGTACCTTGTTGATCCTGCCAGTATCTTTCTTCCTTGTTCTAAACAGACCACATAAAGCACAGAAGCTGATCTGTGTTAGCATTGTCAGTTTTCATCCTTTGTCTGGCCATTCAGAGGTACAGGACACTGTACAGACACATAGCATGCCTGTATTGTGTAGTTTGTTCAGCCACCACTCCCCCCGGCCATTCACAGCCTTCCTCTTGAACACACCCTCTGCTCAAGCATAGCCTACATCTTGCCTCAAGCTGAACAGACTATGGAATATAGACACACTATGTGTTTGTGCAGTATCCTGTAATCCTTTCTCCACTATCAGGGAGAAGAGATGCATGGTCACACGACAGAACGTATTAACCTTGTAAAAAAGGTAAGAAACATGATTTCTGAAATTAAGCAAAGGCAGTTATGGTGCCTGCATTGCTACAGCTATACTAGAAAGTGTCCAAAACTCTGGAGAGCAAATTTTCCAAGAATGACGGCTGCTCTCCAAGACTTAGAGTGGGAGGGAATATTGGCATCGATGAACAGAGAACAGAAATGGGAATTCTTCAAAAAGACTGTATGTGAACTCACTGCAAAGTATATTCCCATGGGCAAAAAGTTTAAAAGGCTAAAAATAAAACCTATGTTGCTCACTGCCAAAGTTAAAAAAAACTATAAATAATATTAAAATACCTTTAAAAAATATAAAAAAAGAAGTAACACTATCAAAACGAACGACAAGTTGCAAAAGATAGTAGAACAAACCCCAAAAAATTCTTCAAATATATTTATAGTCTGCATTGCCAGGGATAGCATTGACCAATATCATCTTGGATAAAGTATTCATATTGGATTAAGTATTACACTTCGGCTCAGCACTTCAGCGAATGCACAAAGTGATAAACGGAACACTCCAAACCACTGAACAGACTACAGATGACCTGATTTCTCATATAACTTTTTCATCACTCATCCTGTCTGATTCTAAATCTCCCACTCTGTATCATGCACTCCCTACCTTTTCTTCTCACAGTTGCATCCTCCCTCCTTAAACTCTCTCTCCTTCACCCCTCTTCTCCACCCCACCACTTATATATATCACCCTCACTCCTTTCTTCTCCTTATTACTGCACTCATCAGCTCCTGCTACTTCTGAACCCACATACCAATAGAACCTCCTGTACAATAGGAAGTGTCCCTTCACATAAGTCACACTCCCATATCACCTCTCTCACCCTTCTGCTTCTCCTAACTTCTGGAGATATTTCCCCAAATCCAGGACCACCATCATTTACCTTTGGACAACATACCAGACACCCCCAATCCTCTGACAGCAGGTGCAATCCACACAATTTAATTTCTATTCCTCTTCTGCCTAGAACCAGCCTCCCCTTCTCCTGTGCCCTTTGGAATGCCTGTTCTGTTTGTAACAAACTTACCACTGTCCGTGACCTATTTATCACAAACTCCTTCAGCCTACTTGCAATTACAGAGACCTGGCTTCAAGATTCTGACATCTCTTCCTCGGCTGCCCTCTCCTATGGTGGCCTCCTGTGGACTCACTCTCCCAGGCCTAGTGGACGAAAAGGAGGGGTGTTGGAATCCTCCTATCCCCTCAAAGCACTTTTCAAGTTCTTCATCCACCCCCCTCTCTGTCCCTCTCCTCATTTGAAGCTCACTGTATTCGTCTACACTGTGTGCAGAATTATTAGGCAAATGAGTATTTTGACCACATCATCCTCTTTATGCATGTTGTCTTACTCCAAGCTGTATAGGCTCGAAAGCCTACTACCAATTAAGCATATTAGGTGATGTGCATCTCAGTAATGAGAAGGGGTGTGGTTTAATGACATCAACACCCTATATCAGGTGTGTATAATTATTAGGCAACTTCCTTTCCTTTGGCAAAATGGGTCAAAAGAAGGACTTGACAGGCTCCGAAAAGTCAAAAATAGTGAGATATCTTGCAGAGGGATGCAGCACTCTTAAAATTGCCAAGCTTCTGAAGCGTGATCATCGAACAATCAAGCGTTTCATTCAAAATAGCCAACAGGGTCGCAAGAAGCGTGTGGAAAAACCAAGGCGCAAAATAACTGCCCGTGAACTGAGAAAAGTCAAGCGTACAGCTGCCAAGATGCCACTTGCCACCAGTTTTGCCATAT
>BLSH010303923.1:179864-191770 GCA_018402905.1 Glandirana rugosa | reverse complement strand
ACAACTTCAGTGGTTCTTACTAACAACCTTAAAGTCTTTGCCTGGCTACCCTACTTTCTTTCTTCTGAAATTCCAACAATCATTCTTGGTGACTTCAACATCCCTGCTAATCTTGACACCCCTGCTACTTCTAACTTTCTGAGGCTAACCTCCTCTTTTGACCTAAAACAATGGACACATGCTTCTACTCACACTGATGGCAACTGCCTTGACCTCATATTCTCCTACCTACGTACTCTGTGCAACCTCTCCAACAATCCTTTTCCTCTCTCTGATCACCACCTTATTAGTTTCACTCTCTTCTTGTCTTCCTCCTCCTTGCCTTCCAGCTACCAAACAATTACCTGTAGAAACCTTCGCCATCTTAACCCTTCTCTTCTTTTTTCTGCTACAGATTGTCTCTAAGACAAAATCTCATCCTTGTCCTGCCCCAACCTGGCCACTTCTATATACAACAGCTTACTGTCATCCACCCTAGATACCTTGGCCCCCCTCACTACACACAGAATCAGGTCCCGACCGCTACAACCCTGGCAGACAGACGATATCAGAAACCTCAAAAAAAAAAAGAGCCGTGCTCTTGAGCGTCTGTGGCGTAAGACTAAGTCACAGCAAGATTTCAGCCAATATAAATCTGCCCTCCAACAATACTATTCCTGCCTCCATACTGCCAAACAGACCTACTTTATCAATCTTATCAACAACCTCTCACGGAGCCCGCGTCAACTCTTTTCTACCTTTAATGCTCTACTTCGTCCTCCATTACCTCCACCCACTAACTTGCTCACTGCCCAGGAGATTGCTTATCACTTTAAAAATAAGATTGATACAATTCGTCTCGAGATCTCCTCTCTACAGATTTCTCACTCCCCTCACACTCTTTGTCCTCCTGCACAATCAATAATCTCGTTTAACCCAGCTACCATAGAGGAAGTCACTAAACTTCTCTATAACGCCCACCTAACCTCCTGCCCCCTAAACCCCATTCCTTCTCAACTACTACAGTCACCCTCTAGACTATCCTACACTCTTTAACTCATATCTTCAACCTCTCCCTCTCTACTGGCATCTTCCCCAACCCTCTAAAACATGCACTAGTCACTCCCATACCAAAAAGGCCACACTGGACCCCACCAATCTTAACAACCTAAGACCCATCTCCTTACTCCCTTTTGCCTCCAAAATCCTTGAACGTTTCGTTTACAACTGAATGAGTAACCACCTCACTGAAAACAACCTTCTTGATCCCCTTCAGTCTGGATTTCGTCCACACCACTCCACAGAAACTGCCCTCCTAAAACTCACAAATGACTTACTAACAGCAAAAATCAACGGTCATTATTCCATACTCTTACTCTTGGACCTCTCCGCTGCCTTTGATACAGTTGATCACCCCCTCCTCCCCAAAAAAGAAATTTGCTTGGTCTCCATGGCTGTGCTCTCCGTTGGTTCAAATCTTACCTATCTCACCGCACCTTCAGTGTCACTTACAACTCCACTTCCTCCTCTCCAACTCCTCTCACCGTTGGGGTCCCCCAAGGTTCTGTCCTTGGACCCCTACTATTCTCGATCTACACGTCCTTCCTGAGTCAGCTGATAACCTCCCATGGCTTCCGCTATCATTTATATGCCGATGACACCCAAATCTATCCCTCTACCCCTCAGCTCACCCCATCAGTCTCCTCACAGATCACTGCCTTAATAACAGACATATCAGCCTGGATGTCACAGCACTTCCTCAAACTGAATCTAAAACTGAGCTCATGATATTTCCTCCCCCACGTGCCCCTTCCCCTGACTTCTCTGTTAAAATCAATGGCACAACTATTAGTGCGTCCCCACATGCCAGGGTGCTAGGGGTAACCCTAGACTCTGAACTGTCCTTTCAAGACCACATCCAATTCCTGTCCAAATCATGCCGCCTCAGCCTACGCAACATCACTAGAATACATCCCTTTTTAACCAATGACACCACCAAGCTTCTAATTCACTCTCTGGTTATCTCTCGCCTCGACTACTGCAACTCTCTTCTCATTGGATTACCTTTGCATACATTATCCCCCCTTCAGTCAATAATGAATGCTGCTGCAAGACTTATCTACCTTGCCAAGCGCTCTGTGTCCTCCACCCCTCTTTGCCAATCTCTCCACTGGCTTCCTCTCACCCAACGTATAAAATTCAAAGTACTAACAATTTACAAAGCCATCCACCACTCTGCCCCCAGCTACATCTCTAGCCTAGTCTCAAAATACCAACCAAGCCACCCTCTTTGGTCCTCCCAAGACCTCCTGCTTTCTAGCTCCCTTGTCACCTCCTCCCATGCTCGCCTCCAGGATTTCTCGAGAGCTTCTCCCATCCTTTGGAACTCCCTACCCCAACCAGTCCGACTGTCTTCTAATCTATCCATCTTTAGATGATCCCTGAAAACCTTTCTCTTTAAAGAAGCCTATCCTGCTTCTACCTAATACTCTTTCTTTCTACATTAGCTCATCCCCCACAGCTTTTACCTTTTGTATCAATTGACCCTCCCTCTTAGATTGTAAGCTCTAACGAGCAGGGCCCTCTGATTCCTCTTGTACCAAATTGTGATGTAACTGTACTGTCTGCCTTTATTTTTGTAAAGCACTGCGCAAACTGCTGGCGCTATATAAATCCTGTATAATAATAATAATAATAATAATATTATAATAATAGTAAAAAGGTCAGGTCTGAGCATGAAGGCCCTTTACAAAATAATCTAAAGTGGGTGACTGGGGACAAAGAGAAGGCAAATTTATTAAATACCTTCTTCAGCTCTGTGTATACAAAGGAGCAGGGGGGAACTCATGGCCATAATAGGGATGGTAGTGACACAGCCCCAAATGATCCACAATGGCTCAAAAGTGATATGGTCCAGAAATATTTAGACAGAATAGATGTGGATAAAGCACCTTGACTAGATGGCATACACCCATGAATTGTCTCTAATTTTTAGGGACTCTCTAATGACTGGCATAGTATCACTGGATTAGTGTAAAGCCAACGTGGTGCCCATATTTAAAAAGGGACCAAAGTCTTTACCAAGTAACTATAGACCTGTTAGTTTAACTTCTATATTTAGGAAGATACTGGAGAGTTTAATAAAACACCACATAGATGAGTTATTGCTGGAAAAAAAGTATTTTAGGTAACAGACAGCATGGATCCATGAAAGACAGAAGTTGTCAGACAAATCTGATTTCTTTTTATGAGAAGGTAAGTAAAAACTTGGACAGAGGGGTCGCTGTGGAAGTGATATACTTGGATTTTGCAAAAGTGTTTGACACAAATCCCTAAAAGACCAAATTCAGAGAGCAGTGGTTAATGATTCCTACTCTGAATGGTCTAAGGTTATCTGTGGTGTACCCCAAGGTTCTGTGTTGAGACCCTTACTATTAAATATATTTATAAATTATATAGGGTCTGGGATTATAAGTATGATTTCAGTGTTTGCAGATGACACAAAGCTATGCAGTGGAATAACGTCCTTACGGGATGTCTCCAATTTACAAGCTGACTTCAATGCACTGTTTAATTGGGCAACTATGTGGCAAATGAAGTTTAATGTTGATAAATGTAAAGTTATGCACTTGGGGGCTAAGAATATGCATGCATCATACATACTAGGGGGAGTACAACTGGGGGAATCATTGGTGGAGAAGGATCTGGGTGCTTTGGTAGATCATGAGCTTAATAATAGCATGCAATGCCAAGCTGAAGTTTCCAAAGCAAGCAACATCATTTCTTGTATTAAGAGAGGTATAGACTCCAAAGAGAGAGATATCATTTTGCCCCTGTACAAATCATTAGTAAGACCTCATCTGGAATATGCAGTTCAGTTTTGGTTCACAAAAAGGATATCAGAGAATTGGAGAAAGTGCAGAGAAGGGCAACCAAACAGATAAGAGGCATGTATGTAATTATACCAACCACGCATTATGTTGGTTGCGCTACATAGATGACATCTTCGTTATAGGGACTAGCACATCCATCCATCTTGGGGCATTTTTAGATGCTTTAATCTCTCTGGCGGTATGATTATGTCCGATTTTTGCGTCTAAAAGCGGTACATTGTTTTGCATAGAAATTTGGCGTTTTATATTGTAGGCCTGTAATTATTAGGAATAACTCACTTAACTCTGTCCAAACAAGAGTCTAGTAGACATCCCGCGTATGATAACGTTTGAAACACAAAATCATAAGTTATAATAAAATAAATAGTTATAAATAATTATCAAAAATAATAACATAATAGTAATAAAATGTATTCAATAATGTAATCAAATCAAAACCACTGAAATTTGTTGTTGCTGTTGTCACTTTCAGTGTCTGATGACAAATTTCCCCACAAATCAGCATCACTCAATTCTGCAAATGATTCTTATTTACTATCGCTATTTTCTAACTGATCAAAAACCACTTTTGACATAAAGGGACACTTTTTGGTTGCCATGGGCATTCTCAAGTTTCCAGGCAGAAAGATTGGCATATATAATAAAAAAGTACATGCAGGGCACTGGCAAACCACTAGGGACAAAGGGGATGTGAAATGATTTCATACAGTAATGTAATCTTACAGATTGCAGTGTACTATATGTTTACTATGTGTTTCACTATTTGAATTTCCCACCGGTCTCTGCCCCTGTGCAATGCGACACTCGCAGGGAACGGAGCCCAGCATCACACAGTGAATCGGGCGGAAAACAACCCGATGACACAGCGGGGGGACATCGCTGGATCCAGGGATGCAATCCTGAGTGTGGCTCAGAGTTACCGCTCTTGGTACAGAAAATTCACCCCGAGCCACACTCGGGAATATCGCCAGGGGGGTTAAACCACACTCAATTTAATCTCAAGTTCACAGTCAACAGTGATCCTCACAAAATTATCTTTCTGGACTTACAAATCTTCAAAGATGCGGATAACTGTTAAGCAATGAATCTGTGCCATAAGGAAACAGCGGGCAATGCGCTGCTACATGCAGCAAGTGCACATCCATTAGCACTGATCCGCAGTATCTCCTATGCACAGTATATCAGGCTGAGACGGTGACTCCACGAACAGCTCCAGTGGCACCCCAGCACAGGCACCCAGCATGGACGTGATATAGCCTTCTCAGCTAAACGGAAGTTATGTTTTCTCTTGCTCCGTCCTTTGTGAGTACCCATCCTCATTATTGTGCAAATAAACTGTGGTTTTTGATTTACTGCGCTTAGGTCTGGCGCGCTTGTTTCCATTTCTATCAGGCTGAGACGTAACTGTACACACCTATTGGATTTTAAGTAACTAGCATCACAATTGCACTCTCGTCTGTTGCGTAGGGGTTACAGAAAGTCATTACTATGTAAGGCATACAACAAGGCGTTAAAACAGGAACACAATACTCTCATATATAAAACTAAAAGTCATGATTCTAATATGTCCACTGTCAAATTAGTGACTAAATTTTCCTCTCAACAACAGGAATTTAGAGAAATGCTATCTAACCATTGGCATTTACTAGAAGAAGACCCCGTGGTTAAAAAATATATTAAGAACTACCCAGAGATTGTATTCAAACGTGCCACATCGGTACGTGACAGACTAACATGTAATCACTATACCCCAACCCCCCAGTGGCAGTCGACAACCCACAGGCATCTATAATTGCGGTAGGTGCACTTTCTGCCCCTGGATCCACACTGGCAATCGTTTTACATTACCAAATGAAGAGACCTTCACTCTCAGATTTTTTGCCGGTTGTAGAACGCAAGGGGGAATACATTTAATGCTCTGCAAATGCGGAGCATTTTATATAGCGTAGACTGTTCACCAAAGAGGCTTAACGATCATATACAGTATCTCACAAAAGTGAGTACACCCCGTAACATTTTTGTAAATATTTTATTATATCTTTTCATGTGACAAGCTGAAGAAATGACACTTTGCTACAATTTAAAGTAGTGAGTGTACAGCTTGTATAACAGTGTAAATGTGTTGTCCACTCAAAATAACTCAACATACAGCCAATAACGATAAACAAAAAAAGCTGCGCTTGTGTGTGTGACAAAAATTCAAACAAACCAATAACAAGTGTTACATTCCTGAAGAATTCAAATAATCAAATATTGTGATGAACCAACATAAAAAAGCGATACAGAAAACGTTACTTCATTGGTATCCTCTAATGTATAAATGACTAATAGATGAAATAAATAAAATAAAATAATAAGTCCACAAAAGATTTAATCCATGCAAATAGTGATGAGAGAGTGTTCTTCACTTGATCCTCTTTAAGTGAATCAGCATACACCACACCACCATATAGTGAACAAATCCTCCACCAGAATAGTTGTATCCTTACCGGATCTCCTGGACCAGGGGTCAGGAGTTGCCTATGTGGATATAGACCTCCACAGAGCCACACAGGTCTGCTTCCTGGATGTCTCCTTCCACGATATGCCTCGGTCACTTCTTCCACATGTCTTCAGGCATACAACATCATTCCTTATGAGCCGGATTCAAAAATATGCTGACCAAAAATTGTGTGTCCAACCACCTCCCAGGTGGTCTGTATCGCTTTTTTATGTTGGTTCATCACAATATTTGATTATTTGAATTCTTCAGGAATGTAACACTTATTATTGGTTTGTTTGAATTTTTGTCACACACACAAGCGCAGCTTTTTTTGTTTATCATAATTTTCGGGTGTAGAATTCACATCTTTCAGTTGCAGCTGTGTTTGGTGATTTGGAGAACAAAGGTTAGCGCAGTCTTTCTCTTATTTATACAGCCAATAATGTCTAAACCGCTGGCAATAAAAGTGAGTACACCCCTAAGTGAAAATGTTCAGATTGGGCCCAAAGTGTCAATATTTTGTGTGGTCACTATTATTTTCCAGCACTGTCTTAACCTTCTTGGGCATGGAGTTCACCAGAGCTTCACAGGTTTCCACTGGAATCCTCTTCCACTCCTCCATGATGAAATCACAGAGCTGGTGGATGTTAGAGACCTTGCACTCCGCCACCTTCCGTTTGAGGATACCCCACAGATGTTCAATAGGGTTTACGTTTGCAAACATGCTTGGTTAGTCCATCGCCTTTACCCTCAGCTGTTTGGGGTCGTTATCATGTAGGAATACTGTCCTGCGGTCCAGTCTCCAAAGGTAGGGGATCATGCTCTGCTTCAGTATGTCACAGTACATGTTGGCATCTATCAAATAGTATGCCCATGTGGGAAGATATATATAGGCAAAACAATAAGAGTACAGGAAAAGGATGAGTGAGCATCTTTTTTACGAGCATTCTCACAAAGGATCACAAATCCCTGGTGGCCATACATTTTAGGGACACGCACGGAGCATCCACTAATGGCTTTAAATGCATGATTATATACAAGTTGGAGCTGTGTAATAGAAGAGGGGACTAAGACCATGTTCTATTGCAGAAGGATGCAAGGTGGATCTTTCTCTTTGACTGTTTGATGCCAAAAGGACTGAAT
Organism: Glandirana rugosa; assembly: GCA_018402905.1. Classification (NCBI taxonomy): domain Eukaryota; kingdom Metazoa; phylum Chordata; class Amphibia; order Anura; family Ranidae; genus Glandirana; species Glandirana rugosa. The sequence continues at coordinate 184,273 of BLSH010303923.1, read as the reverse complement.
AGTGATATGTCCTTACAATGTTTTCTGTAATAAAGATAGCTCATGTTTGTTCATCTGCATTTTCTCCTCATAGATGGTATCTATGTGCAGCACCTGATGATAGGGCACCATCTTAGGGGGTTGTGAGTACCTATGGGCTGTGCCAGACTGCCAACTTCTCTGCCCATACCATCTCTCAAAGGTTGGCCATGACTAGGAATGTGGACGGGAAGTCGTAAGGACTCCCACCACATGTCCCTTGGATCAGGAGATACCTATATGCTATAGACACTGGAGAGGGCAGGAAGGAGCATTTAGGGAATACAATATACCCTAGTATTGAAGTTGTTATATATTAATTTAGGACATTCTGTATGTATATACCCCTATTCTTTTGGTATAGCACTGGTATCACATCATATGGTATAATAGTTTTTTATTAATTGCATGGGGTCACTTTAACATTGAGAGGAGGTGGTCCCAAGCCCGTACTTAGGTGAGTGCTAGCTGATTGGTTGGTATGCCCCTGACGAAGTTCCAGTGGGAGGAACCAAACATTTAGGCATCGTTCAGGGTTCCCCCCCTCTCCATGAATCCAAACCACGCTGGAATACCATCAGCTGTTTGTCAGCATACCCAGGCGGACACTGCGGAACTGTGTTCGACCATCGGGCAGCCACATAGCCTATTGCATGAGTCCCTGGGTTCAGCCTGCATGCAGTCTGCAGGGCTTGGATGGAGTGACCCTGATGGTGGTGTTTGCAGCATCCGGACTTACCAGTGGATATCACTGCAGAAGGATGGGGATTAGTGCAGCTGTCAGTCTGCAATGGGACATGTGAGTACACTGCATGCAACCTTCTGAGACACCGCAGATTGAGTCTGCCAGACTGGATCGGTGGCGATCTCCCTGTGTGTGTCCAAGAGCAGCCAACTGTATCACGGCTGCTCTCCCCAGGCAGAAGTGCATGACAACATCCCTTGGAGCTGTGAGTACATCACCTGCTTAGTACAAGAGGGGACTTTACGGGCTGGATTGAGGGGAACCCCCCGCATGTTGTTACCAGTGTTGCCAACCTACCAGATTGAAATTTACTGGCACAACACCTAAAAATTACTGGCACAGCCAAGTTTTTACTGGCATTTTACAAAAGTTAAGAAATTACAGTTTTCAGTGCAAATTTCAGTATTTAAGCTACAAGCAAGTACACTGTGCAAATAGCAATGTGATTTAAGGTACATAGCAAAGTAAAAAACATATTTCTGTTATTTTCAATATAATAAGGGCAGATTATTTAGTCCATCAGTTTTGTCACCGAAGTCAAATTGTAGAGATTTGCCCTTAATTTCTGTTCCATAACCACCACAGAAAGTGAGGTGAAATCCCTGGTAGCCATTAGGATCACCAGAATTTATGTCCCCACTTCTAAAGACTTCCTGTCTCCATCACATCCTGTTTTCATCCCTCCAGTCTCCATCCCCCCTCATCTCCATCACACCATCACCCCGTCTCCATCCCTCCACCTCTTGTCTCCATCACACAATCCCCCCATCACTTCCTGTCACCATCCCTCCATCTCCATCACACCATCCCCATCACCTCCTGTCTCCATTACACCATCCTTCCATTACCTCCTGCCACTTATACAGTTTACACTAAGAGAGAGAGACTCCTGCAGCCTGGCTTGCGGCTGTCTGTCAGAGTGAGCAGAGACAATGTGGGTGTCAAACAGTCACACACTCACTGTCCCGACTCTTTTTGGCTGGCAGGAAGAGGAAGCGCACTGCACTCACCACTGTCACCAGGAGCGCTGCACGGTCAGCCAGAGCAGGGAGGTAGGCAGGAATCAGGAGGATCCATCCATCCGGAGCGTCTTCTCCGGTCAGGTGCTGGCTGGCGGTGGTGTGGCAGGAAAATGCAGTAACCTCATTTGAGGGTGGATGGGCTGGGCAGAGGCACTAACTGGCAGCAGGAGGAGTGGTCATCCAACTCGTCTCAGGGTCAGGATCAGATATTTTCACTCGCAGCTCGGGATTTCCATGATTGCACATGCACAGCTCTGACCGGAGCCGATGGCCGCCATTTTTACTGGCACTTTTCAGCTGCTACGGACTTTTACGGACACCCAAAAAAACTGCCCTGTTTCTACTGGCTGTCCGTAAATTTACGGACGGTTGGCAACACTGGTTGTTACCCTTCCTGATCGTATAAGCAGACATACACTACCAAGGATTGGGAATTACTTCTTTGCTCTGCACCTCCCATCCAGGATATACATCTATTGTGTGCACACCAACGATTGGGGGTCATTCACAGTGATCCTGTGGACTTCACCTCACTCCCACTGTCCCACAGAGTGTCCGCCCACCCATTTTTGGACATATCCACCTGTCACAGGGTTAGGGCTCATTCTTACATGGACGCACCTGGTTATATAGGTGGAGAGTGTTTTCACTTGTTAGCAGGCTTTCACCAGGGCAGCAGGTCTGTGGATATCCTTACTACTGGATACCTGTCTCCATTCGCCCATTGTGGCTTTAAGGTGGGGCCCGGATCCAGTGGTGAGTGCCGCCCTTTGTCGACATTCAGGCCAGTGGTGTGGTATTAGTGTAGTAGGGGGGCTTATAGTGAGGGTAGATCTCAGCTCCCTGGGACACCACCACTGCCACCTGCACGGGGTGGCTGGCTAGAGGGTAATGGGGGGCCATTGGGCAAAAGATTAGGGTGGCTTTGGGTGGGTGTTTGAGGAGAGCAGTGGGGCGATTGGGTGGGGCTTCTGCTCAGTGTTGTGTGATTATACCATTTTTTCAATAAATGTAGTGAACTTTTTGGATGGTACAGCTGTGTTTTTTATTTTGGTGTATATTTGCTGTCAGTACTTCCCCGATTATCAGGGTAAGCCCTACACATATACTAGCTAGACTCTCGCCACTGTTCTTTTCTTTTGACTTGTTGGCATTCATGGTTCCCTCAATGAACTGTAGCTCCTCAGTGCCGGCAGCACTCATGCAGCCCCAGACCATGACACTCCCACCACCATGCTTGTCTGTAGGCAAGACACACTTGTCCTTGTACTCCTCACCTGGTTACCACCACACTTGCTTGACACCATCTGAACTAAATAAGTTTATCTTGGTCCCATCAGACCACAGGACATGGTTCCAGTAATTCATGTCCTTAGTCTGCTTGTCTTCAGCAAACTGTTTGCGTTTCTTGTGCATCATCTTTAGAAGAGGCTTACCTCTGGGACGACAACCATGCAGACCAAATTGGTGCAGCGTATGGTCTGAGCACTGACAGGCTGACCCCCCTCCCACCCCTTCAACCTCTGCAGCAATGGGGGCAGCACTCATACGTCTATTTCCCAAGGAAAGTAAGTATACAATTTTGCGTTTTCCTGACACAAGCACGACAGCATATACGCATGGGACTTAGCAATCACCAAAAAGACAAGGGTGGGAAATTCTGAAGTGTTTAAATTGAGGATTATCTTTATCCCACTGAATGCCTGATGTGACTTGTAGGTAAAGCTCTTGGGACCACTTTAAAATGGTCCTACATGTGTTAGATGCAGGCTATGTCGCGGTTATCCTTTAATTCTGGAGGTACTCCCTTGAGTTCTGTCCATGGATGAACCATCTGCCTAGTAAGCAGTTTCTGTACTCAAATTGATGGATTTGTCCTAGCCATCTAGCCCTCTTGAACAACTTGATCCGTACAGGGCAAATGTTTTACTGGACAGCTACTGTCCCCCACTGTTGCTGTTAGACCTGAAGAGCCCCTTGTTTGATCCTTTATAGAAGGGCCACTTCTATGTATCAGTTCGACCTCGAACCCCTTTCCAATCTTGTGGTAATTCGGACACTTGTTTGGATAGGCTGGACGGATGATGTCTAATCCCTCTGAAAAGACGCCGACCACCGTGTAGTGCTGGTGAGGAGACACATGCACCTTCTGCCTGAAAATGGTAGCAACAAGGTCGATTACGCTTGACACTTGGATATCTGAGACCTCTCCTCTAGCCATACGGACTACTGCTTCTGAGTTACTGGCCACCCTGAGGAAATCTTTTCCAGATGAAATGGAGAGTAAGACAACATGTCCCTCACTATTTGGAAGACCCAAGGGAAGGGTCTGCCCAGCAGGCATACCGATCTCCTCTCCAGAGTCTATAGGTTCACAGTTCGCATTAGCTGGAACAACGATGGTAAAAGTCCGTCTTCCACGTACACAGAGGAGTGGTCGTGATGTGCCACCAGCCGCAGAAAAGTCTCCCTAATCTGTAGTAGGCAGGTCGGATAGGTTTGTTCACAGGCTTAATGGTGTTCTAACCTTTCCCCAAGCTCCAGCTTGACTATGTATCTTCACCGGGAAGATATTTCCTAGTTTGTTCCCCGAGAAGTCCAGATTGTCGTTGTCACCCCCTGTC
>BLSH010303923.1:156468-178324 GCA_018402905.1 Glandirana rugosa | reverse complement strand
AACTCATCGTGCACCGCCAGTGGAGAATTTTAGTAAAGTCATCGGACCCAGGGTTCTCGTCTTATTCCACCGGTAACTCGGTTAAGTCGGTGCCACCTCCGTCTTGCCACATGACAACTCGACAATCAGGCCCGTCCAGTCAATTGGGCCTACTCAATAGGGTGTTCTGCTGTGTATCGAGAGATTCTACCACTTAGCGGTTACTGGTCTCCTATTCGTTTCATTGTTTCCCCGTCGCTGTCCAATTAGGACCCTTTTTGTATCTCCTATTACCTTCCTTGGTATTAGTAATAGACTACGATTTCGGCTCAAGAGAGGAAAGTCCCTCGTTGTCTCAGATAAGCTGGTTCGAATAGACTCTGTTGCTCCCTGAAAGGAGAGAACTCGGCTTTAGCATCAGATAATGATTATGGTTCCTTCCATTATCCTCTATGTTTTTCCCAGGATTAACCTGTCGCTGCCCCTTTGTTACTTTGCTTATCCTCTGGTCATTGGCGATTCACCATCTTAGAGAGCTATGTGTCGTCTTGTGGGATAACTCATCCGGGTTAACTGACCTGCCCGGACTAACAGCTCAACAGTACACCGTTCTGCCTCCACCGTGGCTGAATTGGCTCAATGGCCACCTTATTCTGCTCTTGGGACCCAGGCTACTGAAATGATTTTAAGAGGTGACCGCCACGTGCTACTCAATAGTAGTATAAGTTTTCCTCATTCACATTCGTTCACTGTTCCCGAGCCCCTGCAAAGGATATTGATTCTGTAGGCAGACGTCACCCCTGGTTCTTCTGGTGGAAACTCCTAGACCGACCTCTTTGAGGTAGAGGTACCCCTTAACAACTTTGGTTGTTTGATTGGCTTATTACCTGAGGTTTGGTGTACAGAGATCCAACAGCGTTACCTCCGCTTTATGAGGCTTACCTCACTGGCTAGTCTGATCAAGACTCCTTAGCCAACTGTTTTGAGGTAGAGGTCCCCTTTAAGCACATATTGTTCATTCCAGCAGTAAACTACTACAAGTAACTTAATCGCATATCCACCTGCGGTGTATCCTACAACTCCTGGCATCTCCAGGCAGTCTCACATTAAGTCATTAACCAGGTCTGACCCTGCTTAGTCTCCTAGATCAAATGCGATCTGGTGCGTTCAGGGTGATGCGACTGTAGGCCCCTAAGTAGCCCCAGACCACATACTCCCCTGCAGCCCTTTGCAGAGTCAGAACGCCCTACACCCCTATGGAGGATACCATCTGCCCCCAGCACCGAGGTCCCAGAGCCCGCAGCCAGCTAGTCGCAGCCAGTCGCAGCACCCCAGGAGTCTCCGACTACCAGCAGCAAATAGACCCCCCTGAAATCGTAGGTGAGGTGTAAAGGCATTTCAAGCCAAAGTGACATGAATTGATGCTAACAATCACAGGATCTGTGCATAAAACTAACATGTAAGCACTAGCTGTCAGTACATATGTTAGTTATTGGTTCTGCTGCATCATTTATAAGTCACATGGAAGCAGTAGGGTTAACAGACCCCATACAATTGGCACTAGTAGCTTACCTACCTTAGACAATGTACTGCAGTGGATATTATCGCAACCAAGCATTAGATCATAAACACATTGCATCGAGCTTACAGTGACCAGCCTTGCTCAGTTCACGCAAAAGGTTCAGCTCAGCACAGCACAGCAACACCTGTTATCAGCCTAATCATTAGCAGTCCTGCAGACACAACCACAGCCTGAACTGAAACCATGGCCAAACAGCAGTCTTCACCTTGTGATCTCTGCTTAGAGGTGCAGGTTAATCGCACATACCTGCAGACTTCTAATCACATAACTGTAGCTGCATACTATCGATTTGTGCACCATGTGGTGCCTTACCAACTCCATGCCTAATGGCCGACAGGAAGTCCACTGAAAATCCATCCATGGAGACATGATGAGGAAGCAATCCTTAGAGACCAGCCACCTTCCACTCCCCCAATCCCTGGGACATGGGGGGGGGGAGGCCTCCCCCATCTAGGAAGATTTACCCCCTGTACAGTGGGGAGCGTCGCTAACAGGAGAGGCTTAACCTGCGCGGTTGGCCAGATGAATCCCGCAAGGTGAGGGAAAAAGAAAAATTTTTACCTTTCGGCATCAGTGTAACCAGCTGAGCAGTGAGGAAAAAAAGGAGAATGCGGCCTGGTGGGAGGTGTTTGACTTTATAGTGTAACCTGATCCTGGAACTGGGCGTGGGGGCGGAGCCAGCCCATGCGTATATGCTGTCGTGCTTGTGTCAGGAAATTTAATTTTTAGGTAGCAACGATTATTTTTTTTTCAAAAATCCCAGTTCATTGTAATGTGAATGGAAACACTTGCAATTGTTTGTTTTTTTATCTACTGTAGAAAAACATTGCAATAAAAAAATCCCAGTTCTCAAATCGATTTAAAAAAAAAACACAGAGCCTGTTTAAGAATGTGCAGTTTTCTTGTATTTCCATACCACTTTGGCTAAGTAATGGGTCCATTTGACTTGTTTTTTTCATGAGTAAACCTCTCAACATTTTCAGTGTGCAACACTGTAATACCTAGTAAGTGTCACCTTTCTTGGAAGAATTTGAAAAAGGGTCACTGTTCTGAATGTATCTTCTGTGGACTGCCATAAAGAATGCAGAAATGCTTCCACACCATCAGGATGGTTATCTGGCCATGGGAAGTTACTGCCAAATCAAACAAGTCATAGTATCCATCTTATGGCATGTCAAATGTAACAAATATGATGGTCCGCACTTTCGCTTCGGTAGATGTGTACCAAGTCAAAGGTGGAATTCGGGCCTCAGCACCCTTTGACTCTAAACAAATCTCACAGTGTCAGCAGACTTGTTCAACCAACTGGAACATACCCATGCACATGCCATGTCTCTTGCACCAGGTCAACATTTTGTGAACACCCCAGTGTCACGCTTCCATATGGATTCTCTTTACCACAGAGAGGGCCCAGCCCCTTGACAGTATGACCTGCCAGGTCATTGATGAGTCATGAGGAACACTATTCTGCAGTACAGTTTATCATCACTCGAGAAGAGCTGGGACCACTCACGCAGCAGTTTTTGTTGGTTTCTGGTAGTAGCTTTGAACTTTCACCAGGACTGGCCCACTGCCATAACCATATCACCTCTATTATAGGGTAACTACTTAAACCACGTGAAAATCTTTTCTGGCACTTTTTTTTTTTTACAAATTTAAATCAGTATTTTTTGCTAAAAAAATACTTATAACACCCAAACATTCTACATATTTTTTTAGCAGAGACCCTAGGGAATAAAAAGGTTGCAATTTTTTATGTCACACTGTATTTTTGCATCGGTTTTTCAAGCGCAATTTTTTTGGAAAAAATTAATTTTAATGAATTAAAAAAAACAAAGCACAATATATACCCCATTTTTGTACAATATTAAAGATGATGTTATGCCAAGTAAATAGATATATAATATGTCATGCTTTAAAATTACGCAGGCTCGTGGAATGGCGACAAACTATTGTACTTAAAAATCTCCATAGGCGACGCTTTAAACACCTTTACAGGTTACCTATTTAGAGTTACAGAGGAAGTCTAGTGCTAGGATTATTGCTTTTGCTCTAATGTTCATGTCAAAACCTCACATGTGTGGAGTGAACACTGTTTGCATAAGCGTGTGCGGCTTACATATGCGTATGCTTCTGCACAAGCACGGAGGGATGGGGCGCTTAAAATTTTTTTTTTCTTATTTATTTTATTTTTTACTTTTACATTGTTACTTTAATTTTATTTTATTTTGGATCAGTTTTATTCCTATTACAAGGAATGTAAACATTCTTTGTAATAGAAATAAGGATGACAGGTCCTCTTTATGAAGAGATCTGGGGTCAAAAAGACCCCAAAGCACTTATTTACTTTAAAAAGCAAAAAATATTTTTTTTCTTGATCTTTTGTTTTAAAAAAAAAAATTGTTTACTTCCACCCTGGACTGGAAATTATGTCATGGCGTTGATCCGGTCCTCCAAGGCCATAAAAACAATCCGCCAGTGCCACCACCTGATCACAGAGGCGATCAAGGAGTAGATTGTCTTTGATTGCCTCTGTGACCAGGCGGTGGCACTGAAGGATTGTTTTTTGGGAGAGCCGGCGAAAACGTTAAGCCTGAGAGACACAGATGAGCGGCGGGAAGGGACGTCCACTTCTGAAAGCGTTGGCTGAAAAAACAATACCGGGGTTATGGCTGATGTCCTAATCCCGGTAAACCACTTGCAAACCGTAACGTATATATGCGTATTGCAGTTGGCAAGTGGTTAATCTTCTCTCTGCGTCTTGCCCAGTTACACTCTTCCAGTAAACAAACAAGGTTCATCTGAGTCAGGGATTTCTATATCTTCAGCTTCCTAACCCACGTATTTGATTCATAAATGAGGAGTCTATTCACCTTTCTGCCCCACTGCTTGGCTCCTGGCAGCAAGGCATTCTAGTTTAAAGGCTTTCAATGTGTATGGTTGGGGCAGTCTATCTTAAGACGCCCCAACTTGACAGCTCCTTGCTGACCTCAGCCATGTAATGAATGAAATGGACTTTTGTTTTGGGACTATTTTCTACCCCTGCGAGGGAAGCCTTTCTGTTATCCTTATTTTCTGAATGAATAAACATGGGCAGGAATCCCTTAACCTGACATGTGGCTGGATTACATGTTTGCAAACCTCTCCACTTGAAGCTAATCTCCCACAGACTCTATACAAACAGAGAGTCAAACTGAGAATCATTATTTCAGTAAAACAGTATAGAGCACAATGAACTGTGATTATCCTCATAGGAAACTTCTTCACAATGAAATAATGTAGTTCTGGTAACACCTGGGAACAGCTGGAGGGATTCAAGACCTAAGGACAAAGCACCACCCCAATGGCACTGGAGTACTCCAAGTCTCCACGCAGTAACTGGGTCTTTCAGAGAAGCTGCAAGCTATTTGGCTCTGGCCCTGAGCATAGAGACTTTGCTACAGTATCAGTGCTGGGAGGACAGCTAAGTCAACAAACCAGATTTAGAAAGTAACATAATGTCCAGTGGGTAAAGTAGTCAACTGTAGTTTTACTACTATAAAATAAAGTTTCCTTGTCAGCCATACTAACAATTTAATGATGAGAGTAGGAGAAACGTTCAAGTAAATACCCTAGGGTAGCTTGAACATTGCAAGCAAAATTTACCACGCTTCACACACCCTTTTTTACTTGGCAGTTGAATGCCTACTAAACTTTTCCTTTTTGGATCCACGTGTAGCTTAGCTTTAAAGTGTACCTGTCATGAGTGAAGCAGGGGGGCTGCCATTGCTGGCCTCCTGAAAATTCTAGTTGCCTGGCTACTGCCAGCTTTTTGAGTCATGGGCCCAGAAAAAGCTTGCTATAAATGAGTGTAACAATATCTTATCTCTATACTTGTTCCAGGTAGCAACTGCAAAAGCACTGAAACCAATAGATGAGCATGACAGACAGGGAACAAACATTCTCAAAGACAAAATTCAGTAATGACAGCCTAGATAATTCACTGGTGACAGGTATATTTGAAAGCTTAAATTACACAAATTAGTTTTGTCAGAGAAGCCATTGACTTCTCATGGACCAGTGGTGTGTCAAAAGGCCAACATGGTCCTAAACATGTTTTGTGAGTATCCCCAAGTCCTCTCAAATTGGAATCTGTTTTTGCCATAGACATGGGGGTTGATTTACTAAAGCTTGAAAGTGCAAAATTTGGTGCAGCTCCACACAAAAACCAATCAGCTTCAAGGTTTTACTGTCAAAGCTTGATTGAACTCTCTCCAGCTTTAGTAAATCAACCCCATTGAGTCTATAGTATTTACCAATGCATGGTCTTTCCTTCTTGACACATTATTATACTTTTTTGAACAATAAAGGAATATTTTTTTTTTTTAAATCGATGTAAATGCCAGGACTGCTTGCTATATTCTGCCCCTAAACCCCCCAACACAATCCTGTATACATACGATCTGTGTGATTGCGATGCTGTGTCGAAGGAAGATGCAGGCCGTCCCTGCAAGACTCTGCAGTGCAGCGAAGCTCTGCAGTGGGCGTGGCCAGCTGTCCACAATCTCAGCACCCAGGTCAGAAGGTGAAAGGGGGGCAAGCTGTAAGTGGGAGTGCTTCCCATCCTGATAGGAGAAAAAAGATCACACTCACTATTTGCCTTTGTAACAAAGGAGCAATATTTCTCATGTAAACGGCGAACTAAAAACCTCATTAAGATGGTAGGCTCAATATACTAAAGAATATCGCATGAGATAATTAGATTATATGACGCATTTTTTCCAATTATCTCATTTGATATTCAAAATGTCAATTATGCAGTATTTACCGCACTATTACAAAATGCATGGTAAATACTGCATAAGCTGACTCTAAAGTCAATTCACTACATTAAATAAATACATTCATTGAATAAGTCATGATCTAGTAACGCATTATTCAAGGGATATATTCAATTAGCGCTGCTTGTTAAGGAGCTGGCACCCGCCGACGTCCTTAACAACCAGTAGATAGCATGGTTGTTAAGGAATGGGGGAGGCCGTCACATCCTTTACAACCATGACTCATCTGCTGTCACTGGGGTTCCCCGCTGACAGTAGAATGTAAACAAAACGAATGGGGTCTCCCCAATCCATACCAGGCCCTTTGGCCCCCCCTAAAGCACATTGTCCCAATGTTGACGGGGGCATGGGCCTCTTCCCTACAACCCTGGGCAGTGGTTGTGGGGGTCTGTGGACAGGGGGCTTTATCAGAATTTGGAAGTTCCCTTTAATAAGGGGGTCCCCAGATCTGGCCCCTCCATGTGAATGTGTATGGGGTACATACCCCTACTCATTCACCAAAAAAAAGTGCAAAGTAGATAAAAACATATAGCCAGTCTTTGACAAGTCCTTTCTTCAAACCCTCCCCCCCAAAAAAAGTAAATTCAACGTCATTCATGACAAGCGCCGGCTACCGTCCTAAAAAAATAAAAACAGACCCACACCGACTCTTGGCTCCCACCGAATGCCACCCGCTGCAAAATAAATAAAGGGGCGGGGCCATCCAAATGGCATCACAAGGTGACACCGTCCCCTTATGAAGTCATGTTAGGGGCACGGGGCCTGGTATAGTTCAGCAGTGGGGGGGGGCGCTTGGTCCCCCTCCTTTCCTGGCTAGCCGGCTGCATGCTCATATAGGGGTTTGGTATGGATTGTGGGGGAGCCCCCGTGCCATTTTTGAAAAAAAATGTTTGTGTGGCGGTTCTCTTTAAAATCCATACCAGACACGTGGAGCCTGGTACGGATTGAGGGGAACCCCAACACTGTTTTTTTTTTGTAATTCTGTTTGCATTCTGCTGTCAGTTTGGTTCCCCGCTGACAGCAGATGAGTCATGGTTGTTACGGACGCGGCGGCCACCCACTCCTTAACAACAATGCTGTTTCCTGGTTGTTAAGGACAGTACTGCCCTAGTAACCAGTACGACTCTCACTTTTATTCTCACTCTGGAAGAAACAGTTAGAAACGTCATCTGGTTCATGTGAACATGACAGACACAACCTTGAGAACAAGTTCATTGGAATGCCTGCATGGTACCTTGTTTTTCTTGCATTTTCATTTTCAAACATAACAAAACACAGAGAACATAAACTGTGTTCAGTAGAACCCTTTCACATCAATCCATTGCATTACAATGCATTGGGAAAGATCCATTATGTTGCCATTGGGTTGTGTTGACCTGCATTTTGTCATTCAAATCACTCTTAATGCAATCCATATCAATACATGTCAATGTATAGCAACACAAAGGTGCATTAATACATGCTTTCCTGCTATGAACTACGCCTAAGGGCCTGCTTACACTACTATGTTGCAAAACCATGTGGGAAACAATGGACATGTTAGCTGAATAGTATACTAATGCAACTCCAAGTGTGCACAGCAAAAAAAAAGTAGCAGTACCCTTTTTTATTGCGTTTTGAGATGTGTTACTGCCCATTCATATTGATTGGGCTTCGTAATGCAGTTTGACTCAAGGCATGAAAATGCATGCTCTGCATTCTGGAATGAATGGGCCTAATACTGCTATGTGTTTTCTCCTGACTTGGAAAGGTTTCCTTTGAGCAGACTTTCCTTTTTCATATGGAAATAGAACAGAATAAAATTGCACTAAAATAACTACATATTTTTTATTCCTTTAATACCTGGAATTGGAATTCTGTTTTGTATAGAATGGCTGTTCACAATCTTATCTTGAAATTTCAACTTGGAATGGCTGATGTAGGAATGTGCTCTGTAAGAGAAAGTTCTCAATGCCCTTAGCAAGAAATCAGAAACTATGGGGTTGATTTACTAAAGCTTGAAAGTGCAAAATCTGGTGCAGCTCCACACAGGAACCAATCAGCTTCAAGGTTTTATTGTCAAAGCTTGATTGAACAAGCTGAGGTTAGAAGCCGATTGGCTAACATGCACATCTGTACCAATTTTTGCACTCTCCAGCTTTAGTAAATCAACCCCAAACCTACACTGCTAAATAATAGCTAGAAGCTATTTGGTATGGACAACAAGAATTTTTTCTTACTGCAGACTTATCAAACATCAGCCCCTATGGGAATTGCGAGAGCTGTACCCAAAATAATGCAAAAGTGGGCATAACTTTTTTATTAACCACTTCATCCCCGAAAGGATTTACCCACTTCCTGACCATAGCTCTTTTTGCGATACGGCACTGCGTTGCTTTAACTGACTATTATGCGGTCACACACGCTGTACCCAATCAAAATTGACGTCCTTTTTTCCCCACAAATAGAGCTTTATTTTGGTGGTATTTGATCACCTCTGCGGTTGTTATTTTTTTGTGCTATAAACAAAAAAAAGCGACAATTTTGAAAAAAAAACATTTTTTACATTTTTTGCTATAATAAATATCCCAAAAAAACAAATAAAAAAACAAATATCTTTCTCAGTTTAGGCCAATATATATTCTTCTACATATTTTTGGTAAAGAAAATCACAATAAGCGTATATTGATTGGTTTGTGCAAAAATTGTAGCGTCTACAAAATAGGGAATAGAATTTTGGCATTTTGATTATTAACTTTTTTTTTTACTAGTAATGGCGGTGATCAACGATTTTCAGCAGGACTGTGATATTGCGGCGGACAGATCGGACACTTTTGACACTTTTTTGGGACCATTGACATTTATACAGCGATCAGAGCTATAAAAATACACTGATTACTGTATAAATGTTATTGGCAGAGAAGGGGTTAACACTAGGGGAGATCAAAGGGTTAAATGTGTTCCCTGGGAGGTGTTTCTAACTGTGGGGGGATTGTGTTGACTGGGGGAGGAGAGAGAAAGCCGTTCCTGATTATTGGGAACAGCAGATCTCTCTCCACTTCCGTAACAGAACGGGGATCGCGGGTGGCAGGCGGACATCGCGGCCGCCAGCCACGCACATCGGCTTCCCTGCCACACGCGCACCTGCTACATCGATTTAAAGGCCCGACGTACCAGTACGTTGTTTTGCGGGAGCGTGCCGACCTGCCGCGGTATAATGACGCCGGCTGATCGGCAAGTGGTTAACTTATATAGGTGGTTCAGATTTTACTTGTCGATAGAGTAACTCTTCCTCTATAGTAACTATTCTTCTTCTTTTCTATTGCAGGCAAATAATGGATTCCAGGCAGAAACAATGTGCCATCATTGAGTTCTTGACAAAGGAGGGGTGCAGGCTGTTCGATATCCACAGAAGGCTACAGAATGTTTATGGAGATGACACATTGAGATAGGCAATGTCTTGTCATTGGTGACTCTTGTCAATGTGTCAACTCTGTAAACATTCTGTAGCCTTCTGTGGTTGCTGGACAGCCTACACTCCTCCTTCATTAAGAACTCTATGATGGCATGTTGCTTCTGCTTGGAATTCATTATTTATCTGCAATGAAAAAGAAGGGTTACTATAGAATAAGAGTTACTCTACCAACGTGTGAAATTTGAACTATGTAGGTTAATAATAAAGTAATGTCCACTTTTGCATTACTTTAAGTACAGCCCTCATAAAAGATCATTGTTGTGAAAAAAAAATTCATTTTGATAGCTACATACAGTTAATATCAGCAATGATAGTATTTAGTATGTGAATTCCTTTATTATTTTAAATGCATTTATTTATCTTTGTCTCCACATTTACATGCAGACAAAGCTGTCCAGCAAAACTGACAGGGGTTGGGGAAAAAATATAAAACTGCCTGAAGATTTAACTTATTTTTGACCAAAGTTCACTGAAGCTAAGCTGCCCAGGCAGTGTCAGTCAACATGACAGTAAGGGCTAAATTTTACTTAGTAACACAGCACCCACCACTTTAACAGCTTAAGCTTGGCAAATTCCCTATGTGTGTTGGTTTTCCACTTTTTAAAGGGGATGTGATGTCAAATGAGTGATGATGAAGAAGTTACCAGATTTGAGGCATGGTTAGGTGTTGGTGGGGTAGCTGGTGATGGTGTTTTTTTTTATTTTGGTGGCTCTGTAATACCCCAGTTTCCTGGTCTATTAGCATCCCTGCTCAGCAGATCTCCAATTCATAAGTTTCCTGGCTCAGTAGATCTTCCATTCAGACATTCCTCAGCTCAACAGATATTTTGCGAATTGGAACATGTAACTGTTATAATGTAGGTGTTATCCAAATTTGGTTCCAAAAGTGTAAATACACGTTAAATGCTATATTAGGAAGTGCTCAGCTCCAGCAAGATGCCTGAACAAATTGCTAAGCACCTATTCCTGTGATGTCTCTCCTCATCCAGTTTCTGATTGCCTTTGAACTTGACTTGCCCCTGACCATGATTCTTGCTGCCTCCCCCGACCTCTGCCTGTTTTTTATGATCAGATTATTTTTACCAGCTGTCAGCTATTGCCAGTCCAAGGGCTACAACCTGGGAGCCATGTGCAACAAAGGTCATAATTTCTTGAGGGGCACCTTGGTCCTGGTGAACATGTGGTGGTTCCTTAGACTCTGCCCCTTGGCCCTCTTTAGGGTCTTTAGGGTCTACATTTTGCGGGTTGTTGGCTGTGAAAGGGGGGAAGTTTATTAATGTATCCCCAGCATACAACATAATGCTGGGGAATGTTAATAAATAGGTTGTAGGTTGGAAGTGGTTAAACCACCTGAATAAGGCCCTGCATGATGTATCAAAACACGTTACTTGGCATCCCATTGTTTGCAAGGAGTCTAGCTCAAACATATATGTTGCAGCAAGTCATGGCTAATAGTTCACTTGGACCTTTTTATCCATCAATGTACATCAAGGGGCCCATAAACATCAATTGGAGTATTTGAAACTGCAGGATACGTGCATTGTTATGCCCTGTAAAGGCGTGGTTATAAATGTCTGATGGATTTGTGTTTCTTTTCAACCTGACAAACTATGTAAATACGGTTACTGAGATTGTCCTCTACAACACATCATGTGCTCTTAGCCTAACTACATTTGGAAACTGGAAGGCTCTTCTCACCCTTCCCTAGATGCTGAGCACATAATTCAAGAAAACATGTCTACATGCATGAAAATGCTTGTTTAAACACAAGAACTAGGCCAGCTCAGTAGATTGTTGTTAAAATAGAGTGGAATTCTTTCATAAATGTAAAATATATGCAAAATATAACTGGATACTAACATTTATAGGTAAAAACCAGGAGTTGTTGATCCAAGGAATATTTGATTGCCTCCAGGCGGATCAGGAAGACATTTTTCTCCCTTGCTGGAGCAAATTGGATTAAGCTTTATATTGTTTTTTCCTTCCCCTGGATCAACTGTCTGTATAGAATTGTGCATATGGAGGTTTTCTATTTGTTTATTTTTTTCTATTAGTTAAACTAGATAGTCTTGAGTCTCTTTTCAACCTAACTATGTAACATAAAAAATGCATGAAAACAGAAGCCATATTACATAGGGTGAGCCAGCCTAAAAAGGTGACCATTGTAAACATTCCTGGCAGTGTTCAAGTTTGTCCCAACCCTGTCATTGTCACTTTGGCTGAACAGCTGGATCTGCAAATATATATGGATAAAGGCCAAGAAATTTATAAAGTAAGGCACATGGAAAAAAAAACAGTTAAAGTGTAACTCCACTATTGTTGAGAAAAAACATTCCTCTCTGGATGTTCAAAGTACATTGCAAGGATTTTAACAAACTTTGTTGCAGAGTCCTCCCTTTTGTTACTCTGAAGAAATCCCTATGAGTTTGTCTGTGCCCATGTGGTAAGTGAATCTAAGGCCTCATGCACACAGGACGTTTTTGGACATTTTTACAGCAGCTGTTTTTAGCTGCAGATGTTTTTTTCTACAGTCATGTACACATAGGCTGTTATCAACTGTTGGTAGATCATAAGCTTAATAATGGCATGGAATGCCAAGCTGCGGTTTCCAAACCAAGCAAAATCCTTTCTTGTATTAAGAGAGGTATGGACTCCAAAAATAGAGACATAATTTTGCCCCTGTACAAATCATTAGTAAGACCTCATCTGGAATATGCAGTTCAGTTTTGGGCACCAGGTCTCAAAAAGGATATCGGGGAACTGGAGAAAATGCAGAGAAGGGCAACCAAACGAATTAGAGATATGGAGGAGCTCAGCTATGAGGAAAGATTAGAGGAACTAAATTTATTCTCTCTCAGCATGTACTGTACAAATACATAAGAGGTCCATATAATGAACTTGGTGTTGAGTTATTTACTTTAAGGTCATCACAAAGGACAAGGGAGCACTTTACGTCTAGAGGAAAAAAGATTTAATTTCCAAATAAGGAAAGGTTTCTTCACAGTTAGAGCTGCGAAGATGTGGAATAGACTCCCTCCAGAGCTGGTTTTGGCCAGCATGGTTGATTGCCTTAAAAAAGGCCTGGATTATTTCCTTAATATAAATAATATAACTGGGTACTAACATTTTTAGGTATAGTTGATCCAGGGTGAATCCGATTGCCTTTCGGGGGATCAGGAAGGCTTTGCTGGGGTTTTTTGCCTTCCTCTGGATCAAATGTGGGTGAAGGATTGTACATGAGATTGTATGGTTATATATCATTTTTTTTGGTTGAACTGGATGGACTTGTGTCTTTTTTCAACCTGACTAACTATGTAACTGTTTTTGGTTGGGACGTTTTTGAGCTGTAAAAAAATCCCAAGGCTAGTGGGTTCTGAGAGATGTTTTTAAGCTCTAAATATGCTTGAATGCTCAAAAACATGCAAAAATGCCACTCGCAGATCCATTGAGGGAAAACAAAAAAGCTTAAAACCGCTACCGCTCAAAAACGAGGCTCACCAACATTTTTGGTCCGTGAAAAAAAATGCTACTGCTCAAAAACGTTAGTGCAAAACGCTAATAAAAGCTGAAAAACTCACTAAAAAGCTACTGCCATTTTTAGAAGGTTTTTTTTTTTTATGTCCTGTGTGCATGAGGCCTTATGGGAGTAGTTTCGTGATTATCAATCAGCTGCTGCACCTGCAGGGCTCTAATGAGGAAAACGACAGGGTCTGCATCCCTTTGTACGTGCTCTCCTACTGGGAGTGTATCACCAAAATTACATTTTTATTGCAGGGGATGCCTGAAATCTGACTTAATCTGATATTAATGCAGACTTCTGGGAAAATCAGTGAACCAAGCAGGAAATTATTTTTCGGGGTGGGGGAGGGGGGTCTGGTACACATTCTGTGTACACAACGAACACCTCCAGGTAGCCATATTGCATTTAATTACAAATTACAGTGCTGCAGATTGAAAGGGAAAGGTAATTTTTAATAACATTCAGTTACAATATGATTTGTGTCACAATTGTATATACTATACAATTATTTTTTCTATTTGCTATTTTTTTCCCCCACAAATGTGGAATTACCCTTTAAAGCAGAACTAAACCCTCCTATTCCTTTCAGCCAAAGAAGCTGCCATCTTATCCTCTGTTTAATCTGCAACTGCCATGGTGCTGCACATGTGATCAGTTTTGACACCAGACATTTAATAGTTTGACAGTTTGGTTGGGAGCACAAGCAACTGTGAGAGTTATCATTCACAGCATGCCTTAAATGTAGCTGTTGTTTGAAACCGTTAAACCTGGTTTAGTTCCACTGTAATATACTAAATACTATCATTACACATATTAACCGCTTGCCGACGCCTGATCGGCAAATGACGGCGACAAAGTGGCTCTGTAACGCGAATCGCGTCATACGACGGCGGCCGCGAGATCAAGCCTAGTGAGCGCACGCGCG
This sequence comes from Glandirana rugosa, assembly GCA_018402905.1. Lineage (NCBI taxonomy): Eukaryota > Metazoa > Chordata > Amphibia > Anura > Ranidae > Glandirana > Glandirana rugosa. The sequence continues at coordinate 164,044 of BLSH010303923.1, read as the reverse complement.
CCGCCGGAAGCGCGCCCACGTGCTCACTGTGTTCGGGGAGGGCCAGGGAGCGGGTGCAGCGGAGTCGATCTCCGCCGGCCACCCGCAATGCCCCCCCCGGAGTGGAAGAACGGAGGTCCTTGTAAGTAAACACGGACCTCCGTTCTGTGAAGGGGGAAGGCCTGTACATGGAGGCTGTGACCACTTCCCTTCTCCTGTTAGGGCAGTCCCCCCACAGTTAGAACACGCCCAGGGAACATAGTTAACCCTTAGAGCGCCCCCTGCAGGTTAACCCCTTCACTGCCAATGGCATTTACACAGTAATCAGTGCATTTTTATAGCACTGATCGCTGTATAAATGCCAATGGTCCCAAAAAAGTGTCAAAATGGTCCGACACGTCTGCTGAAATATCGCAGTACCGCTAAAAATCGCAGATCGCCGCCATTATTAGTAAAATATAAAAAATAAAAAAATAAAAACCCCAAAAATGAATTCTCATCACCCGTAAACGCGACCACTTTTGCGCAAACCAATCAATAAACGCCGATTGCGATTTTTTTTATCACAAATATGAGGAAGAATATAAATCGGCCAAAAACAGTGAAAAAAAATGTTTTTTTGTATTTTTTTTTTTGGATTTGTATTTTAGCAAAAAGTAAGAAATTTGTTTTTTTTTGCTAAATTGTCGCTCTTCTTTTGTTTATAGCGGCGATCAGAAATGACGCAGAGGTGATCAAATACCACCAAAAGAAAGCTCTATTTGTGGGAAAAAAAGGACGCTAAGCTGGAAATCCTTCCGGGGCTGAAGTGGTTAATTGCGTACAGTTATTAGAATACAAGATTTTTCAGGCTAGAAACATGAAAAGTGTGCTAACATTAAAACATCTTGTTGTCCTTAGTAAGTAGTAAGAATCTTTGTTTCATTTTTAACTTTGTACTCCAGAAATAACAGTTGGAGGTTGATTGGCTGCTGGCAAAATTACAGATTATTGTTAGAACACTCTTCAGTCTCAAGATATCAACGTGTAAAGCAAAACTTCAAATGTTTACATTCAGATTTAAGGCCAAAATATGATGTCATCAATACTGGTAAACTGTAATTTGGAATTCACAGTAGGCACATTCAGTTGGCACAAGCAATTAAAGTATGAAACAGGAGATTCACCTTCCATAGTTGTCATTGTCACAGACACAGAAAGTGATGGTAAATCCAACATTATAGAGTTGTCACCAGAGCAAGAATTTAGGGGGAAAAAAAATCTCCAACTGGGACACCAAAATCTAATAGATATAACTGCTTGATGACATTTATGTCATTGCTTCATATTGATTTCCAATAAGGTCACTGCCAACAAGCAGTTAAAGTGACACTAAGCTCACATTTTTACAATAAAATAAAAGAAATCCAATATGATTGAATTTAAGTAAAATAAGCTTTCCATCTCTCTCTTCCTTTTGTTTCATTTCTTAAATGCAAGCGTTTTCTACTATTCTCAGACTTCCTGTTCTTTGGTAGCTATGTTTGTTCTCCATGCCCCCCCCCCCCTCCGGGTGAATATAGCCACCCTTTCCTTCTTGCCCCTGAGATGGACTACATAGTTTCATGCAGACATATCCAGCTCTATGGGAACTGTGGTGCACATAGAGTGGAGCATGTGACCAGAAATAACGGTACTGCTTACTCTACACTGGTAACACTGATAGAGGTGAGGTGCATCAATGGAGGATAGGGAGTGTACACAGGACAAAAAAGAAGCCTGCAAACAATGGTAAGATATTTTTTAACCACTTTAGCCCCGAAAGGATTTCCCCCTTTATGACCAGAGCACTTTTTGAAATACAGCACTGCGTTGCTTTAACTGACAATTGCGCGATCTTGTGCTGCTTTACCCAAACAAAATTGACGTCCTTTTTCCCCACAAATAGAGCTTTCTTTTGGTGGTATTTGATCACCTCTGAGTCCCTTCTGATCACCGCTATAAACAAAAAAAGAGCCACAATTTGGAAAAAAATCCAATATTTCTTGCTTTTTGCTAAAACACATATCAAAAAAAATAAAATAAAAATGTATTCATCAGTTTAGGCCGATATATATTCTTCCTGATACTTTTGGAAAAAACCCCGCAATCGGTGATTGTTTGCGCAAAAGTTCCCGCGTTTACAAACAATGAGAATTCATTTATGGGTTTTTTTTTATTTATTTTTTACTAGTAATGGCGGCAATCTGCGATTTTTATCGGGACTGCAACATTGCAGCGGACCTGTCGGGCATTTTTGACACTTTTTTGGGACCATTGGCATTTATACAGCGATCAGTGCTATGAGAATGCACTGATTACTGTGTAAATGTCACTGGCAGGGAAGGGGTTAAAATTAGGGGGCGATCAAGGGGTTAACTGTGTTCCCTGGGATGTGTTACTAACTGTGTGGGATCCCCATTCTGTCACTGCGTGGGAGCGATCGCGGGTAGCCGGTGGACATCGAGTCCACCCTACCCACTCCCTGGCTCCCCGCTACACAGTGAGCATGCGAGCGTGGCTCTGGTGGCGCGCGTGCACTCACGATCCGCGATCTCGCAGCCGCCGCCAGGTGACGGCGATATGCGATATCGAGCCAAGTTGCCGCCGTCAATCCACAGCAGGCGGTCAGCAACTGCTTAAACAACAAAAATAAAAGCCATGGTATATTTGATATTTTAAAACAATTGATGTAAAAAAATAATTGAGTTTAGTGTCACTTTAAATCTCTCATAATATGGCAGCTGGCAGGTGTAACCACAGTATGCATTGGTGTGCACAGGTATAGGACATAACTGAAAGTGTGTTAGATGCCGAAGATACTTTATATGGTGTAGTTCTGCAAGAGGGAACCAGTAAGTAGTAGACCAGAGCTATATGGCTATACAGTGCCTTGAAAAAGTATTCATACCCCTTGAAATTTTCCACATTTTGTCATGTTACAACCAAAAACTTAAATGTATTTTATTGGGATTTTATGTGATAGACCAACACAAAGTGGAACATAATTGTGAAGTGGAAGGAAAATGATAAATGGTTTTCTAATTTTTTTACAAATAAATATCTGAAAAGTGTAGTGTGCATTTGTATTCAGCCCTCTTGAGTCAATACTTTGTAGAACCACCTTTCGCTGCAATTACAACTGCAAGACTTTTTGGGTATGTCTCTACCAACTTTGCACATCTAGAGAGTGACATTTTTGCCCATTCTTCCTTGCAAATTAGCTCAAGCTCTGTCAGATTGGATGGAGAGTCTCTGTGAACAGCAATTCTCAAGTCTTGCCACAGATTCTCAATTGGATTTAGGTCTGGACTTTGACTAGGCCATTCTAACACATTAATATGCTATGATATCAGCCATTGTAGCTCTGGCTGTATGTTTAGGGTTGTTGTCCTACTGGAAGATGAACCTCCTCCCCAGTCTCAAGTCTTTTGCAGACTCTAAAAGGTTTTCTTCTAAGATTACCCTGTATTTGGCTCCATCTATCTTCCCATCAACTCTCACCAGCTTCACTGTCCCTGCTGAAGAAAAGCATCTCCACAACATGATGCTGCCACCACCATGTTTCAGTGGTGTTCAGGGTGATGTGCAGTGTTAGTTTTCCGCCACACATAGCATTTTGGTTTTAGGCCAAAAAGTAAAATTTTGGTCTCATCTGACCAGAACACCTTCTTTCACATGTTTGCTGTGTCCCCCACATAACTTCTCGCAAACTGCAAACGGGACTTCTTATGGCTTTCTTTCAACAATGGCTTTCTTCTTGCCATTCTTCCATAAAGGCCAGATTTGTGCAGTGCATGACTAATAGTTGTCCTGTGGACAGATTCCCCCACCTGAGCCGTGGATCTCTGCAGGTCCTCCAGAGTTGCCATGGGCCTCTTGGCTGCTTCTCTGATTAATGCTATCCTTTCCGGCCTGTCAGTTTATTTAGGTGGATGGCCATGTCTTGGTAGGGTTGCATTTGTGCCATACTCTTTCCATCTTTGGATGATGAATGGAACAGTGTTCCATGAGATGTTCAAAACTTGGGATAGTTTTTTATAACCAAACCCTGCTTTACACTTCTCCACAACTAAGGTTCTCTAACAAACCTCTGAGGGCTTCACAGAACAGCCGTATTTATACTGAGATTAAATTATACACAGGTGGACTTTACTAATTAGGTGACTTCTAAAGGCAGTTGGGTCCACAAGATTTTAGTTAGGGGTATCAGAGTAAAGGGGGCTGAATACAAATGCACGCCACACTTCAGATATTTATTTGTAAAGAAAACTGTGAAAACCATTTATCATTTTCTTCTATTTCACAATTATGTGCCACTTTGTGTTGATCTATCACATAAAATTCCAATAAAAAACATTTATGTTTTTGGTTGTAACATGACAAAATGTGGAAAATTTCAAGGGGTATGAATACTTTTTCAAGGCACTGTATAGCCATATAGCTCTGGTCTACTACTTACTGGTCACCTCTTGCAGAACTACACCATATAAAGTATCTTCGGAATCTGACACACTTTCAGTTATGTCCTATACCTGTGCTCACCAATGCATACTGTGGTTACACCTGCCAGCTGCCATATTAGTACAGTTCTGCAGGGAAACATTAGCTACAGGTGGAACCACAATGTACAGTGGAGGACTTAGGAAAACTCTGAAGCGTGTTACATGTTTAAGATACTGAGGGGTTGATTTACTAAAGGCAAATACACTGCACTTTTGCAAAGTGCAGTTGTACTCTGCAAATGAAGTTGCCCCTGATCTTAGTAAATGAGGTAAAGCTTCACTTTGGAAAGAATAGCCAATCACATGCAAGGAAAATAAAAAAAAACAGTATTTTTGCTTGCACGTGATTGGAGGATGGAAGTCAGCAGACCTCTCCCTCATTTACTAAACTCTGGAGGAATCACACTTACAGAGTGCAACTGCCCTTGGCTAAATGCAAAATGTCTTTGCCTTTAGTAAATCAACCCCTTTACCCGATGTAGCTCTTCAAGAAAGCATAGGCATGGGTGTGGGAGAGGTAAGTATTTATTTTACAGATTTTTTACAATTTGTTTTTTTTTTATGAAACTTGCTTCAGCCGCTAATATAGGCCTAGGCATAAGCTGGCCATATGCCATTAGAATTCTGGTCGAAAGTCTTTGTTTTCAGAATATTCATTTTCATTTTGCATAGCCATTTTCAAGACAAGGGACAAGAAAATTTGAAGGAGCAGTCTGAATTTTTTTTCTAACTGTGAATGTAGTTTTCCTTCCAGAAAATTTGTACATAATGTAATGAAACCTGTGTAATACAGTATCTCACAATAGTAAGTGCACCCCTCACATCTTTGGAAATATTTTATTATATCTTTTCATGTGACAACACTGAAGAAATGACACTTTGTTACAATGTAGTGAGTGTACAGCTTGTATAACCGTGTAAATTTGCTGTCCTCTCAAAATAACTCAACACACAGCTATTAATGCCTAAACCCTTAGTGAAAATGTCCAAATTGGGCCCAATTAGCCATTTTACCAGCCCCTGTGTCATGTGACTTGTTAGTGTTATAAGGTCTCAGGTGTGAATGGGGAGCAGGTATGTTAAATTTGGTGTTATCGCTCTCATCCTCTCATACTGGTCACTGGAAGTTCAACAAAGCACCTCATGGCAAAGAAGTCTCTGAGGATCTGAAAAAAAGAATTGTTGATCTACATGAAGATGGCCTAGGCTATAAGAAAATTACCAAGACCCTGAAACTGAGGATCAGCTTGGTGGCCAAGACCATACTGAAGTTTAACAGGACAGGTTCCACTCAGAACTGGCCTCGCCATGGTTGACCAAAGAAGTTGAATGCACATGCTCAGCGTCATATCAAGAGGTTGTCTTTGGGAAATAAACGTATGATTGCTGCCCGCATTTCTGCAGCGGTTGAAAGGGTGGGGGGTCAGCCTGTCAGTGCTCAGACCATACGCCACACACTGCATTAAATTGGTCTGCATGGCTGTCATCCCAGAAGTAAGCCTCTTCTAAAGATGATGCACAAGAAAGCCCACAAACAGTTTGTTGAAGACAAGTAGACTAAGGACATGGATCACTGGAACCATGTCCTGTGGTCTGATGAGACCAAGTTAAACTTATTTGGTTCAGATGGTGTCAAGCGTGTGTGCCAGCAACCAGGTGAGGAGTACAAAGACAAGTGTGTCTTGCTTACATTCAAGCATGGTGGTGGGAGTGTCATGGTCTGGGGCTGCATGAGTTCTGCCGGGACTGGGGAGCTACAGTTCATTGAGGGAACCATGAATGTCAACAGTACTATGACATACTGAAGCAGAGCATGATCCCCTCCCTTCGGAGACTGGGCCACAGGGCAGTATTCCAACATAACGATCCCAGGCACACCTCCAAGGTGACCACTGCCTTGCAAAAGAAGTTGAGGGTAAAGGTGATGTACTGGCCAAGCCTGTCTCCAGACGTAAACCCTATTGAGCATCTGTGGGGCATCCTCAAACAGAAGGTGGAGGAGCGCAAGATCTCTAACATCCACCAGCTCCGTGATTTCATCATGGAGGAGTGGAAGAGGACTCCAGGGGCAACCTGTGAAGCTCTGGTGAACTCCATGCCCAAGAGGGTTAAGGCAGTGCTGGAAAATAATGGTGGTCACACAAAATGTTGACACTTTGGGCCCAATTTGGACATTTTCACTTAGGGGTGTACTCACTTTTGTTGCCAGCTTTTTAGACATTAATGGCTGTGTGTTGAGTTTTTTTGAGGGGACAGCAAATTTACACTGTTATACAAGCTGCATACTCACTACTTTATATTGTAGCAAAGTGTCATTTCTTCAGTGTTTTCACATGAAAAGATATAATAACATTTTTACTAAATGTGAGGAGGTGTACTCACTTTTGTGAGATACTGTATATCTGGGATTCTATTTAAATAGCAGATCTGGATGCAATTTTAATAGCTTTTAAGGAAAATTAGTTGATGGCGAGAAAAAATGCTTGGATGAACAATCCTTCAGAATTTCCATACAAACGTTTGCACAAAATCCTAGTTCTGTATGGCCAGTTTTGGTGCCGGAGTGCAAAGAATGTAATGCAATTTCCAAGGACAGAACTAAAAGCTTGGTAGCTTGTTCTCTCTGGCTTGCACCTTTCTAATTTGTGGTCAATTTTAGCAAATTTTGACGTGCTTTCAGGTGCAAAAATAGTGGTATGGATCAAGATAACCTACTACCATCAGTTCACGGTATCAGTTGGACTTAGTGGTAGATTGTGTTGAGTCTTTCAAACCCTACATTTCTGTGCTCTGGTTTAAATTTGTGCAAAAGCACATCCCAGGCATCAGAGCTCTGCAGGAAAACATGCAAGCACCTGGAGCTTTAGTTGTACATCCAGTTGTTATTGTTTAGCTTTGTAGTTTTCAGTTTGAATGCCAAAATGTCAGGCTTTTTTTAACCTTTTTTGCCCCAGGAATCTTTTCAGGAGCGAGAATAGTCTCAAACTATCATAAATCATCTCAAGCATCTACAGATATCTTATTATCAGTATAAAAATTCTCCGCTTTCGTTTTACTGTCACCTGCTCTTTTGT
>BLSH010303923.1:115703-133127 GCA_018402905.1 Glandirana rugosa | reverse complement strand
CATATGAGTGAAAACAACGGTCTTCAATCTGTAATTACCGACACACAAATCAATAAAACTCCCCTGTCGTTTAAATGTGACAATATGTTCGACGTGTGAGTGATGAAATGTAACATCGTTTCACATTAAAGAAGTCACGACAATGTACTTTTCTATATTATTTTATAAACGTTTTACACTCCCCACATGAGTGGAAACACTCTATCACATATTCATTCAAATATGACCTAACAATTTTTACTGATTTGTTGATAACAAACATCACGATAATGTTTCGGCTACAATATTTTACTTTCACATACGACTCTGGGATCTTGAAGAAATTGGTGCGGTCACGGATGCTCCCAGGTGCGCGCCCCAGGGGGCGCGCGGGATCGCGATTGTGGGAGGACGTTATATAACGTCCTCCCACAACAATGGGTGCCACTTGCCGACGTGTTTCCACGTTACACTGTCGGCAAGTGGTTAAAGAAGTTCTAGGGTCTCAGCATACACTTTCATTTTATAACATCGGCTTTGTAATAGCACTACAAACAATAGTTGTTTAGTCATTTTTAACAATCCAGTATAAACTTACTTATACACTATCTCACAAAGGTGAGTACACCCCTCACATTTTGCAAATATTTTATTATATCTTTTCATGTAACAGCACTGAAGAAATTACACTTTGCTACAATGTAAAGTAGTGAGTGTGCAGCTTGTATAACAGTGTAAATTTGCTGTCCCCTCAAAATAACTAAACACACAGCCATTAATGTCTAACTTCTGGCAACAAAAGTGAGTATACCCATACTGAAAATGTCCAAATTGTCAACATTTTGTGTGGCCACCATTATTTTCCAGCACTGCCTTAACCCTCTTGGGCATGGAGTTCACCAGAGCTTCACAGGTTGCCACTGGAGTCCTCTTCTACTCCTTCTTAACAACATCACGGAGCTGGTGGATGTTAGAGACCTTGCGTTTATCCACCTTCCATTTGAGGATGCCCCACAGATGCTCAATAGGGTTTAGGTCCGGAGACATGCTTGGTCAGTCCATCACTTTTACCCTCAGCTTCTTTAGCAAGGCAGTGGTCATCTTGGAGGTGTGCCTGGGATCGTTATGTTGGAATACTGCCCTGTGGCCCAGTCCCCGAAGGGGAGGGATCATGCTCTGCTTCAGAATGTCACAGTACATGTTGGCATTCATGGTTCCCTCAATGAACTGTAGTCCCCCAGTGCTGGCAGCACTCATGCAGCCCCAGAGCATGACTCTCCCACCCCCATGCTTGACTGTAGGCAAGACACACTTGTCTTTGTACTCCTCACCTGGTTGCTGCCACACATGCTTGACACCAAATAAGTTTATCTTGGTCTCATCAGACCACAGGGCATGGTTCCAGTAATCCATGTCCTTGTCTTCAGCAAACTGTTTGTGGGCTTTCTTGTACATAATCTTTAGAAGAGGCTTCCTTCTGGGATGACAGCCATGTAGACCAATTTGATGCAGTATGCGGCGTATGGTCTGAGCACTGACAGTTTAACCCCCCACCCCTTCAACCTTTGCAGCAGTGCTTGCAGCATTCAGATGTCTATTACCCAAAGACAACCTTTGGATATGACGCTGAGCATGTGCACTCAACTTCTTTGATCGACCATTGCGAGGCCTGTTCTGAGTGGAACCTGTCCTGTTAAACCCCTGTATGGTCTTAGCCACCGTGCTGCAGCTCAGTTTCAGGGTCTTGGCAATCTTCTTATAGCCTAGGCCTCCTTTATGTAGAGCAACAATTCCTTTTTCAGATCCTCAGAGAGTTCTTTGCCATGAGGTGCCATGTTGAACTTCCAGTGACCAGTATGAGAGAGTGAGAGTGATAACACCAAATTTAACACACCTGCCCCCCATTCACACCTGAGACCTTGTAACACTAACGAGTTACATGACACCGGGAAGGGAAAATGACTAATTGGGCCCAATTTGGACATTTTCACTTAGGGGTGTACTCATTTTTGTTGCCAGCGGTTTAGACATTAATGGCTGTGTATTGAGTTATTTTGAAGGGACAGCAAATTTACACTGTTATACAAGCTGGGCACTCACTACTTTACATTGTAGCAAAGTGTCATTTCTTCAGTGTTGTCACATGAAAAGATATAATAAAATATTTACAAAAATGTGAGGGGCGTACTCACTTTTGTGAGATATTGTACATAGTTACATAGTTGGTAAGGTTGAAGAAAGACACCAGTCCATCCAGTTCAACCTGTGTGGGTGTGTGTTTATGTCAAAAAACATTTTCCATATCCCTGTAAACTGTGTTCGCTAAGATGGCTATCTAAGAGTATTTTGAAAGTATTTATACTTCCTTCTGACACCACCCATTGTGGAAGGGAGTTCCACATCCTTACCTCTCTGACAGTGAAAAACCCTCTACGCAGTTTAAGGTTAAACCACTTCTCCTCTAATTTCATTGAATGGCCCATGTCCTCTTACCCTCCTTGAGACTGAGTAGCTTAGTCCCTATACTAGAATCATCATTAAGAAATTTGTATATCGTTATCATATCTCCTCTGAAGCGTCTCTTCTCCAGGGAGAATAAGTTTAATGTTTGTAGTCGTTCCTCGTAACTGGGATCCTCCATTCCCCTTATCAGCCTGGTTTCCCTACTCTGGCCTTTTCATTTCCAGCACATCCTTCCTGAGGATTGGTGACCAGAACTGGACGGCATACTCAAGATGCAGCCGAACCACAGTTTTTATAAAGTGGCAGGATTATTGTTTTATCCCTGAAGTAAATACTATGCATGGTATTCTGCTTGCTTTGCTTGCTGTAGCTTGGCATTGCTTAAAAAATCCCCTTTCCTGTTGTGAGGTCTGGCTGTCTGCTGTCCCTCTTTTTCCACAACTCCTTGGATTCCCTGCATGCTCATGCTTTGCAACTTCTCCTCTGCTGCTTGCTTTCATTTTTAAAGGACCATATATCCCATGATACCAGCCAGCACGCAGTGATTCCTGCATTGACTCCACCTCCTGAAACTCCTCCTCTCAGCACCTCTGTAGTTCAGAAGGTAGACTCTATAATGTGTGACACGGCAGTGCCTACTCACAGGGCATAGTGATATGTATCTCAGAATCCCAGGAAGTACATTTGTACAAAGTAATTTTTACAAAGTAATGCCTCGTACACACGGTGCAACGGTCATATGACCGCACGTTCAACTTTTGCCCAAAATCAGCTGTTGGCTGTTGAGTCTAGCATACTGACATGAGTCAAGTAAGTTCAACAAAGCTTAGACAAAGCCGAACGTAGTGATGTCTTAAGAGCGTATAAACAGGGTGTTCGGGTGAATGTGATTTGTGAATTAGGAACATAGGTTTACATGAACGGACACTTCCGGTCGTTCCTGACTTCTGAGCATGCGCGTTTTGCACGTACAGCTTTGTTGGCCCATCTTCTCTGTACACACGAGTCAACAGTCGTACGACGCCTTGTTATACAACAAAAGTTTTCTAGTCTGCTCAGCCAACTTCTGTTGTACGACTGTTGAACGTTGGCTGATGTAATCGTGCGTACTAACGGTCGGATTATCGTACAAGCTGTTGTTATATGACCGTTGCATCGTGTGTACGGGCCTTTAGTTTACAAGCTTCAACATCATTCAGAATAATAGGAGTAAAGTAGAAATAATCTAAATGCAATGTAGAAGTGAATATATCTGTAGCGCCCTCTACTCTTAGGGAGGTGTTAGTAACAGATTTTTATGCACGTGAGGTGAATTTGGTCAGGTCTCATATAAATGCAGGCCTGATTGTTTTGATTCTGGGCAGGGGAGGGGCCCAGGGAGGAACTGATGACTCGCAGGTGGCGACACCCCTTGGTTACCCCTCCCTTCTGGATACAGAATGTTTTGGAAGAAGGGAAGGGGAAGAGAGGTGGTACTGCCTGGGGTATCTTAACCACTTCCCACCGTGTATATTCGACTGTACTTTGGCGTTGAATACTGTTGCTATGGTAGCAGATAGCTACCATAACCTCGGTATCGTTTTAAACAGCAGACAGCCCGCTTTCAGATAAAAGTGGTCCTTGCGGCGGATTCGCCACAAGATCACTTTTATCGGGGACGGGAGAGGGGTCCCCCTCTCCCAGCACGCTACAGTCATCTCCACCGCTTACCGGATCTGCCGGTAGCAGCGGAGACGATCTTGCTGCCCCAATGCCTGGATGCCGACTGAGGGGAAGATGGCCCCCAGTCAGCATTGATAGCTTTGTAGGGCAAAAGCTCTTAAAGGAGACTTTTTTTTTCCAAGTGTCATTTTTTTTTTTTTGCATTTAACTATAAATATGAGATCTGAGGTCTTTTTGACCCCAGATCTCATATTTAGAGGTCCTGGCATGCTTTTTTCTATTACAAAGTTGTTTACATTCCTTATAATAGGGATTAAAGTAATCATAAACATTTTTTTTTAAAGGACGGTGTAAAAATAAAAAATAAAAAGTAAAATAAATAAGAAAAAACAATTTTTAAGGTGCCCTGTCCCGCTGAGCTCGCACGCAGAAGCGAATGCATACGTAAGTCATGTCCGCATATGAAAATGGTGTTCAAACCACACATGTGAGATATCGCTGTGATCGTTAGAGTGAGAGCAATACTTTTAGCATTAGACCCACTCTGTAACTCAAAACTGGTAACCTCTAGAAATTTTTAAATATCGCTAATGGAGATTTTTAAATGCCAAAGTTTGTCGCCATTCCATGAGCGATGACATGTTGGGTTTCAATTTACTCAATGTAACATTATCTTTCACAATATGGAAGACAATTGGGCTAACTTTACTGTTGTCTTTTTTTTTAATTAAAAAAGTAAATTTTTTCCAAAAAAATCGCGCTTGTAAGACCGCTGTGCAAATACGGAGTCACACAAAGTATTGCATCGACCGCCATTTTATTCTCTAGGGTTTTTGAAAAAAATATGTATACTGTTTGGGTGTTCTAAGTAATCTTATAGCAACAAAATGTGATGTTAATTTGTAAACACCGGATCTCAAAAAGAGGCTCGGTCCTTACATGGTTAAGGAGCCCTGACCAAACCCCAACCTGGATTGTCAGGGGGCAGGCCTGCTCAAATAACTTGGGTCAGCTCAGTCCTGGAGGAGAGTTCAGGTGGAAGAACTGGGAGATGGAGCACTAGTTGTGGAGGCCAGGAGAGAGCCCCTAGTCTGGGGAGGGTGACCTTGGGCCTGGAGGCTAGGGAGTGGAAAGGACCCCTTGTGCAAACTCAAGGGGAGTCCTGGACAATGAGAACGGGAGAGCAACGGAGTGGTGCTGCCGGGCAAGTCTCTCAGGAGGGATCCACCAGGTGTCAGTGAGTGACACATACCCCGGGAAGCTGGAGGAGGCATACTGGAGCAGATTATGGTGAGAGACAGTCTAAGAAGGTTGCAAGAGCCAGTGGGGACTATGGTGTCACGGTGGCAGTGAGAGGGCCGCTACAGTTAGGAAGGCTGGCAGGTCTTGGAAGAGGATGGACTGGGAGCAGTAGTCCATCAGGCTAGCTAGCACAACAGACTTTTTCCTACACTATAGATACCCGCAATCCCTGCCTGCAAAGGGTGGTTACTGAGGTCTGGTCAAAGCCAGAACAGACCTCACCATGTGCTAGCTAGGCCAGAAGCAAGATTGTGCTGGAGAGAGGAACTGAGGAATGATCTAGAAGCAAGATTGTGCTGGAGGAAGAGGAGAATTGTATATACTGTGTGTATATGTAAAGTCCCAAGAAAAAACGTTGATCTGTGGGCATCCCATAATTACCCCTTTCCCCATGCAAGTTTAACCCCTAGTAAAACAACAAACCAAAGTACCGGCCTGTTCTGTGACTCTGGATGTATGGATTTGTGTGATTGAGGGCAGGGTGACAGGTGGAACCACAACGTCCAACAACTCCTACAGGGACATGGCTACATATGATTTTACACTTTGATCATAGAAACACTTTAATAAACAACTGATGTGTTTTTCTTTTAGAAAACATTAACAGGATTACCAGGTACTAGTTTTAATGAAGGCTGCAGGTTTATAAACGTAACAGTGATGTGTATTGGGTACCTATGGAAAATACAATATACTGTAGTTTCAATAAAATGATGATGCTTTAACCACTGGAGATCCGCGCTATAGACGAAAGACGTCTACAGCGCGGATCTGAATATCCGGGTGGACGTCCATGGAGGTCCGCCCCTTTACACGCCCCCTGTGCGCTCTGACAGGCGGCGGCGGCGCGCGCGGCCGCCACACGCTGCGTGGGCGTGCCCACGGGTCGGGCAGACTCGATGTCCGCTCCTGACCCACGATTGACGGCAAAGCTGTAGAACGGGGAACCGCCAATGTAAACACGGTGGTTCCCCGTTCTATGACAGGGGGACAAGCAGATCTACTGATCCCTGTCACTGGGATCAGTTAGATCTGTTCTGTCCCGGCCAACCCCGCCCCCCCACAGTTAGAACACACCCAGGGAACATTGTTAACCCCTTCACTGCCCCCTGCAGGTTAACCCCTTCACTGCCAATGACATTTATACAGTAATCAGTGGACATTTAAATTTCTGATCGCTGTATAAATGTCATTGGTCCCAAAAATGTGTCAAAAATGTCCGACATGTCCCCCCCAATATCAATGTCCCGATAAAAATCGCAGATCGCCGCCATTACCAGTAAAAAAAAAAAAATAATTAAAAACGCCCATAGTTTGTAGACGCGATAACTTTTGCGCAAACCAATCAATAAACGCCGATTGCGATTTTTTTTTACCAAAAATATGTAGAAGAATATATATCGGCCAAACCCAATGAATAATTTTTTTTTTATTTTTTTTTTTGGATATTTATTAGAGCAAAAAGTAAAAAATATTGTTCTTTTTTCAAAATTGTCGCTCTTGGTTTTGTTTATAGCGCAAAAAATAAAAACCGCAGAGGTGAAGTGCAGCGCTGAAACCTGAAAATTGGTCTGGGCAGGAGGGGGGTTTAAGTGCCCAGTAAGGAAGTGGTTAAAGTGGAATTTCAGCCTATAGCTAACTAAGCTTAAAACTGCTCCCACTCACCTTCTAACTTTTATACGAATTACCCTGTAAAAGGAAGATGCATATACTTACCTATTTTCAGAGCGTCTCAGTCTAATCATGTGATTTCCCCAGCAGCCAACTTCAGGGGAGAGTAGAGATCACCAATCACGGAGGAAATGCCTGGGTGCTGACATCACCCATAGGCTTACTATGAGGCATCTGTTGTTATCCCTCTTCTTTCCTGAACCTTTGATCTTTTTAGCTATCTGTAAGGGGGTAATTCTTCCAAATTAAATACAAGTGTACGGAGCATTCTTCTCACTGACCATCACACTAATGTATCATGAGTTGTAGATATAGTAATTTTTAGTAGGGGTTTTAGTAGGGGTTCCCTGAGACTAGAAACATATTTCAAGGGTTCCTCTGTATTGAAAAAGCTAAGAAAGGCTGGTACAGAAGGGAGGCAGGACCATCTTAAGCTTAGTTAGTTCTAGAGTTAAGGAACTTAAAGCGGAATTCCACCCACAATTGGCATGTCTTTTTTTTGGGGGGGGGGGGGGGGTGACCAGGGACCCTGTTTTCACAGGGTCCCAGGTCCACTTTCTCCCCTGGCGCAGTGGCTCAGGGGAGGAAATCCACCTTCCCCCCTCCCTCTCTGCGATATTCTGGGACACGTCA
The DNA here is from genome assembly GCA_018402905.1 of Glandirana rugosa. Lineage (NCBI taxonomy): Eukaryota > Metazoa > Chordata > Amphibia > Anura > Ranidae > Glandirana > Glandirana rugosa. The sequence goes on along the minus strand of BLSH010303923.1, from coordinate 125,417 downwards.
CAGGTCCCAGAAGATACACCGGCCAGTCACAAAGCGCAGTGAAGCCAAAGCCGGTGCCCACAGTTATGATGCCGGCGCCGCTGAGTGAAGGGGCCGAAGAGCGAGCCCTCGGGCAACTGCATCGCTGGAGCGAGGGATAGGTGATTGTTAAAAGTCAGCAGCTACACTTTTTGTAGCTGCTGACTTTTACATGGGTGGAACTCCGCTTTAAGTTAATTTTGGTGAGTACATTATTATTATACAGGATTTATATAGCGCCAACAGTTTACGCAGTGCTTCACCATGTACAGGGGGGAGACCGCACAATTACAATACAGTTCAATACAGGAGGGACGGAGAGCCCTACTCATAGAGCTTACATTCTAAAGGAGGGGGGGTGGGGGTACAAAAGGTGGTAGCTGTGGGGGATGGGTTGATGGGGGTGGCTCAGGTACAGTTCTTAGGTGGGTGAGGGATAGGCTTCCCTGAATAAATTAATTTTCAGGGATCCTTTAAAGGTGGACAGGGTAGGGCTGATCGGACATACCGGGTCAGGGAGTTCTAGAGGGTGGGAGAGGCTCTGCAGAAGTCCTGAAGGCGAGCATGGGAGGAGGTAATAAGGGAGCTAGAGAGCAGGAGGTCCTAGGAGGAGCGAAGGGGACGATTTGGGCGATATCTGCAGATGAGGTTGCTGATGTAGCTGGGGGCGATGTTGTGGATGGCCTTGTATGTTGTGGTTAGTATTTTAAATTTTACACGGTGGGGTAGGGGAAGCCAGTGAAGGGATTGGCAGAGAGGGGCAGCAGTCACGGATTGGTTAGTAAGGTGTATAAGTCTGGCAGCAGCATTCATAATAGACTGAAGGGGGGGTAGCCTGTGTAAGGGTAATCCATTAAGGAGAGAGTTGCAGTAGTCAAGGCGCGAAATAACCAGGGAGTGAATAAGTTGTTTTGTGGTGTTGTTAGTCAGGAAGGGGCGAATTCTGGAGATGTTGCGTAGGTTAGTAGGTTAAGGCGGCAAGTTTTAGTCAGTGATTGGATATGGGGGCTGAAGGAGAGGTCAGAGTCAAGGATTACACCCAGTACCCTGGCATGTGTGGTGGGACCAATGTTTGTGCTATTGATCTTAATAGTAAAGTCATGGGGGGGGGGGGTGCCGGCAAGGAGGAAATATAACAAGCTCAGTTTTAGAAAAATTGAGATTGAGAAAATGGTGTGACATCCATACCGATGTGTCATTCAGTAAGTTTGTGATCCGTGAGGAGATCGAGGGGGTGAGTTGAGGAGTGGAGAGATAGATCTGGATAGCCGATCGCCCGCTCTAAAAAAACAGTGCTGGGATATAGCCTGTAGCTGCAGACAGGCGATGTTGTATAATCTTAGATTGGGAAGACCAGTTCCTCCCTCGCTCTTTGGAAGAAAGAGTTTATGTAGAGCTATTCTGGGGCATTTGCCCTTCCACAGGAAGGCTGAGATAGCGGCGTGGATTTTGTGCACATCTTTGTGTTTTAGCAAGAGAGGCAGCGTTTGCATGGGGTAGAGTAGTCTGGCAAATGAAATCATCTTGACAAGATGACATCTTCCGAAGAGCGAGAGCGGGAGGGCCCCCCAGCCCGATAACTCCCTTATGACCTTGGATATAAGAGGAGGATAGCTTAGGGAGTACAGGGAGGACAGTTCCCTTCCAATGTTGATACCCAAATACGTGAGGTGATGTTTAGCGATAAGGAAGGGAGAGGAGGTTGTCCAAGATTCCGCAACTCGCGGGTTGAGCGGCAGAACCTCACTTTTATCAAAATTTATTTTCAGGCCAGTGCAATCTCTAAAAGTTTTGAGGGTTTTAGTTAGGTATTCAAAGTCTTTAGGTGGGTTTGATGAGAACAGGAGGATGTCGTCGGCAAATAATGCCATTTGGCATCTCCTGTTCCCGATCAAATCACCACTCATCCCCTGAGGTGAGTTGAGTTGTCTAGAAAGGGGTTCTATGGCCAGATTAAATAATAAAGGGGACAGTGGGCAACCCTGACGAGTGCCCTTGGCTAGGGGAAAGTCAGCTGGAATGAAGTTAGGGGGTGACTAGATGAGCCGTGGGGGATCTATACATCTCGCAAATGAAATGTGCTATGTGGCCAGATAAACCCACTTTACCCATTACCATAAATAACCACTTGAAGCTAATATTATCAAAGGCTTTCTCAGCGTCTAGTGAGACTATGGCCATATCAGCCTCTGGTCATTGTTTGGCTAGTTCTAAAGTAAGTAGGACTTTTCTGATATTTAAAGTAGCAGACCGCCCCTGCACAAATCCTGATTGGGCTGGATGAATTATTGAGGGGAGGATTTGGCTAGTCTGGATGCAATAATTTTTGAGAGAATCTTGGCGTCTACATTGATGAGAGAAATGGGCCTATAGGAGCCAGGGGCTAGAGGGCCTTTATCTTTTTTAGCTAGGAGTTTTATATGGGCCCCTGAGCCTGACGGTAAATAGGGACCACCTACCCAGATTGTATTGTATACGTGTGAGAGGGTGTCAGGGGTGAAGTCCAGGGTAAGTTTGTAGAAATCAGAGGGGAGTCCATCCGGGCCCGGAGCTTTGCCGTTGGACAGCATTTTAATGGTGGATTGGACTTCTATGGGCGTTATGGTAGCGTTCAAAGCTTCCAGTTGGTCTTGTGGAATTTTTGGGATTTGAAGGGAGTCTAACAGGCCTGTAGCTTTGTGTACATCTATGAGGTCTTCGGCATAAAGAGCCGAATAGTAGTCCATGAGAACCTTTCCGACTTCTGATGGTTTAGTGGTAATGTTGCCTGCACGATCTCTAAGTCCTGAGATGTGTGTTGGGGGGGTGTCTCCCTGAGGACATTCGAGCCAGCAGTCTCCCTGCCTTATTGCTGTATTTGTGGAAGAATAGGGAAGAATGGAAATGATTTATGGATTCCTGCTGAGAGGACCAGTGGTCAAAAGCGTTCTTTGCTTGCTGCCAGTTGCGAATGTTCTCGGGGGATCGTGAGGCATTTAGTGTTCTATGGGCATCCCTAAGTGTTTTGCTGGCCTGTTGGTAGCTTTTGTTCGCTTTTTTTTTTAAATCTAGAAGCAAAGGAGATTATGTGGCCCCTGAGGACAGCCTTCCCCGCTTCCCAAAATAGATTGGGTGTGGGGAGATGTTCCACGTTGGAAGTCATGTAGTCTGACCAAGCCAATTTGAGAGTGGCTTGTAAGTCCTCATTGCCTCTGAGGTAGGATGGGAAATGCCAAGTCGTCGCAGATGTGCGACGTGAAAGGTTGGAGATCTCCATGGGGACTGGGGAGTGGTCAGAAATAGGCATATTTTCAAAGGACACAGAGGATATCAGCGGGAGTAGGGCAGGTGAAGCAAAGATGTAGTCTATTTGGGAGAAAGACTTGTGGGGAGAAGAGTAGAAAGTGTACTCTTTGTCTACAGGGTGTTTCATACGCCAAGTGTCTGTCATGTTAAGTGTTTCAATAGCACTAGCCAGGGAGGTGTTTTTTCTGAGGTCTGTGTGGTTGGAGGGTGATGTAGTGGAACGGTCTTCTTCTAGGTGCATAATGGAGTTGAAATCACCTCCTAGAAGGTGTAGTGGTTCCGTAACTTGGAGGGTCCAGTTTGTCATGTTTTGGAAGTAGGTGTGTGTGGGTAAGTTGTCAGCATAAACATTGGAAATAGCGATATCGCAGTCCGCTATAGTAGCATGAATAGGGACCTTGCGTTGTCTATGTCCGCACTACGGGTTGTGAATGGGAGTCGTTTATGGAATAGAATAGCCACCCCTGCTCTCCTTCCTACTGAAGGGGGGCCGAGGACTTCGCCCATCCATAGTTTGCGGAGCCTAGGGAGATCGTCTGCCTCAAGATGGGTCTCCTGTAGGAGTGCTATATCAACTTTTAACCTTTTCAGGTGTCTGAGAACCTGCATACGTTTATGGGGGGATCTTCCACGTAACTACCTTTAGGTCGTTCCCGAGCTCTGGGGGATCCATGGCAGAGCGATATTTTGAAAAATTATGGATCTAGGCTGGCGGGATGACCGTGGAGGCCGGGAACCTCCAGAGCTGGGGAACTTAGAGAACAGGACCCAGATGTTCTTACATAAGGGATGCATCTTGTTATGGTAGTCTGTGCACTCAAGAGATAAGCCATGCAGCTTAACAATATTAGACTTCACTTTTTTCCGCATGAGGGATATCTGCCATCAAACTATCCGCCCCTGCCAGAAAGAGGAGTCACTATCAAACCAGGGCCTGTCCCTGGAAGGGGGGATTGGGGGGAGGGGGGGTAGTGAGGGAGTGGGGGAGATGGAAGGAAGTGGAGGGGGGGAAGAGGAAGGGGGAGGGGTGGGATGGGGGAAGGGAGAGGGTGTGATAGGTAAGCCAAGGAAGACGAGACAGCCCAGGGCCTCTAAGGCCCACATGTTAGTACCAAAAATCATAAACAGTGAAAGTTATATAACATAGGCCCATAATCTCCCCCAGCAGCCTGGCCACTGAACCAGTCCCATCCCCCTGGTTCTGGCCACAGGGGTGGGCCTCAGTGGGCCGACTGCTGGGCCGAGCATCATGGAGAAAAAAAAGTTATGATATGTCATAACAAAGCCTGAATATCGGTGTCCCACAGCATCATGGCATATGGCGAACTGGGTTTCATAACAGATAGACATGTAGAGGGGCCCCGTGTTGGGGGCAGCCCATGAGTATAACTTACAGTTCGTCGTTCAGTCAGCTATGGATAAAGGGTGGTGAGAAAGAGATCACAAAAAAAGAGGGGGGGCTCGTCTGCCATGGTGGTAGAAGTTGCTTGAAGGTCGCATTAAGTGACAGTTTTTCTTTTAGGGATGGTTTGACCAAGAGCTTCAAGTCTACGCCTTTGCTGAAGAAGTTCCCGGGGGAGCAAAATTAACTCTCTTGAGCGGGGTTTTTTCTGGACTCAGCAGCTTGTTAGCCTGTATAGAGGATTTCCTTGGCGAACTGTGAGGCTCAGATGTTGGAGGTGGTGACAGGTCCATGTCCGAGGAGAAGGTGTCTGACATGTAGGTCTCCGCTTCCTGGGGGTGACGTAAAGACCAGCTTCTCTCCTTGCGGGGATTGGAGATAGAGGGTCGCAGGGTAGGCTAGGCTGAACTTGATGTTGCGACTGTGCAGGGTTCAGCAGATTGAGGAGAAGGCCTTCCTCTTTTGCATGACCTCAATTAAATAGTCTGCAAATATTAGTAAAGAGTGTCCCTCAAAGGATAGCGTTCTGTTTCTTCGGAAGCGTTGAAGGATGACTTGTTTGTCCACATAATTTAGGTAGCGGACTATAACTGCTCTGCGTTTGGTACATGAGTCAGAGGGTTGGACAATTCTGTGGGCCTTTTCAACCACGCATGGTGTGCGAAGGCCCAGGATTTCGGGGATAGCCCCAGCACAGATCTTGGGGAGGGCATGAGAGGAATAAGATTCAGGCAAGCCAATGATACGAAGGTTGTTCCTCCTGGATCTACAGTGGGGATCGAAAGTTTGGGCACCCCAGGTAAAAATTTGTATTAATGTGCATAAAGAAGCCAAGGAATGATGGAAAAATCTCCAAAAGGCATCAAATTACAGATTAGACATTCTTATAATATGTCAACAAAAGTTAGATTTTATTTCCATCATTTAAACTTTCAGAATAACAGAAAACAAAAAAATGGCCTCTGCAAAAGTTTGGGCACCCTGCAGAGTTAATATCCTGTACTGCCCCCTTTGGCAAGTATCACAGCTTGTAAACGCTTTTTGTAGCCAGCCAAGAGTCTTTCAATTCTTGTTTGAGGTATCTTTGCCCATTCTTCCTTACAAAAGTCTTCCAGTTCTTTGAGATTTCTGGGCTGTCTGTCACGCACTGCTCTTTTAAGGCCTATCCATAGATTTTCAATTATGTTCAGGTCAGGAGATTGTGAAGGCCATGGCAAAACCTTCAGTTTACCCCTCTTGATGTAATCCCCTCGTGGATTTCGAGGTGTGTTTAGGATCATTATCCATTTGTAGAAGCCATCCTCTCTTTAACTTCAGCTTTTTCACAGATGGCATCAAGTTACCATCCAAAATTTGCTGAAATTTTATTGAATCCATTTTTCCTTCTACTCGTGAGATGTTCCCTGTGCCACTGGCTGCAATACAACCCCAAAGCATGATTGATCCACCCCCATGCTTAACAGTTGGACAGAGGTTCTTTTCATTAAATTCTCTGCCCCTTCTTCTCCAAACGTACCTTTGCTCATTCCGGCCAAAAAGTTCAATTTTAACCTCATCGGTCCACAGAACTTGTTTCCAAAATGCATCAGGCTTGTCTATATGTTCATTTGCAAAGTTCAAACGCTGATTTTTGTCGTCAGGACGTAGGAGAGATTTTCTTCTGATGACTCTTCCATGAAGACCATATTTGTACAAGTATCTCTTTATAGTGGAATAGTGTACCACAACTCCAGTGTCTGCCAGATCTTTCTGGAGGGATCCTGCAGTCAAACGTGGGTTTTGAATTGTTTTTCTCACAATCCTGCGAGCTGTTCTGTCTGATATTTTTCTTTGTCTTCCAGATCTTGCTTTAACTTCCACTGTTCCTGATGACTGCCATTTCTTAATTACATTCCGAACAGAGGATATTGACATCTGAAAACGCTTTGCTATCTTCTTATAGCCTTCTCCAGCTTTGTGAGTGTCAACTATTTTCAGTTTCAGGTTTCTAGAAAACTGCTTATATCCCATGGTGCTGATTGTTGGGGCAAGGTCAGATGAGTCTGGGCATTTAAAACTTTTGAGATTGACATCACCTGGTCTTCCCAGACGATGACTGAGAACAATCCATGACACTGACAGGTCTCAGCCTTGCAAAGGGGGCAGTGCATGCTATAAATTCTGCAGGGTGCCCAAACTTTTGAAGACGCCATTTTTTTGTTTTCTGTAATTTTGAAAGTGTCAATGATGGAAATAAAATCTAACTTTTGTTGACATATTATAAGAATGTCTAATCTGTAATTTGATGCCTTTTGGAGATTTTTCCATCTTTCCTTGGCTTCTTTATGCACATTAATACAAATTTTTACCTGGGGTGCCCAAACTTTCGATCCCCACTGTATTTTCTAAATCAATGACTTTTTCTTGTAGTTCTTTTTGCACTGTATTCAATTTAGCTATGGCTGCAGATAGTGCCGTGGTGTCATCCTCTATGGTGGCTATCCTGGTCTCTGTTTATTCTATTCTAGCTGTTTGCAGCTGGAGGTCCCTATATAATAGTTCAAGGCCTTTGCTCACCGCCGCGTCCACAGCCTCTGTTATGACCGGCCTGATCAGGGCCACCACAGCCCGTGCTATGTCCGCCAGGGAGGAGGACTCTGCTGGGGGCTGATTTGTTGCCCGTGGAGGGGATTGGAGGCATGAGGCGTCCGTAGCTGAAGGCGAAGGGGTCGCCACCACCGCAGCATAGGAATTTACCTGAATTGCTGCGGCCATGATGGCTGCGGCGTGTGTTCCTTCTCCTCCCTGATGTGGCTGTGCTGGGAATGAGCGCGGTCCAGATCACTCCAAGTAGCGATCCATGCAAGTCCCGGGCTGTCTGGGGGGGGATCAGGGTGCCCCTCTGGGGAGACGCTGCTTTTGGGGCCTGTATTTGTGGCAGGGGAGCGGATGTCTCCTAGCTCCTCTCCATACAGCGCCGGAACCAAAAGTATTACATAATTATTTTAATTTTAATGGTGACTTTTACAGGGCATGGCTATGGGGGCTAATTTTGCCCCATATTATGCAAACTTGGCCATGGGGTGTTGGGAGACCCACCACATTTGGCATCACAATCCCTTCTCATCCAATATCGTCTTTTTTGGCCAATATAATGATGACATTGTGGTCATCTGGGATGGGTCCCCTGACCTAATATGCCAGTTTGTTCAGTATTGTAATTGCAACCCGTATGGCTTGTCATTTACATATGTAATGGATCCTCATACGTTGGCCTTTTTAGATTTGGAGCTTGGCCATGAGGGTGAAGCCATTTTTGCTAAAAATTACACCAAGCCGACAGCCAGGAATTCTTTTTTACATTACAAAAGCTGTCATTACACCAAAAGGATACAAAATAATGCCAAAGGGCAGTTCTGTTGTCTTAGACAGAACTGCACCAGGGACTCTGATTATGTTGTACACTCTGATTATGTTGTACAAGAAACTGTTCTCAAAAAGAAATTTCTTGATAAACAGTACCCTAAATCATTGGTGGAGCAGGCCTTTAAATTTTATCTAAATGGCAAATCCCCCAAATTAGCCAAAGAAGTGGGAGATCATTCTCTCAGGTTCACTACTACTTTTCATTCCCAATCTAGAAAGATGGAACGTATTTTATTTAACCATTGGAACATTCTACAGCAGGATCCATACCTCAACACCATCTTACCTGCACGCCCGCGAGTTACATACCGGAGGGCCCCTAACCTTAAGAATAAGATTGCCCCCAGTAAATTAAAATCCATTGCGGCCATGCCCATTAGACCAATATTGATCCCCTTGTTCGGCATGCACCGTTGTTGTAAGGCTCTATGCAAGACTTGCAAATTTGTCCAACGCGATAAAAAAATCTTTCTGTAGCAAGGGAAAGACCTGTAAGCTGAGTGAGTTTTACAACTGTTCCTCAGACTTTGTGGTCTATGGGCTTACCTGTTCTTGTGGTTTGATTTACGTGGGACGTACCATCTGTGCCCTCAGACAAAGATTCGGGGAACACAGAAGGTTTATTGAGGAAGGTAAGGACCTGCATAGTGTCCCACATCACTTTGCGGAGGTCCACAAAAAATCTACCGTGGGACTTCAAGTCTGGGTTATTGAACAGAAATCTCCACTCTTGTCTGCAGCAGAGAGGTACCAGAAGCTTTGCGCCAGAGAAACGTTCTGGATATATAATCTAGACGTTCTCTCGCCTGGTGGCCTAAACGTAGGAATTGAGGTTTTCGACCATTCTTTAACCTCCTCCCGCCTGCGCCATAGCCGAATGACGGCTACAGCGCGGCTCTAAAATGCCGGGAGGACGTCAATAGACGTCCTCCCATTTGGCTTGTGCTGGGCGCGCTCCCGTGGGCGCGAGCGGCACGTGCACGCGCCGCTCTCGCCCGCGGGAGCGTGCCCGCGGGTCGGGCGGACCCGATGTCCGCCGGAGACCCGCGATCTCCTTTCAGAGAGGAGGAACGGGGAACCGCCGAAGTAAACACGGCGGTTCCCCGTTCTGTGAATGGGACATGACAGATCTACTGATCCCTGTTACTGGGATCAGTTAGATCTGTTATGTCCCGACCAGCCCCGCCCCCCCCACAGTTAGAACACACCCAGGGAACATTTGTTAACCCCTTCACTGCCCCCTGCTGGTTAACCCCTTCACTGCCAATGACATTTATACAGTAATCAGTGGACATTTAAATTTCTGATCGCTGTATAAATGTCATTGGTCCCAAAAAAGTGTCAAAAACGTCCGACATGTCCGCCCCAATATCGCAGTCCCGATAAAAATCGCAGATCGCCGCCATTACCAGTAAAAAAAATAAAATAAATAAAAACGCCATAAATCAATGTCCATAGTTTGTAGGCGCTATAACTTTTGCGCAACCCAATCAATAAACGCCGATTGCAATTTTTTTTACCAAAAATATGTAGAAGAATATAAATCGGTCAAAACTGATGAATAAATTTGTTTTTTTATTTTTTATTTTTGGATATTTATTATA
>BLSH010303923.1:104804-115693 GCA_018402905.1 Glandirana rugosa | reverse complement strand
GTCTATAAAGCCGTATATTTCGTTTGTCTTCCCTTCTTCTCATCCTTACCACAAATTGGTGAAGGAATGACCCGTGAATTTGGGGGGAGGACGGGCTTGGTTAAAAGTCAAAAGTCACGACAGCGAAAACTTACTGTTAACGCGCCAGCACGCTGCAACATGGGTTTGTTTTAAACGCAGGAAAAAAAGGGTGTTTATCTGGAAAGAAAACCACAATAAACTAGGGGAGACGCAGTAAAGACTAGCGGCGATATTTGTTTTTTTCTCGCTGTTAAAACTTTTTTTTTGTTATAAAAAATGAAAAACGATTTTTGGATATTTATTATAGCAAAAAGTAAAAAATATTGTTTTTTTTTCAAAATTGTCGCTCTTTTTTTGTTTATAGCGGCGATCAGAAATGACGCAGAGGGGATCAAATAACACCAAAAGAAAGGTCTATTTGTGGGAAAAAAAGGACGCAAATTTTGTTTGGGTACAACGTCGCACGACCGCGCAATTGTCATTCAAAAGCGACAGCACTGAAAACTGAAAATTGGTTCGGGCAGGAGGGGGGTTTAAGTGCCCAGTAAGGAAGTGGTTAAACACCATTCCTACTCTTCTTCCCTTCTGTTTGCTTTATATGCCGAAATATCTGTTGTCCACTACTTATGTATGTTTACTTCCTGTTGTCTTGATCCCCTTGTTTCCACAGATGTCCCGTGAGTCACTGTACCTCAGGTCCATATTTTTATATTTTATATCCCTAATAGAATTTCTTATCGGATGCTCCTAGGGTAACACGCTATTATGTATATATATGTATATATATATATATATATATATATATATACTGTATACTTTTTATTTTATCTGTGCTATTCATCCAATATATAACTTAATGTTTATATTTATCAATGTTATACTGTCTTTATTGTTTTTAGCTTTTGTTATTTATGTATTTCCATTCATATTATGTATTCATAAGCTATTATTGTGTACAAGTTTGTCCTTGCCCTTTGTTCTTACCTTTCCACTCCGTGTCATCAGCCTCGCCCCCTGCAATTTGCTTTTGTTACGTTCCCTTTGTCCTATTACTTAGCTTGAAAATGGAGCGTGACTACCATGTCACTCGCAGTGCGCAGGCTTGGATAACGTGTCGCATACCAGTGACGCCATCAACCCAGGATCTTGGCATTTGCAGAACCAAGCCTCACTCTGAGTTCCCCAGTCTCCAGCTGGCATTTCCACCTGACAGGGATTGCTCACTGCTCTCGTGGCTGCGCTGATGGTTTCCTGCTTCTGGACGTCCAACTGATGTATTCCTCATAGGACCCATGTCTGTTTGATGTGCCTTAATTCACCACCTCCATGTGAGTTGCCAATTTGTTGGGTTTTATAATAAAAGTGTCTTTGGTCTGCACTTAGAAGTGCCTCTCCTCTCTTTAATATCTTGCTCTTATTTCTCCTGCTGCCATCCGTATCTTTGCTACCATTCGTTATCAACCTTTGGTTTGTTCCTCGACTATGCTTCTGCTTAATCCCAACCTGCAACCATTCCTTACAGACCTTTGGCTTGTTTACTGACTATGCTTCTGCTACCTGCTTATTTGCTACTGGACCCCAGTTGGTTAACCTCCTGGTGGGGAGATCCTAAGGACCATGACCTGATACTAACGTGCAGCAAAACCCATCTCCATCTTCCATCGCCCTGGTGAATACCAGTTAGTACTTATAGCTCGCACCTCAGGTGAGCCATGGGGCATGATTCAATAGGGTGGAATGGAGGACATCTGAGAACTTCCATTACCAGAGTTAAATCCTACGAGGGAAAGAGCATTTTCAACTGTGGTCTTAATTGCATGGCTGCTCTGAGAAATTGCCACACCAAAGTTTCCTCAGCCCACTTCCTTTTGGTCAGGGTCAACAAGGCCGAGATTTGAACTTTCAAGCTATTGTAAAAGCCAAAATTCACGCCAGTTTGGGAGTCAGAGGATCGAACCCTCCTGATTTTGCCAAGGAAAAGAACTTTCTCTATTTCAATTTCATTTTTTGTGACATTCATGGAAGATTTTCTTGCTTGAAGAATAGTTTGCACGACAGACAGATGAAGACCCTCCACTAATAATCTCTCCCTTTCCATAAGAACACAGTCAGGCTCTGCCTTATGCAGATTGGGATGTTGCCAATGCTTCTGGAGCAACAGGTCTCTCCTGCAAGGCAGATGAAAAGGAGGGGCTATCATCATTTGGGTTATGGGTGGAAACCACCATCACAATACCCCTTCTTATTTGGGATTTTTAAGGCAATTTGAAACAAATCATTTCTTTAAGATATACATTTATTGAAAAGTTAATATTGCAGCATAGATAAAGACAGCAGATATGACATAAAACCCAATCAATTTATATTACAATGAAGCGTATGTCCATATGTGCATTATAAGAGGTGATATCACCCATCCTGGACGGCCATATGACTTCACGGCCATAAGTACTTCACAGTGGTTGATATACAGTCTAAGATTTAATACACTTACATTCCAGCACAATGTTATTTTCTCGAAAGATCCTGTCTTCGGGAGTCACATACCCCGCTAGAGGTCCCTTTCCCCTTAACGTCAGGATGGAAAGGCAAAAGTTGCCAACAGCCGGTGCATATAGATATATCCCCGAGGATTTCTAGATAAGATATATCAAAGGGAGGACAGTTTTCAAAAAACTTACCTAAATCTGAGCTATAATAGGCTCCAATTAAATAGGTCATTAACTGTGCAATCTTCCATTGGGGCAGAAACAGCCTTTTAATGACCGTATTGTAAATGACGCCCAAATATTCCATCGACTGTCGGGGAGATAGTTGATTTTTCTGGTAATTGATCAGAAAGCCAATCTCATCAGGGTCTGTAGTACCAAGATTTTGTGTGACCTCTGCGCGTCTGTGGAGAGCTTGCCAGGGCTAGGACATCATTTAGATAATGGTATATTCCTATATTGCGCAGATGCAGAAGGGCTATCACTGACACAAAAATCTTTGAAAAGGTGCGAGAGCCTGGTGAGCCTGAATGGCTATGGGAACGGAATAGAGTGCTATGGTGCCAACTCCCTCTTTTCCCAGATCCAGAATCATGGGATTTCCTTTTTGTGCTTTCTCTCAGGACTTTTATTCCTGAAAAACAGGAGAAAGCACATAACACACTCTTTTATTTACATACACGTTTTTCTTAAAGAGTAAGAAAAAGATAAAGATAAACAAGCCAATTCCAATGTACCACTGCCGCATTTTGGGTGCTTCCAAAGTGGTACCAGGAGAGCTCATACTGTTAAAAAAATAAAAGAATTAGTCATAGGAAAAAATCCCCCTAAAATATATCCTTTCTTTTTTTTTTTTTTGTATAATGCAGCAACAAAAGTGGCCAGCAGATCACTGACATACCTGGATGAGGAAAAGATATTCCCTCATGGAGACATGGGACGCGAGGCAGCCAGCTAAGCATTCAACTCCCCGGGTCTAAGGAGATTTATTAGAAAAAATAAAAGGTGGAACCTAAGTGAGGATGAAAAAAGAATGCTGGGTAAGGTATGATTACTTTTTTATGTGCTACTAAGGTGGTTCTTCTCGGGTCAAAAGGGTTGGAGCTCACCCAAGGTATGCTGTCATGAGGAGACCCAGGAAAAAGGCAATATTGGGCCAAATATTATGTCTTATAAATTAAAGCATTCATGCCAAGGAACAGGATAATACAGTGTGCTATAATAGAATATTGTCTATGTTGCCCATCGCAACCAATAAGAAAAATCACTGTTCCTATCTGACTAGCTATGTCTATTATATTATAACATTTTTGTTTCCCATAGTAAGAAAAACAAAATTATGGCTTCTATCTGATTGCCGGAAAAGCAGACATTCCCCCTAAGATCACCAAGAGGGACACCTGAAAAATTAGAAGAATGGGGTTTGCATGATGTATGCTTGATGCCAGTCTTTTAATGCATATCACAAAAGGCATTAGGAATGAGATGGTAGCACAAACCTCAGTGATTTCTGCGGGAATTAAAGAAATATTTCTATTTTCTAATCTACTAATCCTTTGCAATCTAATCCGATCTAAAGTACTGTTTGCGGAGAGAAATTGGGGAGGGGGAATAGACAGAGCAGGGAGAGATCCCTGCCTGTGTATATTTATGGATCAAGGCAACGCGGCGTGATGAAGGTTTGCATGTGTGCATGTGTGATGCTCTGGCTTTGATGAATGATAGTAATTGTACATGGGCACTGTGCAGCAAATCCCTCTGTCCCTGTTTCCTCATAAGCTGTCCCTAATTTGGTTTTTATGTATAGGTCTCTATGAATAAGGTACTATTTAATTATCAGAGGTCTTTTACTATGCTAGGGCTCTTGCACACGGCCGCACATTAAGCGTACAGATATACAGAGTGAAATACGGCTATAACTGTCAGCAAATTCTACATTTTGAAAATAATGTCCATACATGTGCAAAAGCCAGCAGTTGTGCACATACTGTATAGCCATGCATGTGTAGTGCACTCATCTCAGGAAGAAACTGTGGTTCCCGGGCACCACATTAACAAGACTAACCACTTGCCGACTGGCCAACAGCAATTTTACTGGTGGCTGGCGGCTTGAGCAGGCACTGCGATGTACCTGTACTTCGCCCCGCTCATGTGCACTGGCGCACCCCCAGGGTGAGTATTGGCTCGATCTGCGATGGTGGACACAGCAGATTGCGGTGCTTGGTATGGGGCCGCTGTGATAAATTAAATTATCGTCTGGAAGAAAGGAAGCTCCCATAGCATAAAAACGTCTAAAACCTCTTTATTCATGAAATCAATCAGTACATTCACATTTCTGTGTGTCACCATTGACACAAGTATGTAGGCAAAATCATAGAGCCGAGTCACCTCCAGCCAAAATTCCATGCTGCAAACGCAAACTCAGCGTGTATGGTGACCCTAAACCCTATAGAGCATCTGTGGGGCATCCTCAAACGGAAGGTGGAGGAGCGCAAGGTCTCTAACATCCACCAGCTCAATGATGTTGTCATGGAGGAGTGGAAGAGGACTCCAGTGGCAACCTGTGAAGCTCTGGTGAACTCCATGCACAAGAGGGTTAAGGCAGTGCTGGAAAATAATGGTGGCCACACAAAACATTGACCCTTTGGGCTCAATTTGGACATTTTCACTTAGAGGTGTACTCACTTTTGTTGCCAGCGGTTTAGACATTTATGGCTGTGTAATATAAAACCATAAATGGCCGCACTACCACCTTACAAAATAAATAAAAATTGAGTGACACAACAGCAAATATAAAGTGTGAATTCCTCACTTCGAATGAAATCAATGTAAAAATATTGCGCTTGTGTATAAAAATGTAAAAAAATCAAACAAAATACAGAAATGACAATGCAATCTGTGCGCATAAACACCATATGCAAATTGCTAATGGAAATCAAATGAAGCAATCTGCGAGGTAATAAAATAACATGCAATGATGACACGAATGTACAAATGAACAGTTAATGAAAGTCCAAAACTTTATCCACTATAGTGATGCCAGTGTGACAGGAAAGAGTGGGTTCTCTTCATAAAATGTGCACCAAAGCAACATCAGCAGTCCACCATGCACCAATACCCCCTTGTGAAAAACTCCTCCACCAATATGGATATGCCCTCACCAGAGCCCCTAGACCACCTATTACGGGGGGTCAGGGAACGCTTGTGTGGATATTTGGCTTCCACTCAGCCCCAAGGGTCAGTGTCCAATAACGATTCCTAAAGAATATGTCACCCGATGCGTTATGCTCAATAAAAATAAAAGGGGCCACAAAAGTTGAATACCATTTAAAATCCAAGCTTTAATATAAAGTATTGCACTTACAAAATCCCATCGATATCTAGGTGGACTGCTGATGTTGCTTTGGTGCACATTTTATGAAGAAAACACATTTTTCCCTGTCACACTGGCATCACTATAGTGGATGAAGTTTTGGACTTTCATTAACTGTTTATTTGTACATTCGTGTCATCAATGCACGTTATTTTATTACCTCACAGATTGTTTCATTTGATTTCCATTAGCAATTTACATATGGTGTTTATGCGCACAGATTGCATTGTCTGTGCCTCACAGAGACATTTACATTTCTATATTTTGTTTGATTTTTTTTACATTTTTATACACAAGCGCAATATTTTTACATTGATTAATGGCTGTGTGTTGAGTTATTTTGAGGGGACAGCAAATTTACACTGTTATGCAAGCTGTACACTCACTACGTTACATTGGAGCAAAGGGGCTAATTCACTATAGCGCGAATATGCGATCGCCTAAAAATAATTCCCATGTATGTCAATTAGCATTTCAACTGGGCGATCATACGAATGATTATTGCCACAAATATGCCTTCTTAATCGGCATATGCGGGAATAGCTGATGTCAATTTGGTTTGAACCTGCAAAATCCATTGAAGGTTTGTATGAAAATTATTTGCTATAAAAAGTGTATAGGGACCTGGGTAAAATGGCAAATATGCCTTCACATATTTTCAGTATATAATGCTGAGTACAATGCAAGGTGTGGTGATAACATCTGTAGGATTCAAACCTGTAGCTGGAACCTTTGAAGGTAATTAAGGAAATCACTACACCTTAGTGTTGACCGCAATCAGCCATAGAAAATACATTTACTAATCTTGTATTCTGTTAATTCTCTACAAACTAACTTCCGTTAAGTTAACTAGTTAGTGTGTGATTATTCCAATTCCACACCATATTATTGAATATGTACATACCATTGCATGCATTTAAAGAGTTCATAGTATGGAAACAAACTAATAGGCATTAGCTAATTGGCAAATATGCCTTCACATATTTTCAGCATATAATGCTGAGTACAATTCAGAGTGTGGCGATACCATCTATAGGATTCAATTGTATGTGGACCTGGGTACTGCCTGGGGGGCATGTATCAATTGCTAAAAAGGTTTTTAAAGCAATTGTTTTTTTAAAGAGCAGTGATTTTAATGATGGTTAAAGTGAAACATTAAAAATGAAAAATTCCTTTAAATATCATGCCTGGGGGGTTTCCTTAGTCTGCCTGTAAAGTGGCACATCTGTACAATGCATGGAACATGCCACAGCAAAATGGCAAATATGCCTTCACATATTTGCAGCATATAATGCTGAGTACAATGCTAGGTGGGGTGATAACATCTGTAGGAGTCAAACCTGTAGCTGTAACCTTTGACCTGAACAGAGGTAACCACTAAACTACAGAGTTGACCACAACCAGCCATAGAAAATACATTTACTAATCTTGTATTCCGTTAATTCTCTACAAACTAACTGCCTGCACATTAACTAGTGTGTGATTTTTCCAATTCCACACCATAATATTATTGAATATGTACATACCATTGAATGCATTTAAAGAGTTCATAGTATGGAAACAAACTGATAAGCATTAGCTAATTGGCAAATATGCCTTCACATATTTTCAGAATATAATGCTGAGTACAATTCAGAGTGTGGCAATACCATCTGTAGGATTTAAACCCGTAGCTGTAACCTTCAAAGGTAATTATGGAAACCACTACACTATAGAGTTGACCACAACCAGCCATAGAAAATACATTTACTAATCTTGTATTCTGTTATTCTTAACAAACTAACTGCCGGCACGTTAACTAATGTGTGATTATTCCTATTCCACACCAAAACTCAGGCCTGGGCTCGGGTGCGGAAGGGAACCCTTGTTATAACACACAGAGGAATCCTGACCAGGAGGCATGGCAGCAAGGAGAGGACAGCAGGAGTACGATGCTGGGCAAAATCTCTGGGTCGGAAGACAGCCAAGAGGGCTGGTGAGTTTTGCAGTCAGAAAACTAAGAGGCATGCCTGAAGGGACTGGGTGCAAGCAGTCTGGGATGGATGCAGAATCAGTCTGAGAGGACTGTGGAGAAGTAGCCAGGAAGGCTAGTGAAAGGGGGCAGCTGCAGCCAGGTGGGCTGGCAGTGCCTGAAGAGGTGGTACTGGGAGCAGTAGCCACAGGAATAGGACTGCTAGCACCAAAGACCTCTCTCTTTTTGCTACACTACTAAAGGGGTCTGCGGTCCCTGCCTGCAAAGGGCATTTGCTATAGTCTGATTACGCTCTTGTCAGACCATCCTGTCAGTGCTAGCTGGTCCTGGGAGATGTAGTTCTACATGCAAGTTTGTGCTGGAGGTAGAAGAGGAGAAGTGTATATACTGGACAGTATATAGTTGAGTCCCTAAAGAGTTTCTTTGCTGATCAAATGGGCATCCCATAAGAACCCTTACCCCATCCAGGTTTAATCCCCCTAATAAAAAACAAAACAAAGCTGCAAGTACTTGTAGCGGTACCCCCAAAGGAGCTGCTGATTTATTTGATCCGGGTTTCCCTCTGATTATCCTGCAGCCAGTCACAACAGATTTCCACACTGTCAGGTGCACACACACAATCCTGCTCGTTATTCCAATGACCAGTCTAGGGGATGAGTTTTGATGCTTTATTGTAGAACTTGGATAGGAGAAGGGAATGGATGGGATACTCCAAGATAACTGACTCCAAGTGAGGACAACTTCTCCCATCTCTATACATCAGACCGCCAGTGGCACTACATAGCAGACTGATCTCAGTGATGCAGGTAGCAAACTGATCCCAGTAAAGCAATTAGCAAGCTGATCCCAGTGACACAAGTAACAAACTGATTTCAGTGAAACAAGTCCCTATGTATGCAGTAGAGGATAGGACGGACTTTGTTTCTTCAAGACACTCACCAGTGTCTCCTTTTTAGCTCACACACCCAGTTAGCTGACTATGAAGAGCAGGAGGGGAATTTTACCAACTCAGTCTCAGGGATCCCTTCACGGGTCTGTACTCACACCATGTCCAGGGACAGCCGGTAACCTCCTTCCAACTTCCAAGCGACACTTTGCCACTGGGATACCAGACAGGATCCGAGGACGTCCCCCTCTGCCAGCTTTAAAGGAGCTCTGGGCTGTAGCTTTAGCAACTCCAGCTAGGCCTCGACCAGGCCCAGCATCTGGCAGCCTCCTGGATAGGCCTCAGGCCTAGCAGCCAGGAGCTGAACACACACCTCCACCCCTGAAGTCTGGGTGGGCAGGAACTCCTGACCTTGAGCCTATGTGCTCCTTTTTATATGAATGTATTCACCCAAAATGCAGTGGGGCACATCCATGCTAATTGGTCAGAACTACATCCATATACACCTGCTGTCACTCGCTGGGTTTTCCTCCCACTGTCCAATAGGAACCCATACTACTGGTTTGTGTAAAACTTTCCAGACCATGCATCAGCATCAGAGCACACTGAGCAGACCTTACTCAAATCAAGGCTCTCTGATAAGTAGACAGCATCTAAATGTACCTATCTGCTCTCCTGTTAAGCAGAGAAAGCCAAAAAATATATACACTCACTAACACCCAAACTAGGAGGGCACCACATACTGTTTCTTGTCTCCAGAGTGAGTGGAAAATCCATGTGCCTGGCTGTGCAGGGTGGGAGATAACCATATTTACCAGTGCCTCCTGCGGGAGGTAGCGCTACATATGTTAGGCCAGAAAGGCTCCTGAAAGAAATGATAGGTACCTGGGTTTGTAAGAAGCAGCCTTTCATTATATTGACTTGGTTGCACGCAGTCAATAATTGAATTAGTTGCACTACATCCTTCTAGCTAAAAATGAGTAGCAGTTATTAATATACTATTGCCCTCTGTTTATCCACTTCAGCAAGACCATTACATAACATTTGAATTGATTTGTGAGCATATAGTAGGTCTGCTTTAAAAGTAAACTTTTCGTAAGAAAAATATGGGGCTGTCATTGTTTACCTCCTTCTAAAGTGGATTATGCCATTTTCTCAGCAACAAAGCAGCATTCAGCAACATGGTCAGCAAGTGTATTCAGTCTTTCCTTCACATGTATGTGCTTTAAGCATTTTATTTAAGTGACAGGGTCTCTTTAATTTAAGCAGATTGGTGTTTGTTAACAAAGTAACTGCACTGCCTTCTGAGACCACATTTCTACCAGGGGCGGCCTGTCCATTGTGGACGCACGGGCGCCGTCCCCCGTATCCATGCCCCACCACCCTCCCTATCCATGCGCCCAGCCCCTTTAGGACGCGCATGAATTCCTATGGCGGGGATGGGCGGGGGTGTGTTTTTTGAAGCACTGATTAGAGTCAGAGGCTCTAATAGGCTTCAAAATAGGGTGGGCTTGGGGGGCAGAACATTGCATTCAGAGGCCACCCAGGTGTATTGTAACAGCGAATTAATATTCGCTGTTGCAACACTGATCCTCCTCCTCCTGGCCAGATGGAAAGCGGGTCTGATACACGTCACCCGATTGGTTGAAAGATCAGGTGATCCTATTGGACGCCTAGGAGGAGGAGAAGAGATGCACGGCAGAAGCGAAGAGGAGAAGATCCGCTATCCAATGCCTAGATGCCCAATCCCCACCGTTGCCTGGTGCCCCGATCCCGGCCGCTCCTCAGATACCCGATCCCCTCCACTGCTTGGTGCCCTGATCCCCGCCGGTCCTCGGATGCCCACCCATGCTCGATCCCTGCTGGTGCCCGCTGCCTAGATGGGGTAAAGGCCCGTGGACCAACCGGCAGACGAGGAGGGAATGTGGGGATGTGAGGTGCCCAGGGGGGGCATTTTTTTTACCGCCCCCACCCCCCACCCCAGACATAAAACACAAGCCGATACTGATTTCTACCAGGGCCGTAGATAATTTTTTGTCATGGGGGGGTTCAGCAGCAAGTACCAAGTGGTGAAGCGGGGGGGGGTCAGGGGGGAGAACCAAGCAGCGCTGTGTGGGTCTATGGAGCGTGGCTCCATAGACTCACACA
>BLSH010303923.1:33483-56659 GCA_018402905.1 Glandirana rugosa | reverse complement strand
TTTATAATTATTACGTAGGACCAATATTATACCTGAATTACTCTTACTTATCTTCATTTTATGTCATTTTGGAACCAAAATCTCATTGAACCAAATTCTCACAAAACGTTCTGTTCATGTAAAAAAATTATTTAAAACTGAACTATTTGTTCGCTAGAGAACTGTATTCATCGCAGTGCAGTGTTGACTCATATTTTCTCTTCTCTCCGTGGAACTTCACATCGTTATACCAATGTAAATAACTTCCGTATTGTAAATCTTACATTAAGGAAAGAATCCAGGCCTTTTTTAAAGCAATCTACTGTGCTGGCCAGAATCACTTCTGGAGGGAGTCTATTCCACATTATCACATGTAAGTTGCTAAATGTTATGCCTTCAATAAATGTAACCATATTGCTACACTTCAAGGTGCCTCTCTTCTCTTTTATACTCAGTTGTGACGTGACGCTACTTATGTCAAGAGATCGCTTGTTTATCAAGTCAAAATTTATTAAAAAAATGTACTTGTCTTGCAAAACACTCTTAAACCAAGTTACTCTAAAACCAAGGTTTTACTGTATTTTACTTCTATTCATTCTCATTAAGTCCATATTATAACCAGGATGCATTATTAATATTTTAATTATTTTATTATTTTTAACCCAAATTATGAACTTAAATGGTATGTTTTATTATTCAGATTCTCATATTTGGCAGGGATTCTTGTATACTAGTTATCTATCCAATGTTACCTGATGCATTCATTTTTATATATCCAATACTATTGGCTGTTTGGTTTTAGCTATGATCCTGAGGAGGGAATATTGTACTGATATGGAGATATCTTCATATTTTTTTTCCCTGATGAAGAGGGTGTATTTTCACCCCTGAAACACATTGCTTATTGGAATAAAATCATATCTGGACCTTTTAGCAGTGGCGCTCCAATTTACATCTTCATTAGATTACATCTTCTTAGAACTGTCTCACACTGGCGGCCAGATATCTGCAAAGACCTAATAACACCATAGTTCTCCAAGGGAATTCCTTCTCTGGTACTCTGTGGTCTGTAAGTGCATGTTGTATTACTATTAAAGTGTCTTGTTGATAAACATTACCCTCTTCTGCCTGAAGAAGTGTATGACCTGCAACATGAGTAGTGTCATTCCTGTTAAGTTTATTTCCGTGATCATTTATTTTCTACAATATAATATGTTTGACTATCCACATGTGTTGACTCCTCTCATTCGTTGAGTACATTGGTTAGTGTCTTCCTATAGCGGGACTCCCAGTGCACCAACATGGAAATCATCAAGGCTTATTTAGACACATCATGTCTAATTATCACCCCTTGTGTATAATGACACAATAGGCACAGTAGTACAAAGTTACAATAAAAAAGTCAAATCAATATAGCACAGATTAAAAGTATATAATATTTATCTACATATTGTACGGAGGACAGTGTAAACTGGTATTGACAGCTGTAAACCATGAGACAGGGAATCCCAGGAACAGTTTATGCAAGTTTGCCCTACACTTTTTTTTTTATTAAGACAATAAACAAACACAGTTAAATGCAGGGGGCTTTGTACAGCAAGTGCATGGCACAAAAAAGAACATCTGCTTGTGTTAGTTCCTCACTGACAAGGTGCCTCCCCATAGGTTTAAAAAAAAAACTGGCAGTAGATGTACCTTTTAACTTTCTGTCATCAGTCAGCCTTTTTAAGCAGCAGCAAGCCTCAATCAACTTGTATATATAAAAATAATGTGCACAGCTGAGACTAGTTAATGAGGTCTGGCTAACTTGTAAGATATATGCGCTGGTATGCCTCGCGCCAATGGTGTTGTTGTTTGTGGAGTTGTTTAGCAGCTGCTGTTGTAGCCTATATTAACAGGGAGTATCTATGTGGTTTGTATTTGGACAGCGCTTTGCTAATGAGGTCAGTAGTTGGACATTAGTTGTTGTTGCTGCTGTAGCCCATGTGTCAATTTTCTATCAGATCATGTAATGATACAATACTGATAAGATTTTTTTTTTATAAGGTGCAGTGATCAATGTGAAATAATGAGGAAAATCTGATGAATTATAACTTCCCTTTTGTTAATATTTTAAGTGCTTTAGTGTTGAAGTATTCTCAATTTGGGTTGAAAATTGTAAACGTAAACAGAAAGTGACAGTGCTATGAACGTTGTAAGTAATGTAAATTTTTGCCCACACTATGTTTTCTAAGTGCTGCTGTAGCCCATGTGTCTACTTGGGTATACACAATATTTAAATACACAATAGATTCTGAATCCTTATATGATTATATGAAATAAGCTGAAAAATGTTAAGGTGCTCTTCAGTGCTATGCAAAGTGCAAATATATCAACAAAAGTGCCGGTGCAACATAAATCATAAAATTTTTTTGATTTAAAACTATTCAATCATGCAGTCCATTTTATATGTGACTGAAGCTGAAGCAGAGAGACACAGAGCGGTCACGGATAGAGTTCGGCCGGAGGGTTGATCAGTTTTATCCCATTCTGCTATCGTTTTACTTGTTACCTTTTAATGGGCCAATAAAGTGGAGATATTTTACGCGATGAGGAGTCTCTCCTTTTTTTCATAACACCACCGCGAACGAGGACGGAGAACAGGAACAGGAGGCGTATATCCGTGGTCGGATTATAGACCAAAAGCGCATGTTGACTTTTCCACACCATAAGGTTGGAAAGTCAACAGGATCTGGTAAGCGGGGTACAACACCCGAAAAGACCTTCTTATCTACTCACACAAGGCACGGCACAAGCACTTTACTGAAGATGTCACATATAAAATGGACTGCATGATTGAATAGTTTTAAATCAAAAAAATGTTATGATTTATGTTGCACCGGCACTTTTGTTGATATATTTGCACTTTGCATAGCACTGAAGAGCACCTTAACATTTTTCAGCTTATTTCATATAATCATATAAGGATTCAGAATCTATTGTGTATTTAAACATTGTGTATACCCAAGTAGACACATGGGCTACAGCAGCACTTAGAAAACATAGTGTGGGCAAAAGTTTACATTACTTACAACATTAATAGCACTGTCACTTTCTGTTTACGTTTACAATTTTCAACCCAAATTGAGAATACTTCAACACTAAAGTACTTAAAATATTAACAAAAGGGAAGTTATAATTCATCAGATTTTCCTCATTATTTCACATTGATCACTGCACCTTATAAAAAAAAAATCTTATCAGTATTGTATCATTACATGATCTGATAGAAAATTGACACATGGGCTACAGCAACAACTTGTAAGATATGCCAATGTCAATGTCATGGTAAATTATGTTAGTCTAGCCAAGTAATTCTAAAAACACATCTCTCTCCTTTGCATCTGAATATGAGGACAGGGTCTCTGACATCCTAATGTCTGATATTTCTCTTCCTCTGCCTAGTTTCTCCTGTAGTAGAAATAATAGATTTTCTTTCTGATCTAATAGGGGCCCTGTAATTTTACTAAAAATGTACTCTTTAACCACTTGCTTACTGGGCCCTTAAACCCTTCTCCGTCCCAGGCCAATTTTCAATTTCCAGTGCTTTTTGAATTTAGCATAGTGGGTTTAAACTCTGGTCTGAGCTTCTTGGGCTTGCGGCATATATTTCAGAACTATTAGCATGACTGCTGCTATTCTATCTTGCATCTGAGTAATATGTTCCATTACACTTTTTTGAGATTACCTCTTGCTCCTATGTTTCCCAGGCTATATCCAGGAGACGACAAAAGTTCAAATGGGAAAAACCCTGTGGACAACAATGCAACATCCCTTGACCAGATTCATAGAATCAGAATTCAGAATCAGACCCCAGTTTTAGTCAAAGGAACCAGTCGTTTTAAAAAATTTGGTTTGGGTACATTCATTTGACATTCAGTGCAAAATTTCCAATATTCCTCAACTGCTTTGTAAATACTGACCAGAATAGCTGCTGCTCAATCCTCTCTTTTGTTTTTTCTACTTCTAAATAACCACCCAAAACATTAGGATGGGCCAGCTATAATACAGTATCAGCCTAGAAACACCAATTGCGTTACTACCTGCTCCTGTTCCTTCCTTACATGATACAGTAAGTCTTAGTACACTACATGATCACTTTAAAAATTGGAATCTAAAAGTTGAGAACTGTTGTGAATGAATTAAATCAGAAAAATAATTTCTGAAAGAACATTTTATAAAAAGGATATATTGCAAAACAGGAAAAAACTGCAAAAATGTAACAAGCATACCAATGGAAAAGCGTAAATTCAAATATGCAAATGCAAGTAGCTAAATAAACATGGCTAGATCATGTTTACTGGCACAATTCAATTAAATATATACTTTTTTTAAAATTACAAAGAAGTTTATTAAACATTTCCAGAGCAAGTGTACAATAAACAGTATATACCCATTCAGCTTAAAGCATAATTTAAACTTTCAGGGTAAACATGACTTGGTTTACTAAGACATTACAGAATATACAGTATCTCACAAAAGTGAGTACACCCCTCACATTTTTGTAAATATTTTATTATATCTTTTCATGTGACAACACTGAAGAAATGGCACTTTGCTACAATGTAAAGTAGTGAGTGTACAGCTTGTAACAGTGCAAATATGCTGTCCCCTCAAAATAACTCAACACACAGCCATTAATGTCTAAACCACTGGCAACAAAAGTGAGTACACCCCTAAGTGAAAATGTCCAAATTGGGCCCAATTAGCCATTTTTCCTCCCCGATGTCATGTGACTCATTAGTGTTACAAGGTCTCGGGTGTGAATGGGGAGCAGGTGTGTTAAATGTGGTGTTATTGCTCTTACTCGCTCATACTGGTCACTGGAAGTTCAACATGGCACCTCATGGCAAAGAACTCTCTGAGAATCTGAAAAAAAGAATTGCTGCTCTACATAAAGATGGCCTAGGCTATAAGAAGATTGCCAAGACCCTGAAACTGAGCTGCAGCACGATGGCCAAGACCATACAGCGGTTTAACAGGACAGGTTCCACTCATAACAGGTCGACCAAAGAAGTTGAGTGCACGTGCTTAGTGTCATATCCTGAGGATGTCTTTGGGAAATAGATGTATGAGTGCGGCCAGCATTGCTGCAGAGGTTGAAGGGGTAGGTGGTTAGCATGTCAGTGCTCAGACCATATGCCGCACAATGCATCAAATTGGTCTGCATGGTTGTTGTTCCAGAAGGAAGCCTCTTCTAAAGATGATGCACAAGAAAGCCCGTAAACAGTGTGCTGAAGACAAGCAGACTAAGGACATGGATTACTGGAACCATGTTCTGTGGTCTGATGAGAGCAAGATAAACTTATTTGGTTCAGATGGTGTCAAGCGTGTGTGGCAGCAACCAGGTGACGAGCACAAAGACAAGTAGTCTTGCCTACAGTCAAGCATGGTGGTGGGAGTGTCATGGCCTGTGGTTGCAAGAGTGCTGCTGGCACTGGGGAGCTACAGTTCATTGAGGGAACCATGAATGCCAACATGTACTGCGACATGCTGAAGCAGAGCATGATCTCCTCCCTTCGGAGACTGGAGACTCGGAGACTGGAACGCAAGGCAGTATTCCAACATAACGACCTCAAACACACCTCCAAGACGTCCACTGCCTTGCTAAAGAAGCTGAGGGTAAAGATGGTGGACTGGCCAAGCATGTCTCCAGACCTAAACTCTATTAAGCATCTGTGGTACATCCTCCAATGGAAGGCGAAGGAGTGCAAGGTCTCTAACATTCACCAGCTCCGTGATGTCGTCATGGAGGAGTGGAAATGGACTCCAGTGGCAACCTGGGAAGCTCTGGTGAAATTCATGCCCAAGAGGGTTAAGGCAGTGTCTGGAAAATAGTGGTGGCCACACAAAATATTGAAACTTTGGGCCCAATTTGGACATTTTCACTTTTGTTGCCAGCGTTTTAGACATTAATGGCTGTGTGTTGAGTTATTTTGAGTGGACAGCAAATTTACACTGTTATACAAACTGTACACTCGCTACTTTACATTGTAGCAAAGTGTCATTTCTTTAGTGTTGTCACATGGAAAGATATAATAAAATATTTACAAAAATGTGAGGGGTGAACTCACTTTTGTGAGATACTGTATGTTTAAGCATATATTTTACCTATTACCTCTAGTCCTGACTATCACCTTATTATCATCTAATTACATACCTTATTTGCCAGCATCATTCCATTGGCATTGGATCATCTGCATGCAGGAGACAGGGTATACAAAATGATACAATGCAAATATATTGCATACACACTGTCTGTTTATTCTTCCTTGTACAGGCTCTTTTACACACAGGACAAGGTGGGCGTCAGTAATTATCTCCAACCAATAAGGGGTATATGTCTAAATGACATGTTTCCTTTACTTATTCAATTAGCCAATTATGATTGTACACATTTATATAATCATTACATCTTTATCTCTGGGCAGAACCATTATGTCACTTAGAATATTGAAAATACCCCTCCTCAGCCCAGACAGCTAGTGTCTGGAACATTTTGCAAGTTCCTCTTTTTTAGTTTCAATCATAAACTCATTTGTTATGCAATAATCCTTCAAAACTAACATCTTAAGAAAAATAATACACTCGAAGGAGCAATCCAGCCCTAGAGCAATGTAGACATTAAGGGGGCTTTTTACAAGACCCTTTCAGTATGTAGTCCAAAAAATGCAAAGGCATTGGATAAATTCAGTATCAATAAACAGAAGCTTCAGTCATACAGCCTAGTAAGGGTACTGAATATATCACCAAATTCTGTCTAGCACATGCGTGGCTGACAAGTTTTATCAAACCTTTTCAAGTTTAACTGGGCACCCCCTATGGAAGATAACACGCTCAAGTTGCTGCATGTGTCCCATATGTTGGACTCATTCCTGATGGGTGGGTGGTTGCTCAGACTTCCAAAATTTCTGTATAAGCTTTCTGGCCTGGAACAGGGCTTTAGAGATAGTCATTTTATTAAATATGTATTTATCTAGGATTCCTAATAGACAAGCCATAGGGTCTAATTTAACTTCAGTTTAAAAGACTGAATTTATGGTTTCTGTGACACTCACCCAGTAGTTTTGGAAAATGCCAGAGCATGTGAATGAGGTCCCCATTATCTCTGCGGCACAAACTACAAATAAGAGTATCCAGAAGTCCCATCTTCCAAAAATTAGGCAAAGTTGCTGACTTTGTTCAGGCAGGTAATTTTTTTCTGCACTTCATCTTTGCATTTAGTATGTCAGGAGGGGCATTTCAATAGAATGTTCCATGAACAGTGCATGTTAAAGTCATAGCTGTAATTCATATGGAAAATTTGCCACCTTGGCTGTTCCCCTGAAAAGCTTGGCAAAGAAAAATTAAACTCAAGCTATCCTTGTGACGATAGTGAGGTTTGAGAAGCCCCAAACTGTGTGGAGGGAATGCAGATATATCATGGAACCCAAGACCAAGCAAACTTTACTTAAAGTGGAACTTCATCCTAAAGGGGAAGTTCCACTTTTTTCCCTCCTCCCCCTCTCATCTTCTGTTTTTGCCACTTTTTTGGGGGGTGAGGGGTGGGTACCTGTTTTTTGTCAGTGATCCAACTGGAAGTCTCCCTCCCGCCACCCGCAACCTTCTGGGACACGTCGCAGTTCGCAGCCGGCTGGGAAGCTGCAAGGAATCACAGCTGGCTGCCCACAGTAAACATGCAGGGGACCTGAAGGTAACGAAGAAGCGGTTCAGGTGAGCACGGCGCTGGACTCCTGGACAAGTGAGTGTCCTTTTATTTAAAGCCAGTGACTACAGTATTTGTAGCTGCTGACTTTTATGTATTTATTTTTTTTAAAAAGGCTAAAGAACCGCTTTAAATATGTGTAACTTTTAATCTTGTTTTATTTACTGTTGTTTATGTATTGTAATGTCTTTTTCTCTAAATATTTTTTGTATTGCTCTTTCTTTTAATTAAAACAATATTTAAACATTGTAATGCTGAATCTCTGAATTATCTAATTATAGATTAAAGAGCTCTGTAAAGAGCTAACGTCTAAACATGGCATGAAAGTCATCATTAAAATGAATTTGTATGCTCTTTAAAAACATATATACAAATGCATATACACAATAAACATTGAGTGTAGGGATCAGACATTAAATATATACATACACAAAATTAATTTTCAGTTTTTGTTTTTTACAATTAATATGTTAGGGTCATCATGAATAACCACTGCCTGGAAGCATGACAGCACTGGTTAAAGTTACATATGCGAAATCTAGGAGAATTTGTGTGCTCAGTGTGCAAAACTATTGTATTAATTGATTTTGCATGCTTATAGGAGAAGTTTGGAGTCCATAAAATAAATCTGTCTGACCTTGCAGCTGTGTTACATCAGCTCTAAGCTGACCATCATGTGGCCAGTAATCAGTCAGCATACGGTCTCTGCTCCCAGTGGAGAGCAGTGACTGTCAGCAACAAGGCTTGCTCCCTTTCCTTTTTGCTCCTCCAGTGCTGGCTGGAGATAAAGGCCTAGGAGAGGCAGGCATGGCTGTTGTCAATTAGGTACCTAGGGGAATCCCAATAATATTCTTGGGATTCTTCTTAAATGCGGCACGGCTCTGCCCCATCAGCAAATAGTGAGCATGACTTTGGGTGACAGGGGTATCAGCTGATGTGGAGTGACAGGAGTACAGGAGTAAATGTATTCCTGTGACCCAGCAGAGCAGTATAGCTAAAAAAGTACTGGCTTTAGTCTCTTTCAAAATAGTGTTGCTCAGGTATTAAAAATGTTGATGTTTACTGCATATTTGTACTCCCCTATTTTATTATGCTTTTTTACAGTCAGTTCCAAAAAAATCAGTTGAGCAAGTGAACAGAAAACAAATGCTAGAGCTATTTTTAAACTCTGTTATGTGTGATCATCTGTAATCCTTCTTGGTATTTAATTCCCATCATCCCCTGTGAATCAGCTGAAATTCTAAATCAAGTGCACAATATTAGAGACAGCAATGGCTTCTTTAATGACAGAATTAAGGACAAGTGATCATATCTGGAGTCTCTTCCGTCTGCAAATGTAATATTGTGATATTCCATAAAAGGGAACTTTGAGTATCTAGAGCCTCCCCTCTTAATGGACATGGCAAGTGGCCAATTTTGAGAACTGGGAGATTTCATCCCCAGAGTTCTTAATATTTAAGAAAACAGTGGGTGATTTGATCTGTTAGCTCCTTTTACGCATTTTTTGCTTCCAATATTTTTATTAAAGTTTGAACAATACAGAAGTAAAACAATGGAAAAACAAGAAAGGCACCATAAGAGAATGAAATGACCATTCATACATAATCTTACACATAGATTCTGGTTCCTAAAGAGGTAGGACTACACAGTGTTCCCTGAGCTTTGAATAACATATTGCATAGGAGGATCCACTAAATTGGGGGCCTCCCCTGATGAGATTGTGGGATTGCCCCAACTTTTAGGTAACAAAACAGTTAGATCCTCCAAATCTAATTATCAGCCCTTGGGTGCCTTTTACAATTTGTTTATTGAAATTTAGCAAAGAAATGATATAGAGCTTGGGAGTAAAAGTGCAATTTCATAATTTCCAGATGGCACCAAGTGGAATAACGTCCTTACAGGATGCCTCCAACTTACAAGCCAACCTCAATGCACTATTTATTTAGGCAACTATATGGCAAATGAGGTTTAATGCAATTGGGGGCTAAAAACATACATGCATCATAGATTCTAGGTGGAGAACAGCTGGGGGAAGTCAATGGCCGAGATGGACCTGGGTGTTCAGGTAGATCATAGACATAATAATAGCATGCAATGCCAAGCCGCAGTGTCTAAAACTAGCAAAATACTTTCATGCATTAAAGAGGTATAGATTCTATAGAGAGAGACATCATTTTCCCCAGTATAGATCATTAATCAGACCTTGTCTGAAATATGCAGTTTAGTTTTGAGCACCAGTTTAGAAAAAAAGATGACAGAGAAGGGTAACCAAACTAATAAGAGGCATGGAGGATCTCAGCTATGAGGAAATTAGGATTAGCTGAACTGAATGTATTCTCTCTTGAGAAGAAAAGAACACACATTGTGAACAATGAAGGACAATTAGCACAGTAACAAGTGTTCCAGTCTTAGGCAACTAAGTATTAAAAAAAAGAAAATCCAAAGAAATATGATAGTTAAAAGTTATAAAGTGAGATGCTGGACAGCACATGGGTCAAGAGATCCTAAGGGAATTCAAATATTCACAATGGCTGAACTATGATCATTTTCTAATCAGAAGAAATTAAATATCACATTTGGATTGACTTATTTTTTAAAGATTTCTCTCCTACCTTTAAGGTAGTGTTACGTTTTAGCCGCTCTCTTAGAGTTCGCAAGATAGGTGTCTCCATAATAGGAACTCTCTCTTCTCTCACAGCAACTGTCTCTTCTTTCTCCAGCTGGCTCTCGGCTCCATCATCACTTAATCGTCCTCTGGACCTTGATTTCATAAGCTTTTTTTTGCCTCCTTTTGTGCTTTTGCTTGCTGTCCCATTATCATTGGTCTCATTCAGAGCGCGCTGTGTTTCTCGGAGAAAGAAAAACATGATGCCTCTTTTTCCTTGTAGTAGTGTCTCCTCTCTCACACTTTCATGTAGCAGAGATCAACTTATGGTGGACCTTCTGCTACATCACGGTAGCATGTTCAAGTATTACATATCAGAAGATGAAACCTCTCCATCTATTATGTATGACACAAAGTAATTACCAACCAGTCAATCTTAGAGATATCGGGACTTTTATAAGCCCGCTTGTCTGGGTTTATCAAAAGGAAGTTGTTTTCTGTGCACTGGAAGTTGTTCTTTTATGCTGGTTTTTAGGGCTCAGAATGTTATTGACTATGGCTGTTTGGAACCTATTTTCCTCTGCTTTCCGAGAACCTAGATAGTTGCAAGGACACAGAAGCATGTGACTTTAATGGTATCTTTGATGTATTTTGTCATAGAGCATTAATCAAGCAAAATTGAAGCCAGAAAATTTAAAAATAAATAATATTTGTGCTAGGTCTCAAGATTGTAAAGAAAAAGCAGCCACTTTAAAACTCTATTACCAGTACACTAGATAGTACACATACAAATCAGCGCTAATTCTAGCATGATACTCAATTAGTGATAACCGATTAACACCAATCCAAAGGAAATGCCTTTCAAAAAATGAGCAAATAAATGAAAAAAGAAATATGTCTATAGGAGGAGGTTCTCCACAGAGAGAGACCTAACAATCCTACTTATGCATAAAACAGTATTAACGCATAATAATTAATCAGTGACAAGTGATTAGCATCATCTGAGTGAAATAAATAACAAAGACATGAAAACCAAGAAGCCAAGAAATGATACATTAAAGTGGTTATATACTCAGTACACCAATAGAGTGAAAAGGAGGAGCTCTCCCCTCTGCGGGAGACCCCATGACACAGGAGCATCCCTGGAGGCATGAGAATAATGAAGGGGAAGGAATCGACTGACAAAGTCAGTGGCATATTGTCAGTGCAACGATCCCACCCTCCTCCACCTCTGCCTCTTATTGACCGCATCCCCCTACCACCACCACAGATCTCATCCCTATTCCCCCCATCACCTGCTGTACAGGTGATGGGGGGATAGGGATGAGATCTGTGGTGGTGGGAGGGTATCAGTAGGAGGCAGAGGTGGTGGAGGGTGGGATCACTGCATTGACAATATGTCAGTTACTTTGTGAGTCGATTCCTTCCCCTTCATTATTCTCATGCCTCCAGGGATGCTCCTGTGTCATGGGGTCTCCTGCAGAGGGGAGAGCCCCTCCCCTTCACTCTATTGGTGTCAGCGGACTTTCTCTTCCAGCGTCCGCCTCCCTCTCCAGAGATAGCAGCCACTCCTCTGTGACCAGCGGACGGGAGAACGGACAGGCCCCTGACCATGGAGAACTGCATCTGGGCCCCCTGGGAGAGTAGAACAGCCGGGCGGGCCCCTGGGAGTGTAGAACGGCCGGGCGGGCCCCTGGGAGTGTAGAACGGCCGGGTGGGCCCCTGGGAGTGTAGAACGGCTGGGAAGCCCCCTGGAGGTGTAGAAAGGGTGGGCCCCTGGCAGTGCAGAGTGGGCAGGCGGGTGGCTCCCCACAGAGGTGGGACTGCAGGTCCCAGTCTCAAGTGCGACTACTGCGACTGTGATTGTTCCGCCACTGGGTAAGCCTATAATAAGGCTTACCTGTAGGCTCTAAGAATATCTCCTAAACTTGCACCATTTAGGAGATATTCTTTATACCCACATGTGCCGACGTCATCAGCACATGCGCAGTGAAGAAACAACCCGACTGTGCCATTTCTTCACTAAGTGTGCCGATACCGACGGCTCCCATGCGGGAGTGACGTCAGCGCAGCTCCGGCCAATTACATCGCTGAAGCATGGCGCCGGTCACAGCGGTGTTTGGGGACAGCTGCAACAGCTTTGTTCCAAGGTAAGTATTTCATAATGAGCTAGTATGTGATGCATACTAGCTCATTATGCCTTTGTCTTGCGGGTTTTTTTTTTTAATTTGTCACTAGAGTTTACAACTACTTTAATTAAAAAAAATGTCCATAGAAGGAGAACCTCCATGGAAAATTATTCATCAGTTCCCCTTAAAGGATCTCCAATCAGAAAAAATCCAACATTAAGGTGTGCATAAAATGTTTTTCCTCTACTGTGCAAAAAAGTCCACCACAAGTGATAAAATCAAAGTTGCCTCTTAACATATCATAAATGGTCATGTGCTCTTGTTGCATCCAAATGAAAAGCGATTCCACCTCCTCAACAGCTCCTGGCATCATACAGCAATCCATCGTAAAGTATGTAAAACCATGTGCACCTTTATTTAATCCGCAAAGAAAGGAGACCACCCCATGAAAAACTATACATGAGGCTGACAGTTCGGGTTTTGTGATGGTTTCCATTCAGCCTATTCCCCGAAGACATGACTCTGATGAAACATGTCGGTAATGGCCTGTGTCGGGAAGTTCACCTCAGAAGAATTCCTATTGCTGTTCAAGCTGGTGCACGTTTGCAAGTGCCAATGCGTATGCGCGCATGCGATTCCCAGCACCAAACGGACTATTTAACCACTTCAGCCCCGGAAGGATTTCCAGCTTTAGGACCGGAGCCCTTTTTGCGATTCGGCGCTGCGTCGCTTTAACTGACAATTGCACGGTCGTGCGACGTTGTACCCAAACAAAATTTGCGTCCTTTTTTTCCCACAAACAGAGCTTTCTTTTGGTGGTATTTGATCCCCTCTGCGTCATTTCTGATCGCCGCTATAAACAAAAGAAGAGCGACAATTTTGCAAAAAAAACCAAATTTCTTACTTTTTGCTAAAATACAAATACAAAAAAAAAAATACAAAAAAGCATTTTTTTCCACCGTTTTTGACCGATTTATATTCTTCCTCATATTTACGATTAAAAAAATCGCAATCGGCGTTTATTGATTGGTTTGCGCAAAAGTGGCCGCGTTTACGGATGATGAGAATTCATTTTTGGGGTTTTTTTATTTTTTTTATTTTTTACTAGTAATGGCGGTGATCTGCGATTTTTAGCAGTACTGCGATATTTCAGCGGACATGTCGGACCATTTTGACACTTTTTTGGGACCATTGGCATTTATACAGCGATCAGTGCTATAAAAATGCACTAATTACTGTGTAAATGCCATTGGCAGTGAAGGGGTTAACCTGCAGGGGGCGCTCTAAGGGTTAACTATGTTCCCTGGGCGTGTTCTTACTGTGGGGGGACTGCCCTAGCTGGGGAAGGGAAGTGGTCACAGCCTCCATGTAGAGGAAGGCTGTGATCACAGCCCTTCCCCCTTCACAGAACGGAGGTCCGTGTTTACTTACACGGACCTCCGTTCTTTCACTCCGGGGGGGGCATCGCGGGTGGCCGGCGGAGATCAACTTCGCCGCACCCGCTCCCTGGCCCTCCCCGAACAAAGTGAGCGCGCGGGCGCGCCTCCGGCGGCGCGCGCACGCTCACTGGGCTCGATCTCGCGGCCGCCGTCGTATGACGGCGATTCGCGTTACAGAGCCACTTTGTTGCTGTCATTTGCCGATCAGCCGTCGGCAAGTGGTTAAACAGGCCTGTAAACAAGATCAGTGCTGTCTGATCTGCAGCTTCTCTGTGACCCCTGCTACCTGTACCTTGCATCTGTGATCTTCCTGCACCTGACCCCGGCTTGTCTTTCACTTTGATCCTGCCTGTTCCTCTGGTTACCACGCTGTCGACCTGTTACCTTCCTGGCCTGCACTTTGACTCTGCCTTTGCTTCAGCATCTGATCCAGTATCTTCTGCCTGTTTATGACACAGCCTGCCTATACCTGCTGTGGGAGATTAGCTTGTGCGGATCACTTTTCAGGGGAAAAGATTCAGCTTGGAGGTCAATTTCTTTAAAATCTGGCGGCTTGCCAGATTTATTATTACAGGTTTGCAAGCTCAAAACATATAAAAAAACAGAAAACAAAACCTTGCCGTCCGGTGCTAAAGTAAACAATCGGGTCTCTCTCTATACAGTGTGCAGACCAAACAGCATTCGCTTGTATTGGAAGGACCCCTTGGGGGTAGAGAAGGATGCTTTTTCCTTTGCTGACTCTGTTAGGGGGATCTGCCAGTATCCCTTGGTTAGGTCTAGGGTTGTTATGTACCGGGCACCTCCCAACCTGTCCACAAGTTTCTCAACCCGCGGCATCGGATATGCGTCCAACTTAGACACGTCATTCAGCTTCCTGAAATCGTTACAGAATCGGTTAGTGCCATTAGGCTTT
This sequence comes from Glandirana rugosa, assembly GCA_018402905.1. Lineage (NCBI taxonomy): Eukaryota > Metazoa > Chordata > Amphibia > Anura > Ranidae > Glandirana > Glandirana rugosa. The sequence goes on along the minus strand of BLSH010303923.1, from coordinate 41,850 downwards.
GGGACCAGCACCATAGGGCTCAAGCAGGCGCTGTGGGACTCCTCTATCACGTCTAACTCCAACATGGTTTTTATCTCTCTCGCCACCACCTCTCGTCTAGCCTCTAGCAAAGTGTCATTTCTTCAGTGTTGTCACAAGAAAAGATTTAATAAAATATTTACAAAAATGTGAGGGGTGTACTCACTTTTGTGAGATACTGTAAATAGAGACAGTCACTTTAAGAATTTATAATACGCTTGTTTCTACTTTCCTTAGGACTTTTTGTTTCTCTTCCTGAGAAAACAAAACTCTTGGGTATGTGATGACATGAACTTCTCCCTTTTGGCTTCAATAATGGACTCCTTATCTAAAACCAGTCTAAGCTGGATTTTAATGGCGACTTCCATGTTTCGTTTCACTTTCTATCGGTCACGTGGGAAAACCACCCATTTAACTGCTTGATTGCTAATAAGATACGGACACTGATTTATGATCACATCTAGAATACATTAAAACACACCCACATCTCATGCATATTCATAACTATATATTGTATAGCTTGATGTTTTGTAGATCAGAGAAATTTCCTTTGCTCATCTCATCTGAGCTGGGTCTGTGTTGTGTCTCTCCACTGCAGTGTATGGAATAAATTGCACCTATTCTTATCAATCTGGACTTACTGTCTCATCTGAAAGGTCTTGTTTAAAGCAGTGGCAGCCCGTGCATAAAGAGCGCATAGGCGCCGCCCCCTATCCCTGCCACCTCCCCCAATCCATGCGCCCGGCCCCTTTTAGGACGATGGGTGCATGGATTCCGATGGTGGGGGCGGGAGTGGTGTTTTTTTTTTTTAAGCACCTGACTAGAGCCAGAGGCTCTAATAAGCTTCAAAAAAGGGTGGGCCGATCCCACCCATTTGTGTGACCATAGCGAATTAATTTTTGCTATATTCACAGTACAGAATCTCCCCACCAATCAGGAGCCAGGTCTGTGAGACCTGGTTCCCGATTGATCAAAGCACCAGGCGATCCTATTGGATGCCTGGCGCTAAGGACGGGGAGGCACAGAGAAGGACCCGCCGCCGCTGCTTTGCACTATGGTGGAGGCCGCCCGCAACACACAGCCCGGTGGTAAGTGGTGGGGGAGTGGGGGTGCTGTCAGTGCCGCGGCAGAACCCCCCCTCCCCCCATGACTGAGAGCTGCACTGCCGCGCAGGGGGGGGGGGGGGGGGTTGTTGGGGCACTGCTGTATACTCTTATGTCGTGATGCCGCCCTGTATACTTCTATCTGGTCATGATGTATACTCCTATCTGGTCATGCTGTAGATTTATATTTAGTCATGCTGTATACTCCTATCTGGTGATGATATATACTCCTATCTGGTCATGCTGTATACTCCTATCTGGTCAAGCTGTATACTCCTATCTGGTCAAGCTGTATACCCCTATCTGGTGATGCTGTATACAGGCGGTCCCCTAGTTTCAAACATCTGACTTACAAACAGCTCCTACTTACAAACAGAGGTAGACAACAGGAAGTGAGTAAAAATCTACCCATAGGAAGGGAAATTCACTCCTGTAAGAGTTATTATGGGAAAAAGGTGTCTCCACTGAAGCTTTATCACCAAGGTTTGTTTCCACAACAACCCAAAATTTTCAAAATCCAATTATCATTGGGACAGGATGTGAGGTGAAATCTTCTGAACAGAAACATATACAGCAAAACAAACATTACAGTGGTGTTAACCCTTCCCTATGCTATCCAAAAAGCTTAAAAATGTTTTTTTTAGCTGAAGCTACACTTAAAAAAATGTACCTGTTCCGACTTGCAAACAGATTCAACTTAAGAACAAACCTACAAACCCTATCTTGTTTGTAACCCGAACTCCTGCGAACTCCTGCTTGTACTCCTATCTGGTGATGCTGTATATACCCCTATCTGGTGATGCCTGTATATACCCCTATTTGGTGATGCCTGTATATACCCCTATCTGGTGATGCCTGTATATACCCCTATCTGGTGATGCTGTATACTCCCATCTGGTGATGTTGTATACCTCTATCTGGTGATGCTGGGCTGTATACTCCTGATACAATGGGTGGAATCTTTAAGGGGTGGGGCTTATGAGAAGTGGGAAGGGTCAAAAAGGAAGGGCTGGGTCTGGCTCCCCCCATCCTAGAATTTCACCAGCTGCCACTGGTTTAAAGGCTCCCTAATCTGATTTAACAACCTTGATCCTGCCTGCTCCTCTGGTTACCATGCTGTCCTCCTGTTACCGACCCGGCTTGCACTTTGACTCTGCCTCTGCTTCAGCATCTGATCTAGTATCTCCTGCCTGTGTATGACCTGGCCTGCCTATGCCTGCCTGTGTTCCATATCCCTCAGAGCCCATCCGCTGTTAGCCAAGCTCTGCATCCCTGTGCGCGGTGTCCAGATATCAGCTGATCCAGTTCCAGCCTGCCTGCTGTCCGGGTTTCCATCTTGTTGGTGTCCATCACTGTGTCATCAGGAACTCCAGAGCGACTCTTCTGACAGCGATCCTCTCAGGCAGGAATTGCTGAATGTTTTTTATTCAGTGACCTCAATGCCGGGAGCTGCTAGTGAGGTGTAATCGCTTTTAATTTGGGTGCAACAAGTGCACATGACCATTTATAATATGATGGTCCCACAGATCTGGTAAGAGGCAACTCTTATCTCTTGGTGGTGGACTCTTTTGAACATAGGAGAAACATTTTATGCACACCTTAATGTTGGCTTTTTTTTCCGATTGGAGATCCTTGAAGGAGAGCTGATGGACATTTTTTTCTATTATTGTATAATTTCTGGGTTTTCACACCTTTGCTATTTATTTTGCTCAGTTGATGCTTATTATCACTTGTCACTGATTAATTATTATGCACTGATGCTGTTTTATGTATGAGGAGGATTGTTAGGTTACTCTCTGTGGAGACCATCCTCCTTTTAATTGATTTGCTCATTTTTTGTTTCACATTTTTTTTTAAACTTATTTTCCTTGGATTTGTGTTTATCGCTTATCAATAGTGGAGTATCATACAGCTTTTTATGTGTACTATCTAGTGGACTGGTATCAAAATCAAGCCAGAACTATTATTATAACTTCTGTGCTTTTAGTGGTGCCACACAAAGTAGGTCCCAAGCAGTGGAGTCAACTAGGTAATTTTCTGGTGCTTATATTAAATAGGTCCTTGATTTGTAATTCACCTCATATGTCCTTAGCTTCATTTAGATAACAAGGTGTACCTAATACACATTATAACATTTCGGTGCATCTATGGCTTTAGCTGACAGGAACATGGAGTATAGAAATTAAAATAAAATGCAACCCAATGGACTCTCCTAAGAAGTACTTGATGCAGTTAAAAATGGCATAAAGACATAATAATGTCTCCCATTCTGACCATAAATGAGCACATGCTCTTTAAAGGAGTACTAAAGTCATATTCATTACATGATGTATTAATAAAGAGATTTAATAACGGACTCAAAACGCTGTTGAAATATTTTTTCTTAAATGTGTGCATATCCTTAGTCCATCCCTGTAGCTGATGTTTTTTGGCTCTGCATAACAGCCAGCAGGGGGAGCCACAGTAAAAAAAAACATCTCAAGGCTCCCTTTCAACATTTATGTTCCAAGCCATCAGGAACCATAAACGAGGCAGAGACAGAAAATGCAGTTAAAATCACACCTTTAGACCCGGTTCACACTGCTCCGACATGGAAGTTGGACGGCTTCCGATCCGACTTTGCCCTGCAATTTCATGTCCGACTTCCATGCAACTTCAATGACCAGAGGAAGAAAACATTGGTGGCAGAACTGGAGAAAGAAGACACGTTGGAGCTATGACAGGGGACATTCTTCACTTTTAAAAAGGACTTGTCAAAAACCGTCTCTTGTTTTTATTTACACTACACTACTTTTTTAGGGTGAATGGGTAGGGGTACAATGTACCCCATACACATTCCCATGGGGGGGCCAGGATCTGGGGCCCCCCCCCTCTTAAAGGGGGCTTCCAGATTCCACTAAGGGTTGTTGGGAAGAGGTCCTTGTCTTCATCAACATGGGGACAAGGTGCTTTGGGGTGGGGGCGCAGAGCCCACCCTGCCCAAAAGCACCCGCATATTGAGGTCATATGGCCTGGTATGGTCCAGGAGTAGGGGGTCCAGGAGTAGGGGCGCTCACTTGTCCCCCTCCTTTCCTGACCTACCGGCTACATGCTCGGATGAGGGTCTAGTATGGATTTTGGGGGGGGGGGGGGGACTCATGACTCTTTTTTTTTGGGCATGGGGTTTCCCCTCAAATTCCATACCAGACCGAAATATCTGGTATGGTCTTGATGGGACCCCACACCATTTTTTTAAAAAATTTTGGCATGGGGTTTCCCTTCATAATTCTCAGAGCACAAGTCGCATGCCACAAGTCGGATCAGTTAAGATGATGCTCCAACTTGGATGTGACTTACATTCAAATCAATGGGCTGAAATCATGCCCAAGTGGTTCCATAGTAGTGCAGAAACCTTTTTTCAAAGTCGGGCCAACACAAGTCGGCTCTCATAAGGAACCATTTATACTGACATGTCATGAGACTTGTGCTCTCAAAGTTAGAGCGTATGTCGGACCAGTGTGAACCAGCCCTTAATGAAATAGCAAAAAATAACACAGTACAGGAATGTACTTTGGATGCCAGAGCAAGTAATCAGACGATTCGGGTTCAGGAAGCCAGAAATCAGCGTAGTAAGGAGCCAAAGCAGGAACAGGTGTCAGCCAGGCCAGGTCATAGACAGTAACACACTGGATATTGTTGACCGGGCGACCGGGCGAGGAGAAAATGAACTAAGCTGCTTAAATAGCCAAAAGGGCCGGGCTGTAGGCTGGATTAATGAGGCAAGTTAATGGTAACCAGGCGAGTCACTGTGGAAACAAGGAGTGGCTGGTAATTAACCGACAGCTGAGCAGCTCTGAGCACTGAAATAAAAGAGCTGTCCGTAAGAGCAGAAGCCAGCCCTGACACAGGCAGGGAGCTATTTAGCGTGACCATTAGTTGCCTGGAACAGTTACATAGTTCATAAGGTTGAAAAAAGACACAGGTCCATCCAGTAACTGAGCAACTATCAGCACAGCACGGCTAAAATTTTCTCTATCCAGTGGCCACAAGGGAGGATCATTATTGCCTAAATGTACTCTTTCACTCAGGCTTATCACTTGTCATCACTAAGACTGGGTTCACACCTATGAGAATTGGATGCGGGTTTCCCTGCATCCAATTCGTATAGCAGGAGATTGTGACCGCCTTTCTATGGAGCCGGTTCACACATCTCTGCTGCAGCTCCGGTGCGAATTTGCACAGATTTCCTGTGCATCTTTTGGTCCATTTTAAGTCCAAATTCAGCCCAAAATTTGGGCCGATATCAGACCTGAAACAGTGAATGGAGACGCCACGAACCCCCGCTGTGAGCCACATGTGGCAATAGTGTGAACCCAGCCTTACACTCTCTACTCTCAGTGCATCTGAATTTGTGACTAAAAGGGAGATAATGAGAAAGCAGAATTAACTGTAGACACAGGCATAAATGAAAATGGATGCCAATGTGGGTCTCTGCTATGATTGTAAGGTGTTTATGGGGACTACACAGAATGTTAAAGAAACAATATGAACCAATTGAGAATTTAACCCCTTGGCACTGGCTGCCACCGGCCCTTTAAGGTATTTGCTATGCCGGGAGGCAGGGTGGGGCTTATGGCCACGTGACTGCCATGATTGGCTGTCATGGCTGTCACATGATAGGAAAAGTCCTGATTGCAAGCAGCAGTTACTGTACCGGGAGTGCTCTCAGCACAGCACTGTTGGTGCTATTGAACACAAATATGTGGCCGCTCTGCACCAAGGCCCAGCCGCTGAGAGGCTGCATATTTGTGTGCACTCTGCGTGACCATTAGTTGCCTGGAACAGTTACATAGTTCATAAGGTTGAAAAAAGACACAGGTCCATCCAGTAACTGAGCAACTATCAGCACAGCACGGCTAAAATTTTCTCTATCCAGTGGCCACAAGGGAGGATCATTATTGCCTAAATGTACTCTCTCACTCAGGCTTATCACTTGTCATCACTAAGACTGGGTTCACACCTATGAGAATTGGATGCGGGTTTCCCTGCATCCAATTCGTATAGCAGGAGATTGTGACCGCCTTTCTATGGAGCCGGTTCACACATCTCTGCTGCAGCTCCGGTGCGAATTTGCACAGATTTCCTGTGCATCTTTTGGTCCATTTTAAGTCCAAATTCAGCCCAAAATTTGGGCCGATATCCGACCTGAAACAGTGAATGGAGACGCCACGAACCCCCGCTGTGAGCCACATGTGGCAATAGTGTGAACCCAGCCTTACACTCTCTACTCTCAGTGCATCTGAATTTGTGACTAAAAGGGAGATAATGAGAAAGCAGAATTAACTGTAGACACAGGCATAAATGAAAATGGATGCCAATGTGGGTCTCTGCTATGATTATAAGGTGTTTATGGGGACTACACAGAATGTTAAAGATACAATATGAACCAATTGAGAATTTAACCCCTTGGCACTGGCTGCCACCGGCCCTTTAAGGTATTTGCTATGCCGGGAGGCAGGGTGGGGCTTATGGCCACGTGACTGCCATGATTGGCTGTCATGGCTGTCACATGATAGGAAAAGTCCTGATTGCAAGCAGCAGTTACTGTACCGGGAGTGCTCTCAGCACAGCACTGTTGGTGCTATTGAACACAAATATGTGGCCGCTCTGCACCAAGGCCCAGCCGCTGAGAGGCTGCATATTTGTGTGCACTCTGCGCCAACTGGTTAAACTTGAAGCATAAATGTAATTTTTGTTTTTGTACTTTAGTTACGCTTTAATGTCAACTAAAGTCTGAGCCAGAAAAGGTCAGTTTCCATAATTAAGTGTGAACACTTACTTCACAGTAAATCACAGTGATGTAGTAGATGGCCTGAAAATGGGCCTAGAAACATTGTCTGTGACAGTGTCAGGTACTTTTGTTGGCAAACCTTAGAGACTGGTGGAATTCTCTTAGACTTGCCTACCTTAATTATACTATAATCATGGTAGTTAAAATATCGTGTGTCTCTTTAATAATGGAGAAGAAACAAACCTTGGCTTCAGACAAACAACAGATAGGGAGCGTAAGCTGGAGAATCAGCTTTGGACTCACTGAGAAATTAGCTATCACCTGATCTCCTTCATGTGAATTGTATCCTTTAGAAAGCCAGACCTGCATTGTTTAATATCTAACAGTGAACACTGACCTCATTTATAAATGTTCCTTAAAGGGATATTATCACCTTAAAAATCCAGCTAAATTAATTCAAATATTTCTTTCTGAGATATAAAAGACTGTTTTTATTTTACTTTAATTTTTGTGTATGGGGTTGTGCATGTTGATTTTTGTATTGAACAGTAACAGTAACTACTTGCTATTTCACAGAATTCTGTAACATAGGGGCAAAATTTTTAGTCCCTTCCCAAGGGGGCTGATTTACTGGTTTTGAATACAGTGGTAGGGGTTAGAGCCCCTGTCAGTTTCCTTCTTTCTTTTTTTTTTGCTGTCTATAGCCCCGTATACACAGGACGACGATCGCATACAACAGGTCGTACTCACGACCGCTGTATGCGAAATCAATCGTTCGTATGCGCGATTTGAACAGTCAAACATACGACGGTCGTACAAGGGAGTTGTATGAGCAGACTAGAAAACTTGGTCGTACCAACAAGCGCTCATACGACCGTTGTATCGTGTGTACAGAGCAGTTGGCACAACAAAGTTGTATTGTGCAAAACACGCATGCTCCAAAGTCAGGAATGGCTGGATGCTAATTACATGCACCTGAACATTCTTCTGTGCTCGTACGATCGTGTAGTGCAGTCAGTATGCTACATACAACAGCCAACATACGATTCGACAAGATCGTACGTGCGATCGTCGTCCCGTGTGTACGCGGCTTAAGTCTACACTAGCTGCATTTACTTTCTCCGTTTATCCAGGTGACCATTGCCTGGCTCAATGTGTTGAGAAATCCAAAATCCGTCAATAGTAACCTTCGTTACAGGTGTTACCTTCTAAAGGGACAATAAGGACAAGACCACTGTTGAGTCTTACAACCTAAAGAGTTGTGTAACTCGGTCCGTTACCAGTGGACCTATTTGCCTCTTTCATTTACGTCGATCACATCTGAATTCGGCGCATGTGTGCCCTGCTGCTAGCGTGCATGCTAGAACAGCTTAGCATACAACCGACAACATACATCGTATGACTGACGTGATGTGCTAGCATGCTCGTGTCTTCTTACAAGTCCACGTACATTAATCGTAGGTCGGTAAGGACTGA
>BLSH010303923.1:0-10235 GCA_018402905.1 Glandirana rugosa | reverse complement strand
GGTGACGAACTGTATGTTATAAACTCGTAGTGGAAGGAAACGTCGCGAGTTTTAAATCACCTTTAGAGTCTCGGCGTTCTATCTAAAAACAGGTCTTACTCCGAAATTCTATATAAGACAGCGAGAAAATTTACGAAGTTAAATAGATTAGACAAATATAAGGAAAAAAAAGAACGTAACAGAAAATTTAGCTTTACCGGCTAACCGTCAACATCTGTACGTTATACACGGATCTACTTTGTGTCATGTTCGTCCCATATATCTCAATGTCCATATCAAAATTTACCGACCAAGTTGTTAGGCTTCTTATGATCTGTACTGGTACAGCTCTGAGAAACCTGATTGCAATATGATCCACAAGTCTCTGAGTTTCTCCATTACAATAGGATTGTTGAACCAGCCATTTAAAACTATACCTGTAACTCTATATACCCTGCTTGTACTGTGTTTCATCTAGGCACATATTGCATGTCTACAACTGCCAATCGGCCATTTCGATTTAAAAGACAATGCAAGAAAAAAAAGGAATATAAACAGATTAGATAAATTGAAGCATTTAAAAGAGCGACAGAATATATCTTAAAGCCTCATTCTGGACAAAAATCTATCTTGCGGCTCTGAGATTTCCACTAAATTTTGAGCGCTGCAAAGGAAGGTGATGCTCAAATATTGTATGTCAAGCAGTGGCAGCCCGTCTTTCCCTCACCACCCATTCCAGTGAAAACTGCTGCAAGACTCAGATACATAGAAATCCATTAAGCCTAGAGTGGCCTTAACTGTAACCAACAGAAGTCAAACTATAATGTTGACTGTGTACAAGTATTTTTTTTATTTTTTTTGTATGAGGTTGCAAAGACTAAAATCCTGCCTCGCAGAACTGCCTTGCCTGTGTCCCAATACAGATTGGGAGAGTTGTTGTGTGCTACCTTTGTCAGTTTATATTCTGACCACATCTTTTGTAGTACCTTTTGGAGATCGGAATTGCGGGGCAAATATTGTGGGAAATGCCATGTTGTCATTGGGGAGGATGGGCCAAGGTCTCTAATTTGTGCAGAGATGGGAACATGATCCGATATAGCAATCTCATGGATAATAGTGTCAGAAGTAATTGGTAAGATGGCAGCATTGACGAGAAAGTAGTCAATCCTCGATAAAGTGTGATGAGGGGGTGAAACTCTTTGCCCTTGGGGTGCACTAATGGGTTGATGAGTTGTTGGGCTGCAGCAAAAGAAGATAGTGCAGTGGGGGGGGGTAATTTGGGGAAGGGCAGGGCTATGCTTTGGACTTGTCCTCTTGTGGCTCCATGACTGAATTAAAGTTGCCGCCTAACACTAAGGGTAAGTGCAGGAAAGGGTCCAAGTGAGTAAAGACTGACTGGAAGAAAGATTTGGTAGGGGAGTTAGGAGCATAGACATTGGTGACAATTAGGTCTCTTTATGCGACACATAGATGGAGGGTCAATAAACGGTCCTCTGTGTCATTTACTGAGGGCACTACTTTGCAGGGGAAATTTTTGTGGAGGAGAATCAAAACCACTGCCTTGCCTTTGGCTGAGGATGAGCCGTACACTTTCCCCACCCAAAGTTTGCACATGCGCTGAAAGTCTTCCGTAGGAAGATGTGTCTCCTGTAGAAAGGCGATGTCTGATTTTAGCCTTTTTAAATGCCTGAGAACCGCCATTCGTTTATGGGGGGATCGTAATCCCTTGACATTCCAGGAGGTGATTCTCATGGTATATGGAGTATAAAGGGGCTAACAGTTGCTGTAGGTGGCCTGATCTGTGGTGGTATGTATTTTGTCTATACAAACAAACTTGTAAAGTTTTTTAGGGAGGAGGGTCCCTGATAAGGGTGTAAATAGGGATGGAGGTGAGATAATGTCTTGTGGTAAAATAGAACAGAAAACCAAATAGACTCAGTTAGAAGGAAGCCTGGACTCAGGAGCGTTGCTAAGTCTGCAAAAGATCTGGGGCTAGAGCCCATAGCAGCGAAGTAAAGAAAGTGATATGCTTGAGTAGACATACACATGTATATAATGTACGTGTGTGTGTGTGTGTATATATATATATATATGTATAAATATAAATATTGTTACATATCTGAGTGCAGATCCCCCTTACATCAGGGTCCCCAGAGAGCCCCCCACTTACATAAGGGTCCCCAGAGATCCTCCGCTTTGAATGCTGGGCAGGGAAGGAGTCGTGGCTGTGATGTCACTGGTTGCTAGACACTAGGCAACTCTAGCAACCAGTGACCAGGAGTAGAGTCAGGCCTCCTGCTAATTGCAGAACTGCACCCACCCGGTAAGAGACTCGGGGCTATGGGCCCCAGACTCGGGGCTATAGCCCCAATAGCCACCCCTTCCTGGAATTCACTTTATTCCACATGTATCTAGTCAAACTAGTGACAGCGTTACTGGAGAGGGGACTATGGACAATGTGCTGAAACAAGTCCAACAGGCATTGAAGGTTGAGGCACGGTCTATACTGAATGGGTCTGCTGGGTATCATTGATCTGCAGATTGATCAAGTCGCACTCTCCGAGTCTGGCTGTACCTGGACAAAAAACAAAGGGGTTGAACCCGCAGGTAGCAGAAAACATTACAAAGGTCAGGCAACATTAAAATTTAACATAACATATAGGTTCACTTATGACTGATAAGGATTCAGTCTGCTTGATTGGAAAGCCGAAGTTGCTTAGCTTAGAGACCCTGGGAGAGATGTAGATCAGCGGTGTTTGGTTGAACCAGGGTAGTCAGAGTAGCAAAATCTCTTAGGTGGATCCTTGCGGGGGCTATGTTGATCATGAGGACCCTCAGGGTAGTGATTAGTTTCCATGGGGGTTAACTCCTGATAAATATGCAGGTGCAATTTGAGGTAGGAGGCAGATTCCTCTGGGTGTGAAAAGGACTTGGTTTTCCCTGAGTGGTCCGTGAGCCGGAGGATAGCCGTGTAGGCTAAAGTGAATGTAATACCTTTGAGATGGAGGTAAGAGCAGATGCGTTGAAATGCCTTTCTTTTGTGAGAAACTTCCTGAGAATAGTCAGCAAAGATCAAGAGCTTATGCCCCTCCAGTTGGAACGAGTTGGCTTTGCGAAAAGATTTCAGAATGGCTACCCTGTCCGAATAATTGAGATGGTGTGCAATTTCAGGGCGCAAATTAGAAAACCAAAACCCTCTGGTGGGACTTTGAAGGGCATAGACTCCACTAAAAAGTAGGTACAAAATAGTATAAAAAATTCATAGTTTATTACAAAAATTACAAATAGGAAAAAAAGAAGGGGGGTAGGGTGGGGTACACAGGACCCAATGCACAAAAACAATAATATATTAAAATGCAACAAGTACATATAGCAGAACCACTTATTTACTGCACTGCTGTGTAATTGAAACAGAGTGCAACCCAACGCGTTTCAAGATTGTGCGTTGTTCCTCTTCATCAGGGAAAAGTAGTGGTATTACTCATAAATATCGTTCACGCATATATATAGAATAAATGTAGGGTCTCATATAGGACAATGCATGGTTAAAAGCAGGAAGGAAACATGCTGCTGCCACTGGTGTTGGAAAGTCCACAGAGGTGAGTGGCGAGGACCGGTCCCAATCCTCACACCCAGGGAGAGGGGCCACCCCGCCCAGGGCGTGATTGGCCCCCATAGGAGAGCCCACCAAGGAGAGGCTGCCCGGCTGTATGGGTCAGCCCATGCCATCTATAGTATATATGATCGAATTGTCACTCAAATTTTTCCAATGTATAGTGCTGGGATTGGGAGGTCTGAAGGGCAGCTGCTAGTGAGCTCTGAGACTCTCCTAAGTCAGAAGCGATGCTCTGCTTTAGATAATCTCCCTGCTTGCTCTCTAATCTCCCCTCTCAGTTGCTATATGCCTGCGTTCACAGCCCTGTCCACGGCTGCTGTGATTGTGGGAAAGAGCAAGGCTGCCACTATTCTCCCATATTGATCATCGAGGGAGTCAGAGGCAGTGGGAGCCAGTGTTGCCAATTGTCCGTAAATTTACGGACAGCCCGTAAAAACAGGGCAGTTTTTTGGGTGTCCGTAAAAGTCCGCAGCAGCCGAAAAGTGCCAGTAAAAAGGCGGCCATCGGCTCCGGTCAGAGATGCGTATGTGCTATTACGGAAATCCCCAAGCGGCAAGTGAGAAGATCCGATCCTGACCCTGAGACGAGTTGGACGACCTCTCCTCCTGCTGCCAGCTAGTGCCTCTGCCCAGCCCATCCACCCTCAAATGAGGTTACTGCATTTTCCCGCCACACCACCGCCAGCCAGCACCCGACCGGAGCAGAAGCTCCGGATGGATGGATCCTCCTGATTCCTGCCTGCCTCCCTGCTCTGGCTGACCCTGCAGCCCTCCTGGTGACAGTGGTGAGTGCAGTACCCTTCCTCTCCAAGCCAGCCAAAAAGAGTCGGGACAGTGAGTGTGTGACTGTTTGACACCCACAGTGTCTCTGCTCACAGACAGCTGCGAGCCAGGCTGCAGGAGTCTCTCTCTCTTGGTGTGCACTGTATGAGTGCAGTGTGCACTGGATAAGTGGCAGGAGGTAATGGAAGGATGGTGTAATGGAAACAGGAGGTGATGGGGATGGTGTGATGAAGATGGAGGGATAGTGACAGGAAGTGATGGGGGGATTGTGTGATGGAGACAAGAGGTGATGGAGGGATGGAGGCGGGGGGATGGTGTGATGGAGAAGAGGGGTGATGGAGGGATGGAGACTGGAGGGATAAAACAGTAGGTGATGGAGACAGGAAGTCTTTAGAAGTGGGGACATAAATTCTGGTGAACCTAGTGGCTACCAGGGATTTCACCTCACTTTCTGTGGTGGTTATGGAACAGAAATTAAGGGGGGATCTCTACAATTTGACATAGGTGACAAAACTGATGGACTAAATAATCTGCCCTTATTATATTGAAAATAACAGAAATAGTTTTTTTTTACCTTGCTATCTACCTTTAATCACATTGCTATTTGCACAGTGTACTTGCTTGTAGCCTAAATACTGAAATTTGCACTGAAAACTGTAATATTGTAACTTTTGTAAAATGCCAGTAAAAACTTGGCTGTGCCAGTAAATTTTGAGTGTTGTGACAGTAAATTTCAATCTGGTAGGTTGGCAACACTGGTGGGAGCTGGCTGGCCTGGGATGACAGCCGCGCCATCGGGCATTTTGGGCTACTGAGAGCTGAGCAGATGGGAGTCTGCTGCCGCGGCTTGTGGCTCCACCTAGAATCAAGTACCACTCCATGCGCTGGTGCTCTGGGAGCGTGTAAGAGGCTGCAGAACACCCGCGAGGCTGTGCCTGGAAGATGGGGCCGGTTTTATTTCAGTGTCTCCGCCATCTTGTACTCTAGATGGACATGTGGCGCTGGAACCAGAAGTCTACATGCATTTCTAATGCTATTACAGTACAAACATATCATTCCTGTTGTAAATATTATATGAAGAACCTCACGTGGGGAAGCTGTGACTGCCTGTAATAGTCCCACACTACCACAACATCATTCTACTCCTTCTCCTTAGCCCTTGTTCATATTGACTGTGGCTTTGAAATCGTGCGTCTTCATCTGAATGTACGTGATTTCAAAGCCGCATTTCAGTGCGACTTGGAAGACATCTGTGCAGTTTCATGCACATAATTCTATGCACCCGAAATGATCAAAATTAGTGTAGGAACTACTTTTTCAATGTGGCACCGCAAAGTCAGTGTCACACCTATTTGAACAGTGCGATTGCTGTCAATAGGGTGTGACCTGTCATGCGATTTGACCTGTCAAATCGCATGACAAGTCACTCCAATGTGTGTGAGGGCTTAGACATGTTATTTCCGGCAGCAGCAGAAGAAACACCCAGTGATTTACGTTTAGGCTTGGATGCATTTTCAGACTTGTGGTCATACATTGTGTTATGAATATGTTTAACCACTTCAATACCAGGCACTTAGAATACTTCCCTACCAGACCAATTTTCAGCTTTCAGTACTGTTGAATGACAATTGCGCGATCGTGCAACGCTGTACCCAAACAAAATTTTTATAATTTTATTCCCACAAATAGAGCTTTCTTTTGGTGGCATTTGATCACCCCTGTGGTTTTAATCTTTTGCGGTACAATTAAAGACAAAAAATTTTGAAAAAAAAAAAGGTTTTCTCTGTTTCTGTCACAAAAATTTGTAAACAAGTACATTCTCTCCTTCAATGATGGGCACTGATGAGGCTACACTGATGGGCACCGATGAGGCGGTACTGATTGGCACTGATTGAGGCGGCACTGATGATGAGGCACTTATATGCAGCAATGATGGGCACTGATAGACGGCACTGAGAGGCAGTGATAGGTGGCACTGATGGGCGGCAATGACAGATGTACTACTAGGGGTCCATTCCCTGGTGGTCTAGGGTGACATCTGAAGTTGGCACTGAGTGCCATCCATGTTGGGCACTGTGCCCCTTACCGGGTGGGCTCCCTGGTGGTCCTGATCAGCTTCCTGGTGGAGTCTTCCATCTTCTGAGGGGTCTTCTGCTGTTTTGCCGGTCTTCTCCGCTGTCCCCTTCCCTCTGTTCTTCCTCTCCTCTTCTTCTTCCCATGTTGACACGACGCAATCTCCTTCACGAATGCACTCTCCGATGTGTGCTGTGCCTTATATTGGCATGGGGAGTGGCCACCAGATGACATCACCTGTAAGCCCCGCCCCGTATGTAACTTCCTGGGGTGGAGCTGTGACATCATACGGGGGCGGGGCTTCCGGGTGATGTCATATGGTGGCCACGCCCTATGCCAATATAAGGCACAGCACACATCGGAGAGGGCATTCGTGAAGGAGATCGCGTCGTGTCAACATGGGAAGAAGAAGAAGAAGAAGAGAGGAAGAACAGAGGGAAGGGGACAGCGGAGAAGACCGGCAAAAGAGCAGAAGACCCCTCAGAAGATGGAAGACCCCGCAAAAGAGCCGAAGAAAGAGACAGAGAGGGGAGAAGACCGCCGGAGCAGATTTAATAAAATATTTTAAAAAGCTGTGTGGTGTTTTTTTGTACATATTTCTTTCCAGGTAAATGGGTAGGGGTACGATGTACCCCATACTCATTTACATAGGGTGGGGGGCCGGCATCTGGGGGCCCCCTTGTTAAAGGGGGCTTCCAGATTCTGATAAGTCCCCGCCCGCAGACCCCGACAACCACCGGCCAGGGTTGTCAGAAAGAGGCCCTTATCCTCATCAACATGGGGACAAGGTGCTTTGGGGTGGGGGGCGTAGAGCCCCCCCTGCCCCAAAGCACCCATACTCCCCATGTTGAGGGCACGTGGCCTGGTATGGTCCAGGAGGGGGGGGGGGCGCTCGCTCGTCCCCACCCCTTTTCCTGGCCTTCCGGGCTGCGTGCTCGGATAAGGGTCTGGTATGGATTTTGGGGGGATTCCACGCTGTTTTTTCGGCATGGGGTTCCCCTTAAAATCTGTACCAGACCAAAGGGCCTGGTATGCTCCTGGAGGGGGATCCCATGCCAGTTTTTTTTTTTTTTTAATATGGTGTGGAGTTCCCCTTCAAGATCCCCAGAGCACAAGTCGCATGCCAAAGTCGGATCAGTGAAGACACTGATACGACTTTGATCCGACTTCAATGCCTTTCAATGGGCTGAAGTAGGATCAAAGTCGGACAAAAGTAGTACAGGAACCTTTTTCAAAGTCGGTCCGACTTTGAAAAACACAAGTCGGAGCAGTTAAGACGGCTCTCATAGGGAATCATTGTTTTTGTGACGTAATGCGACTTGTGCTCTTCACGTCGGTCCGAGAATCGGACTAGTGTGAACCCAGCCTTAAAGCAAAACTAACATGGTGGTAATGCTGAACAGTTTGACTGACCTGTTGTTCAATCAGTTCAGATATCTGGATGTCAGTCCCTATGGAGATCTGTGGGGAAATGGAAGAATTTGTAATCACCAGACCAGCTGATACGGATGGGTTGCAATAGGAAACTGCCATCATGCTAGTGTGTATCCCAACTGAACCCTCTCAGGATCGGCTGACAGAGAGGGATCTCGGTGAGAGGTGCCAGCGTGGGCTGCAAAGCAGCTGTCATCTGGCTGACGGGCGTCTGTGGAGCGAGCGCTCTGCTGGATGCCAGAGCGGCGCCGCCGTCTGTTCTCAGACAGCGCGCCTGCTCTGTGTCAAAAAGGAGTGAGTGGTCGGACGAGCGGAAAAGCCGCCGCCTGCCGCCACAATGAATCAGAGTATCAATGCCACGGGGAAGACCCAAAGTGGAGGGGGCCCCAGTGGAGAGGGGGGAGGGGGGATGGTCTTGCAGGGGAGCCACTAACCTGATGTGTGTTCAAAGAGGCATCCTCGGATATGAATGCCTCTGGAGCCCCATTTATGGGACGGATGGGTGAGGCTGGAAAAGTGGAAAGAAAACCCGGGCTGGACTTAGGGATGGATCTGAGTGAACAACTGAGAGTGTTCTACAAAAAACAGATGTGGGACCATACATATGAACAGTTGAATGATAGTGCTGGAAGTAGAATGGATGCGGCCCTGAAGTTGCAGGGGAAATTATGAATGGAAAATGTTCCCTCTGATGTCAACCCCCCAAAAAAAAAAGTATGAAAAAAATGTATGAAAAAACGTATGAAAAAAAAAGAAAAAAAAGAATGGATGCGGCCCTGAAGTTACAGGGGAAATTATGAAAGGAGAATGTTCCCTCTGATGTCAACCCCCCCAAAAAAAAAGTATGAAAAAAATGTATGGAAAAAAAGTATGAAAAAAAAAAAAGGCAATGGGGAGGCCAGCTGGTGCCCATATTAAGGCACATATTTCTATGTGATAGGGTGTGATATTCAGGGATTGCATCAGAAGGCTATATGGGTTGGATGGAAGAGGGGGGGCGGGAGGGTGGAGGGGCGGCACCCATAATTGGATTTGCTAATGGGACCTATTCGAGGTTGGTGATGGGATAGTGGAGAGGAGGGGGAAGGAATGGGCAGTGGAGAGAGAGGTGCAGATAGGAGGACTGAAACTAACGTACCGTTAAAAAAAAAAAAAAAAAGGAGCAAGCCTGGTAGGTAAAAAATGTTGAAATGAATGTGATAGATAAAATCCTAGTAGGATTCAATTGTCTCGTTGAGTCCATTTGGATTTAAAGTATTTAACTGATGAATCCAATAGGCACATATCGAGGGTCTCCTGACTAAAAATGAGAAGGAATTTTTGACCATAGCCAATCCCAACATCCCCTTTATCTATCACCTCCCTAAGATTCATAAGTAGAGTTGAGCGAACCCGGACTGTAAAGTTCGGGTCCGTACCGAAATTTGGGGTGTCCGGAACCTGGACCCGAACCCGGACTTTTCAAAAAAAGTCTGGGTTCGAGTCCGGGGTTCTGGTAATTTTAATGAAAGTTCTGAAAATTGCTGTAAAAAAGTCCAGGAAGGTCTTAGAGGTCTGCAAAAGGAAGGAAATGGGGGTAAGGGTGGGACAAGTGCCCTACAAAGAAATGGGGACAGGGAAATAACTTTAAATATTTTTAAAAACATAAAAAAAGCAAAAATGGAGGTGAATGTGGATCATCTTCAAACTGGGTCTGAAAAGTATTAATTAACGGTAGAAGCCATGTAACTGTTCTAAAATCATCTTCAAATTGTGTCAAAAAAGTATAAATAAGCAGAGAGAACCCATATCACTGTTCTGCAAACATCTGGAAAATGTGTGTGTCACTTTAAATAAAACCGGGACTAACTGAACTACTGTTCTGCAAACATCTGTAAAGTTTGTGTGTCACTTTAAATATAACCGGGACTAACTGAACATCTGTTCTGCAAACATCTGTAAAGTCTGTGTGTCACTTTAAATATAACCGGGACTAACTGAACATCTGTTCTGCAAACATCTGTAAAGTCTGTGTGTCACTTTAAATATAACCGGGACTAACTGAACTACTTTTCTGCAAACATCTGTAAAGTCTGTGTGTCACTTTCAATATAACCCGGACTAACTGAACATCTGTTCTGCAAACATCTGTAAAGTCTGTGTGTCACTTTCAATATAACTGGGACTAACTGAACATCTGTTCTGCAAACATCTGTAAAGTCTGTGTGTCACTTTAAATATAACCGGGACTAACTGAACTACTGTTCTGCAAACATCTGTAAAGTCTTTGTGTCACTTTCAATATAACCGGGACTAACTGAACATCTGTTCTGCAAACATCTGTAAAGTCTGTGTGTCACTTTCAATATAAC
>BLSH010303913.1:461270-490387 GCA_018402905.1 Glandirana rugosa | reverse complement strand
ATCTCTAATTTCTGCTATCTGTCCTCAGAGCAACAGCACAGACAGCAGTAGTAAAGTAATCTATCTCAGGATGCAGGATCAGGTCTTAAAATGTCTCAAATCTGTCCCTCACGCAGTCAGCTACCTTTCCCTACACTAACCCAAGGAGCATGTGACTGCAGCACTGTGACTCCAGCTTATAAAGAGGCTGGGTCACATGATGCACCGGCCAATCACAGCCATGCCATTAGTAGGCATGGCTGTGATGGCTTCTAAGGGCAAACCAGTGAAACACTTGTTGATTGGCTGCCCTGCAGCTTCTCAACACGTGGAGTAAAATAGCAGAACCCCGGACCGAACCCGAACGATTTTTGAAATGTCCGGGTCCGGGTCCGTGCCACGGACACCCAAAAGTTCGGTACGGACCCGAACGTTACAGTCCGGGTTCGCTCAACACTAATTAAGATAGCTGATATCTTGAAAACATATAGATGCAGTGCTCTATGGGCAAAAATTATAAATTGTTTTAAAATGAAGTCCATAAATAAATATATAAAAATTAGTGACAAAGTGTATGTAGTGAATATAAATGTTGACTATCATCCTATGTTTCAGTCAGCTGGATTACTAACTTACCAGAAATCCAGGCTGCTCACTTAAGTGCAGCATAAACGCATATAAGGTCACAAGCACTGGGAAAGACTTCTATCTCCTCCAACCACCTCTGATCCAAACGTCCTCTTGGAAGCCATATAGAAACAATATAGTGTAACATCGCTATAAAATAAAATTACACCTGTGAATCAAGTGCCACACTGCAAAGAAAAAAGTGTCCAAAAAGTCACCAGACTACACTCACATGCAATGTGCACTCACCACTGGGTAATGCTGCCAGGTGAGTGTGCAGAGGAAGAGCTTAATGTTAATAGCAACTGCAGATATTCATCTGGCAAATCCTTGAATCTCCTTCCTAAAATCCTCTAAGAAGCAATACTCTGCTTGTTGCTCAAACCACACCATAGGCAATAAAATGAAAAAAGTGCCATTTCGTTTAGTAGTTTTTTTTTAAGAACAGCAGCAGGGGTAAATCCAAAATAAACAAGATAAAAACCATGTAACAAGCCGCTGACACTTACATCAATCCTGCCACCCATACTTCCTTGGACCTGGACTTGGAGGATTTGCAAAATTTATATTCACTACATGGACTTTATGAACGTTGTCACTAATTTTTATATATTTATTTATGAACTTCAATTTAACACAATTTATATTTTTTGCTGACATGGCTGCTGGGTGCTGACTAGGGATGGGCCAAACACCCCCGGTTCGGTTCGCACCAGAACATTGTAAACAATCAAAAAGTTCTAGCGAATATGCAAACCCTATTAAAGTCTATGGGACATGAACATAAAAAATCAAAAGTGCTAATTTGAAAGGCTTATATGCAAGTTATTGCCATAAAAAGTGAATGGGGACCTGGGTAGTGCCTTAGGGGACATGTATCAATGCAAAAAAAAGTTTTTAAAACAATATTTTTTTCAGGAGCAGCGATTTTAATAATGCTTAAAGTGAAATAATAAAAATGAAATATTCCTTTGAATATTGTGCCTGGGGGTTCCTCTTAGTCTGCTTGTAAAGTGGCGCATCTGTGCGATAGGTAGAACAGTGCCGCAGCACTAATGACATTTCTAAAGGAAAAATGTAATCTAAAATTACTCGCGGCTGTAATGTATTGCTGGCTCCCGGCAATATAGATGCAAAATCAATGAAAAAATGGTGTGGGGTCATCCCCCCTGTCCATACCAGGCCCTTCCGGTCTGGTATGGATTTTAAGGGAAACCTCATGCCACAATAAAAAAAAAAATTGATGTGGGGTCCCCCCCAAAATCCATAGAAGACCCTTATCCAAGCATGCAACCTGACAGGTTTAGGATAGGGGGGGGCGAGCAATCACCCCCTCCCTACTGAACCATAACAGGCCACATGCCCTCAACATGGGGAGGGTGCTTTGGGGTCCCCCCTAAAGCACCTTGTCCCATGTTGATGGGGACAAGGGCCTCTTCCCGACCACCCTGGCCGGTGGTTAACGGGGTCTGCGGGCGGGGGGCTTATCAGAAACTGGAAGCCTCCTTTAACAAGGGGGCCCCCAGATCCCATTCCCCTGCCTATGTGAATGGGTATCGGGTACATTGTACTCTTACCCATTCACCAAAAAAAGTAAAAACCACAACAGACAGTTTTTGACAATTCCTTTATTAAAAAAGAAAAAAATGTCCCGCGACGTACATCCATCATCAACCATGTCAAAGCGAAGGGACGGCAGTCAGGAGGAGTCCTCCCATGGAGGAGGAGCAATTTAGTTTTTTTGATTTTTTGGGTTTATCGGGCAGCGTGATTGACGATGGATGTACATCGCGGGACATTTTTTAATAAAGGTATTGTCAAAAACTGTCTGTTGTGGTTTTTACTTTTTTGGTGAATGGGTAGGGGTACAATGTACCTGATACCCATTCACATAGGTGGGGCCGGGATCTGGGGGCCCCCTTGTTGAAGGGGGTTTACAGATTCCGATAAGCCCCCCGCCCACAGCCCCCGACAACCTCTGGCCAGGGTTGTCGGAAGAGGCCCTTTTCTCCATCAACATGGGGACAAGGTGCTTTGGGGGACCCCAAAGCACCCTCCCCATGTTGAGGGCATGTGGCCTGGTATGGTTCAGGGTGGCGCTCGCTCATCCCCTCCCATTCTGACCTGCCAGGTTGCATGCTCTGAAAAGGGTCTGGTATGGATTTTGGGGGGCCCCACGCCATTTTTTTTTAAATGTTGGCGTGGAGTTCCCCTCAAAATCTATACCAGACCCAAAGGGGCTGGTATGGATTTTGGGGGGGACCCCATGCCATTTTTTTTTCCTAATTCTGTCATAGGGTTCCCCTTAATTACTTCAATACACTGTATTATATATACTAGGCGGACTGCACTATATACTCTAAACTGTATTATATATACTAGGCGGACTGCACTATATACTCTAAACTGTATTATATATACTAGGCGGACTGCACTATATACTCTGAACTGTATTATATATACTACACGGACTGCACTATATACTCTGGCTGTATTATATATACTACGCGGACTGCACTATATACTCTGCACTGTATTATATATACTACGCGGACTGCACTATATACTCTGAACTGTATTATATATATTGCACTATATAAAATTGTAATTACATGCCCCAGTCAAACAGGTGCAGGAAAATTGGGCCTTGGTGCTGGTGGTGCCCTAAACCAAAAATATTGTTGGAAGCTAGCATACTCAAGATTCAGGAATAGAATACACAGCATAGGCAGTCTTCAAGCATCCCTTGCAAATTCAATCAGTTACATCAGCATCAAGGGCTTGATAGCTGCTGATCCAAGACTGATTCAGTTTTATAAATGTCAGCCTATCAACAGTTATATACTGTACACTGAATGCACTGTATTATATACTGCACACCGCCTGAAGTGTATTATATACTGTACGCCGGCTGCACTGCACTATATACTGTACACTGCCTGCGCTGTATTATATACTGTACACCGCCTGCATTGTATTATATACTATAAATATTCGATATGCAGCGCTAATTTTATAAATGTAATCGAATGACAGTTCAAACAATGATGAAAAACAGCGAACAGAGTCTCTATTGTGAAAGGTGCAATAGGTGCAGTATCATAAGCCACCTCAAGGGGACACAATCACAGTTGATGAATGTGTTTAGCAAGTCTCCTTACCAGACATAAGATCCAAAAACGCATGTGAACATAATCCTCAAAAGTCTTGTGTCTTCGGAATGCACTCACACATCTTCTCCATGAGTGATTGGACTATTTTCTCCCACGGATTATGATATTAAACAGAGAGGAAAGAATCTCATAGTGTAACTCCGTAGTACCAATCACTCACACACCCACCTGGATGCACCTGATTGCATGCTTTGGCCAATCAGCTGCCGTCAATGCACTGCGATCTCGCAGTGCATTATGGGGCACTCTGCGGCGCTCGAATTTGCCGCAAACGCCCCATATGTTCTGGGAATCAATGAACATCGGGACCATCCCTAGTGCTGACATTGTAAGCTTATGACCAATAAGGTAACAAAATCAGCACCCAACAGCCATGTCGTGTAACACACTGTGAGAAAGAGCCCGCTGGCTGCTGCCTGTGTGTTATACATCCTGCTGACTGCTGCCTGTGTGTTATATATGGTGATATGGACGGTGACATTATAGGAATGTACAGTGCACTGCAATATATCTTTAAATTCACACACTCCCAGCAGTAGCCATGAATTCCCGCTTCCTCCTCTGCCTCTGGACCCTGTCAGATGCCTGCCGCTGCCGCCCGCCTCACAGCCTCCCACTCTCCGTCTCTCACAGGCCAACTACTGACTGAGTGGAGAGCTGAGCAGCAGAAGATCACTCCGTCAGGGAAGGAAACAAACAACCGCAGTGGCCGGATGGTACTTTAAACAGTGGAGCAGGTGCAGTACGCATGCACCCGAAACTGAGAAAAAAGTCCCTCCACTCCCACATCATCAGAGAGAAGGGGCTTGGAAGATCATAGCAATAATGCACCCCCCCCCCCCCAAGCAAGTAAGAGTGGCTGAGGGGGGTGTAAGTCAGAAAGCCATTTTTTTTCTTTATACTGCACTATCTGTGAGGCTGCCCGGGCCCCTGAGGACGCCAGGTCCGGTACTACAAGGCTGGTTGTACTTGCCTATCAGCGGCCCTGCTGACAAGGAGATAGAAAAACTGCACTATCGTAAGACCCTTTAAATGAAAATTCATTATTACCCTTTCCAGACTGGTTGCCTTTACATTAACAGTTGTTGGCCTTTTAAAATACTTCAGGATGTATCTACATGACTAACGGCTGCCCATTACATACCGTTTCTTTGAATCTGTTCTGCATTAGTTGTGGCAATTGTTGGCCTTATGAACTTCTATTGTAACAACTAATTACATTCATCAAATAGTAGGCAAAGGGAAACATGTAGAGCTGACATTTCTGCTCTGTTAGGGAGATAGACAGTTTTTGGCCTTTCACCATAATTTAGGATGTGTCTGGATGATTAAAGGCTGTCCAATGCATAGTTTCCTTTTATCTGCAATGCATTATGGGTTTTTTAATCCTATAAAGAGAAATTCAGAATTTAGATTATTATGATATCTATGTGAATTTGTGGTTTAAATGGCCAGTGACAAGTGCTGGTGAGAAAGAGATAGCATTGCTGCCAAATGACCTTGAGCAAGGACTGCTTCTGAAAGTCTCTTTTTTTTTAACGCTTCCACAATGAAGTCTTCTGATTCTGAAAATGTGCTTAAAGCAATGTAATATTGTCACATGTGAGTCTTGTCATTTTCTGTCACATTATAACCACCCTTTTCTTAATTCTATGTATTTATTAGTCATAAGTTCTCCTCACTGTAGAGCTAAACAAGCTTGTATGCATTGAATGCCATTACTTGTTAAGTCAAAACACTTTCCTATTAAAACTTGTCCTTAAAGAAGAACTCCTTCAAGAACAATTTGCACCTACATAGGCCACATAACATAATGACAGTGCAGTCTGGCGACAAACAACAACCCTGCGGTTTTAATAGTCCCTAGCGTTCTAACAGTAAACCGCATGTGAAAATTAGTGAAAAATTGGACCATTGTGTTTATTTATCCTTAGCACCATAAACAAGCAGGCCTGAATCAGGAACTTATTGAAAATGTTTTCAATGAACCAATAGGAGCTTCTACCCTGGGTTCTATGTTGGCCATGGTGGCAGTGGATACAGACACAGTATGGGTCCCAATGATCATAGATGATAAATTGTGTTTTATTTTCAAAAATATTCCCCTCTCCATCCCCATCCCTAGTTTCTTCTTCCAAAGTTCTACTACCTCTGGTACTCTTTACCCCTCAGCAGAGGCAAGTAATTTCTCTGAGGTGATGATGGGAAAGATAGGTTACTATTCCATTGTGCTGGAATTATTAATTGGATTGGTAATTCTCAATAAGCCTTCTTCAGTTTGGTAAAGACACCCAACTCAACTGAAGAGTATCTCAACGCTTTGTTTGCCCAAGAAGGCCGGGTACTGGATGAACCCAACCCTTTTCACTGTTCACAGGCCAGCCTGTATCCTCCTCAATTCCCTGCAATCAACCAGGTTCCAAGGCCCTGGAGTCCACTCTTGACCCCACTGTAATCCATCATCCAAATAACGGGCCATACACCAGAGAAGTTCAGCTCCAGTCAAGGTTTATTGTAATGGCAGTACACCTCTCACTCCCTCCCAAAGCAATGCCCTCAACACGCTTCACCCACAGCAGGACTTAATCATAAATGGAAACCAATAAATAGTATAAAATCCAGCGCTCACATATATGATATTCGTACATAGGCAAAATAATATACTGGAAGCGAATATCACAAGCATATAATAATTCACATAAATGGTCACCATAAAATACTATAATAATCCAGTGAAAGGTGTAACATCTATTAGGGCTAGTTTACACTTGCTTCAAACCAGGGCTTCAGACAGGCTTCTTAATGCCAGTCTAAGCTCATGTCACAAAATAAAATGGCTAGCTTACAGTCCTGTTTACACCTTGTGTTTGCTTTGCTTTTGCTTTGCTTCAAGAATTATACCCCATGTCGCTTTAGTGGTGCTTCAAAGCGTCTTCAAAGCCTCCATAGAATTCCAAGACAAAGCTCCTTTGAAACTCGCTTGAAGCAACTGCGGCTTTTGAGAGGCTTTAATTCAGCTTTAGCTTCACTTTGTTTTGGAGAAATTGCAGGTGTGAGATATCAACAAACACACAGGGCATCTGCCAAGCTTCAACAAAGCTTCAAAAGAGCATCACTGAAGCACCACCGAAGCCTCATCGAAGCACTACCAAAGCCTCATCGAAGCACCACTGAAGCCTCAAAAACACATCATAAAAGCTTGTTGAAGCAATAGGAGCTTTAATGTGTGTTGAAACCGAAGCAAGTGTAAATGAGCCCTTAAAGTGTCAAATATTAGGAGGTGACTTTTTCAAAATAAGTGAAAGTTCAGTGCAAAAAACTGTGTTGATAAAGCACAGTTGAAAGTGACAGTGCTGTAAAAATTCAAAGTCCAGTGATGCTGTATTGCTCACGCAGTCCAGTGTTGTAATCCAAGAAAGTGAGTGAAATCCACTAATAAGTGCAATGGCCACTCACCTTATTAAGGAGAATATCGAGCAATGAGTAAACCACTGATCTCCAGGCAATCTTCGTTATTCCATCAGCTGACTGATCCAGTCGCATATATAAAAGGCAATGAAACTCCTCATGGTGTAGTATCAAAGGTTAATTTATTAAAAAACAATGTAGTGACTTACAGTTTAAAAATCGGACATCCAGTACAAATTTGAGACCACAAACAGGACACTAAAATAATCTGAACTTCTGGTCTCGGCCAAAACCGGAAGTGACGTCACCTAGCTCCTCCCTTAACCACTTCAGCCCCGGAAGGATTTCCCATGTGTAGGACAGAGCACTTTTTGCCATTCGGCACTGCGTCGCTTTAACGGACAATTGCGCAGTCGTGCGACATTGTACCCAAACAAAATTTGCGTCCTTTTTTCCCACAAATAGACCTTTCTTTTGGTGGTATTTGATCATCTCGGCTTCATTTTTGATCACCGCTATAAACAAAAAAAGAACGACAATTTTGCGGAAAAAAAAAACAATATTTCTTAGTTTTTGCTAAAATACAAATCCAAAAAAAATATATATATATATATAAAAAAAAAATGTATTCATCAGTTTTGGCCGTTTTATATTCTTCCTCATATTTTTGGTAAAAAAAATCGCAGTCGGCGTATATTGATTGGTTTGTGCAAAAGTTGTCGCGTTTACAAACCATGAGAATTAATTTCTGGTTTTAACATTTTTTTTTTTTTTACTGGTAATGGCGGCGATCTGCGATTTTTATCAGGACTTTGATATTGGGGCGGACATGTCGGACATTTTTGACACTTTTTTGGGACCAATGACATTTATACAGCGATTAGAAATGTAAATATCCACTGATTACTGTATAGATGTCATTGGCAGTAAAGGCAGGGGCGTAACGATAGGGGTTGCAGGGGTTGCAATTGCAACCGGGCCCCATGGTCCAGGGGGCCCATGTGCCTCCCTTGTACACCTGAATAGGAGGGATGGCGGGGGTGGCATTTAGAGGACCCAATCTCCTCCATTTTCCTCTATCCAGTTTACTTGTCTTCTGCTGTTCCCAGGGCCCCTGTGTGCTTCCCTGGCACCCCTGGGGCCTGCTGCAGAACTTGTGAAAGGGCCCCACTGCAGTACCGTAATAAAGGGACCCACGATGGGAGTAAAGGGCCCCAGGATCAGTGGGAAGAGGGAAGGGCCCTGGCCAGGGGTCAGGGGGCCCTTCAAAATTTCTTGCACCGGGGCCCTGAAGGTTCTAGTTACGCCTCTGAGTAAAGGGGTTAACTGTGTTCCCTGGGCGTGTTCTAATTGTGAGGGGGCTTGGCTACCATGGGCATAAGAGATCTAACTGATCAAAGTGACAGGGATCAGTAGATATTTTAAATGCCCACTGACAGAGCGGGGAACCGCTGTGTTTACATCGGCGGTTCCCCGTTCTTTCTCTTTGCCAGGTCATCGCGGCTCACCGGCAGGCATCGGGTCCACCCGAGCCACGGGTACACTCCTGCAGAGTGCGGTGGGCACGAGAGCGCGCCCTCGGTGGCACGCGCGAGCCGCCGCTTATAGGCTTCGATTTGTGGAATAGAGCCACACTGCAGCAGTAAATGTATGCGAGCCGGTACGGAACCGGTTAATCATGAGGGTCACAGTGATCACATGATCAGTAGCTCCTGATCATATGCAATGACTGGGAGTTGTCACAACTCAGTCACTGTGTTAGGAGTGCACAGCGAGTGCGCTCTTAGCACATGATGGCAGTTCTCCACAGACACATATGTGGCTGGGCATTAAGACCCACCTGTACTGCCCCTATATATATGCGTACAGCCAGCAAGAACAGGTGAAGGTAAGGGACATTAACCCTGATTCACTTTAAGCATGTTCACTTTGCAAGGAAATTTTCACTTAGCTTGGTGAATGTGGAGAACATGTGCTGACATCATTCATCCGATCATGTGATAAAAAACGAAACCTCTTATTAAATATTTCTTGCACCTGATTGGGTACTCTTTGAAAAGTAAATCTTCACCACATTCACTGAGGTAGGCAGGGCTGGCCCAAGACATTGTGCTGCCTGGGTCCAAGAATGAAATGCTGCCCCACCCCCCAAAAAAAAAAAATCGCACCCACCAAAAGGACCCCACATCCATTATTTTAATATAATGATAATTACAACTAAAATTGATTAATTCATTTATCAGGAAGTCAGATTTACATGCAACAGCACCTTGTCTATATGCAAAATTATATGACATACCATTATGCTCAATTCCAAAGGGCGGGCTAGGGCAGTATAGGGGCAGGTTAGGGTAATATATGGATAGGCTAGGGTATTATATAGACAAGCTAGGGCAGTATAGAGGCAGGCGGAGCGGCCCGAGAGGCAGTTGTCATCATGACACACAGAACTGCTTGGTCATCAATTTGCTTGGTAAATAGAAGACAATGAGAGGTAGCCATGGTTTCATTTGCTGCCCCTCTCAATGTGCTGCCTGGGTCCAATGGACCCACTGGGACCCATGGTAGGGCCGGCCCCGGAGGTAGGTGAAAATTAATTTGCAAAGTGGATATGAGAGGGATAATAGCAAAAACTAAGGGATTTTTAGGGCACCAAAACAGTAATTAAAACCAAAATATTTATTATGCATATACAGAGCTTGGTCCATAGTCAAACAGATAAAACCACAATATGATACATGACCATAATAATGCATATAAAAAATGCTAGTTGCCTAACAGTCACGGTGATCCAATGGTCTTTGTACTTTGGGCCCTTTCACACCGAATGTGGTGCGGGAAATGTGCGTTTCTGTGTGCATTTCATGCAACGCACAGGAACTCACTCCCCTTCTTAGATGTGTGCAGGTGCTATTAATTGTTAAAAGCACCCCAAATGCGTCTAGGAAATGCATGTGCGTTTGTGGAAGTAAAGATGCTCCACAAATGCACCTCAAACACATCTGGAAAATGCATGTGCATTTGTGGAAGTATGGAGGTCAATCATTGAAAATGCTAGTTGCCTGGCAGTCATGGTGATCTAATGGTCTCCATATTTTGGGCTGTTCACACCAATTAAAAATACAGAACAGTCTCTGCAGCAGCGCTAATATAGACTCTAAACAATGAAGTCTTCATGCAGTGTAGACCTTGATATTAACTATCTTGCCACCACCAAAAAGACACCACGTGAGCAATTCCGGGTCCCCTTTGGGGAATACACTCACCAGACAGCGGTGAGTAAATCGCATGGGTATCAAAAAATCTGTGATGTTGGATACACTCAGACCTTCAGTGTAACACCTCACTCCTCCACACAACTCCGATGTTCCAATCAGCTCCACAGGAAGTATCCCTCAAGTGTTGCATGTATATGAAAAGAAGGAGCGGGAATCCCACATAGCGTAAAACTGTATACAATTTATTGAATCCCAGCAAACCCGTATAAAATATCACTCACAATAAAGAAGATCAAAAAGCGCTGTATATCAGATGCTAGTACCCACATCCAGGCTGCGTGTCCCAGATCCGACCGGTGCCTGCCCGATACGTCCTGAGCTCCCGCAGTCCCGTACGTCAGCAGCCAGCTTTCTCGAGTGCGTCACTCAGCCACGCCCTGTTCACACCAATTGCATGTGGGAAGCAAATGTTTCAGTACACTATTCTCACACTGCGCACTGCCCTTTTTAGACGCATGTGGGTGCCATTAATTGTTGATGGAACCCGAAATGCATCTAGAAAACACGCGATTTTAAAAGTCATGTGTGCTGTACTTTTTTGCACATTCCTGTGTGTTTAGCAGCCCACTGAAATGAATGGGCTGTCAAAAACGTGCCTGTTAGGAACTCATAAAAATAAATAAGACCCTTTCTGATTGTTAATGTAGAACAAATATGCAGAAAAGCTCTGCCTTTTCTTTGCCTCTCCTGACCTGACTAATTAGCCTTATGTACAGAGATGTCCCTTATCGCCTCTTCTGGCAGTCGTCTGTCCGATTCACCCTGCTCCAGGTGCCTCCATAGCAAGCCGGGTGCTAAGGAGGCACCCATGCATGTGCATTCCTGAGCCTGGCTGTGTGTGTCCATGGACACACAACTTCAGTAAGCCACGCCCCTGCTCCTTCCTCACAGGAGTTTGACTGACAGCAGCAGGAGCCTATAGCTCCGTCTGCCCTCAGTGTCTCCTGTGAAAGTAGGGAGTGGGAGGAGCGGTACTGCTGCAGAGAGAGCACTGGAGCGGTGACAGGAGTCAAGTGAGTGTTTAGGGCTCGGGATGGGTGGGACAGGTTGTGGGAAGTTATTTTTTTCCTTAATGCAGAGAATGCAAAAAGGTCAGGATCCACCACAGCCCTGATTGTCAGTGCCCCCCTCTCCACACTGGAGCTCCAGTGTACACTGGAGGGGCAGAGCAGAGAGCGGGGACTGACAGTCCCCTCTCTCTGCTCAGTGCTGGCCGAGAACTGAGCAATCAGTGCTCACGTGATCACTCTGGGGCTTAAAGCCAGTGGGGGACATACCGATGCTGCAGCATGGAGGTGAGTATGTATGCTTGTTTTTTTATACACCCCAAACTTTTCCTTAAATATGTGTGTAGGACTCTCCTAGTTAGGAGCTAATAGGTGTAGGTAAATCTAGTTATTTTTGGGCTTCACTGTAATCAGTGAAGCTGGATTTGATTGTTATAGGCTGTTCTGGGTTCTGCAGCTGCAGGCTCACCTTGACAGAGTGACTAGCATGGGGCTGAGGCGTGTATAAATAGTCAGAGGCCTAGAACAGCAGGGTCCTTTGACTGTTGGAGAGTGACCCAGCCTGGGAGGGGGGCTGCCGGCTGTCACAAGGTGATCCAGTGGAGTCTGCAGGAGGGTCTGCGGGGTCCTAGCTCAGTGAGAGCTGGGGGACTGACTACAAAAGCTGCAGGAACAGTTTGGAGCAAAGTCTGCTGAGAATTTGTCTGGGAAGCCCACAATACAGGATCTGGCTGATACTGGAAGGAGGCTTCCATGTATACAGGGACACGGTGAGTAGTGACCAGAAAGAGATCCTGGAGAGAGACTGCTGTTGAGTTGTGATCTTTTGTGAAGAGACTGTTCCAGATTTGCTGGTTAGGGCTGTTTCCAATGTGGGAACCCCCTGACCTGTATGTTCACATTGTATTGGTTTGGAGGCCTTATTAAAGAATTTAACTGTTGCTGGATTAGGGATGCACCGATACCATTTTTTTAACACAGAGTACGAGCACCAATACTCTTTTTTAAGTACTCAATGCTACCAATTACTGATTCCTATTGCCTAGGAAGATTAGATAGAGTGGTGGTTTTGGAGGTGGGGGAGTTAGGGAGCTGGGTGAGGCTAGGGTGAGGGCAAGGTGGGGGGAGTGGGGGGGTAAGTGAGGACAGGGTGTGGGGGGGGGTAAATGAGGGCAGGGTAGGGGGGAAAGTGAAGGCAGGGTGGGGGGAGGGGGTAAGTGAGGACAGGGTGGGGGGGAGTAGGGAGGTAAGTGAGGACAGGGTGGGGGGGGTGGGGGGATAAGTGAGGGCAGGGTGGGGGGAGTAGGGGAGTGAGTAAGGGAAGGGTAGTTGAGAGTGGGGTGGGATAAGGGTTGAGGGTTGGGGTGGTTGGGGTACAGCTTCTCATACAGGTCCTCTGTAGCTGGGAACCTGGGACCAGCTGAGCACTGCTGATACATCTGGTACTGTCCCTTCCTCCTGGCAACTGAGGCTAGGAGGAACTCAGTGGGGTGGCCGGAGGTAGAGTCGGCAGGGACTCCAAATTTCTGTGTACCAATGATAATCCCCTGTGCAGATATTTAAAAAATAACTTCTCCTGATCCCCTATATTCAGTGGGTGCCAGGAGACAGAAAGCGGACTATTTAACCACATTTGGGTTTAGGCGGATAAACCCGCAGCAGCGCTCCTGATGACTGGTCCCATTGTAATGGTATAGATGCCTTCAATGTAATTGTGTGGAACGCTGCTGCGGATTAATCCGCTTAAACTCAAAAGTGGTTAAATAGTCTGCTTTCTGTCCCCTGAACGTAAGGAACCCAGAGAATTTTTTTTTTTAAATAGCTGCACAGCGGGGGATTAGCTCATTGAAACACAGAATTTTGGAGTCCCAGTCTGCTCTACCTCCAGCCCCCCGACTGAGTTTGCAGAGCCAGGCTAGGACTGGAGGAGGATGGTGTGGTATGAGCAGTGGGGGTGGAGATGGGGCAGAAGTGACAGCTGGTGAGAGGGAGGAGGAGGTGGGGAGGAGAATCCCGCGGACAGCTGAAATGTTATTGGTTGCTAAGGACATGGCGGCCTTAACAACCAATAATTGCTGGCATTCTTTTCTTTACATTTCAGCTGTTAGTGGGGAAAGCACACTGACAGCTGAAAAAAACGAGCCAGAAGGTATTGGTTTCAGGTATCGGAGCATTTGCACGAGTGCCGATATCCATGCAAATGCTTAGTATCAGCACCGATATTGATATCGGTATCAGTGAAACCCTCTTCTGCTAGATAGTGTCCTCAAAACAGCAAAAACAAGAGAAGGGTGCATCGACCTAGTGCAATATCGTTTAAAAAGTTTATTAAAAATATATGAATAAAAATATATACTCACAAACAGAGCATTGTAAAAGGCACAACAAGGATAAAAGGCGAACACAGCGCCCCCAGGACTACTTCGACACTCCACTACAGCAGGGAGGTGTCGAAGTAGTCCTGGGGCGCAGTGTTCACCTTTTATCGTTGTTGTGCCTTTTACAATGCTCTGTTTCTGAGTATATATTTTTATTCATATATTTTTAATAAATGTTTTAAACGGTATTGCACTAGGGGGTGCGCCTTCTCTTGTTTTTGCTGTTTCTAGTACCTTTTCGGATGACCATGGTCCTGAGGAGTGCTGCAAGACCAATGAGTGTGGAAGTCTGCTCACATCTGTTAAAGAATTAGTCCGTTTCCTTGATACCCCCCAGTTTACCTATAGACCCAAGCGCAGGAGGATTGGTTGTTAGATAGTGTCCTCAGCCAAAGTTTGCATTAGATCTGGGTATCAAGGCTCACCTTAATCCCTATCCCAGTTTTTTAAACAATAAAACCACAAAAGTCAAAGTCAAAGTGGAAAATATGGTGCAGCTGTGCAGTAACGGGATAGGGTTGTGCAGCACCCAGGGCAAGTATCCAGAATTGCGCCCCCCCCCCCCAACCTAATATTAATACATCCTGTAGAATGGGTGTACCGCCCTGCTTCCATTTATTGTCTCTTTGCTTTACTCCACCAGGGCAAAATCACCTCCTGCCCACCCCTTGTCCTGGCCCCGCAGCTGTGCATGGTAGCCAACCAGCTTCTAACTTCAGGTTGTTCAACTAAACTTTGACAAAAAACCCTGGAAGCTGATCTGTTTCTATGCAGAGCTGCACCAGATTTTGCACTCTCCAGTTTTAGTAAATCAGCCCCTATTTGCTTGGTTACTGGATGGAGAGCCTGAGAAAATACTGTGGGGTTGATTTACCAAAAACTGGAGAGTGCAAAATATGATGCAGCTCTGCAGAGAAACTGATCAGCTTTCATGTTTTGTTTTGTTTTTGTTTTTTTTTTGTCAAAGCTTAATTGAACAAGCTGAAGTTAGACGCTGATTGGCTACCATGCACAGCTACACCAGAACCTGGAACAAACAGTGGGACCAGGGCGGGGTCTGCGCTAAATCTGGATCCTGATTCACACGATCCAGTAATGCCTCGTACACACGGGACGACGATCGTACGTACGATCGTCTCAAATCGAATGATGCATAATGTAACTTGCATACTGACTGCACTACATGATCGTACAAGCAAAGAAAGAACGTTCAGGTGCATGTAATTAGCATTCGGCCATTCCTGACTTCGGAGCATGCGTGTTTTGCACAATACAACTTGTTGTACCAACTGCTCTACAACGGTCGTATGAGCAATTGTTGGTACGACCAAGTTTTCAAGTTTGCTCATACAACTCCCTTGTACTACCGCCGTATGTTCGGCTGTTCTAATCGCGCATACGAACAATCAATATCGCATACAACGGTCGTTAGTACGACCTGTTGTATACGATCGTCGTCCCGTGTGTACGAGGCTTAAGCCCCGTACACACGATCCGAAAATCGGACGACAGATCGTCCGTTTTTTTTCGCATGCTAATCTCAGATTAAATCGGAAGAGTTTACTTTAGTCATGAAAATTCTCGCACGACAGAATAAAAAATCGGAAGCGATGTGATGTGTTGCAGTGTATTTGTATTGCATTTTTGAACGACAGCTGTACTGATGAAACGAAAATCGTACGATCGGGCACCGCGCGAGAAAATTTTTCCTGCATGTCCGATCTTGTCGGGACGGAAAACATTGGTTGAACTGTCGTGATCGGCTCTCGAAAGCTCTGTACTAACGATCCGATTATCGTACGACCGCTTCGAAAGCAGTATTTTCCGTCCGATTTTCGGATCGTGTGTACGGGGCATAAAGGATCATGTAGCTCATGTACCCTGTTTGCCTGAATTGTTGAATTGTTTTTATTCTTAATTATCAAACAAACCTACATGCCACATGTGTGTAATCAGAGAAGTGAGAGAATCACTATCCAGTGGAAAGGATCAGACACGCTTGTTTCGTAGCTCAATTCTCTCGTTTCTGCTTAATACTTAATAGCCTGACGTGTCTATAAATGAAGTGACAACTTCTCATTGCAGCCAGCAGCATATTAACACAAGTTACTTGTTACCAGCAGTGAGATCCCCTCTCCAAGGATTTGTACTGTCTGGTGTTAGCATCCGTTATAAGACCTCTCCCGGCAATCCTGACTGGCCCCCCGTTTGCCGCGTCTGTATGAACAGCCATTTCCCACTATTTTCTTTTGAAGTAAGTCAGTGCTTCTTTTTAATCTTGAAAAAAATAAATGTCCAGCCTGAGAACTTTTACTTTTAGGCCTCATACACACAGGCGTTTTTTTACAGCCACATTTTTTAGCATTTTTTTTACAGCTCTCCATGTTATTCAATGGCCCCATTGCCTGTCGGGATCCGTGGTATCAGTGCAGGAGGAGGTTCCAGGCGAAAGGAATTCCATGCAAACAGAAGTTTGTATCCGACAGCTCCAAGTTGCTCCTGGGCCGTAACACAGCAGCTTCAGCATGCAAGGAAATGAATAAAGCAGTGGACTGGGCATGCAACATCAGAAGCTGTTTATTTAGCTGTATTGTGTGGTGAACTGGGATGCACCAGTAGTGGAGTGTTAAAAGGTGACTGATCGTGCCACACTGGCTCTTTTGGAGGCTTAAGATGATCTGCAGCTAAGCAGTGTGCAACATGATTTGTCCTAATGGGCCATGATTAGAGTTGAGCGAACACCTGGACGTTCGGGTTCGGAGGGTCTGTACGAACTTTGGGAAAAAGTCCGGGTTCGGCACCGAACGTTGCCCGAACGTTATCCCGGACACCGAACCCCACTGAAGTCAATGGGGACCCGAACTTTTAGGCACAAAAATGGCTGTAACAATGTCCTGGCAAGTGCTAGAGGGCTGCAAAAGGAAGTAAAATGGGGGTAAGAGTAGGGCAAGTGCCCTACCAAAAAATGGGGATAGGGAAAATAGATTAAAATTGAATAACCTAGGAGATGATTTTTGAACAATAATGTGTCACTTACAGCAACAGCTGGCCCTATAGGAGTAGGCAATGATTTTTGAACAATAATCTGTCCCTCTAAGCAGAAGCCTCTACCTAGTGCAGTCAGATCGCTCAAAGCAGCAGTATGTGAAATCTCAAATTACTCCCACAATCTGATCGTTGTGCACGATCGTAGCGATCTTTGTGTTATGCAGAGTTTGATCTGCAATCTGCAATCTGCAACTCAAAGCAGGAGTATGTGAAATCTCAAATTTCTGCTATCTGTCCCTCAGAGCAACAGCAGTAGTAATCTCAGGATGCAGGATCAGATGTTAAAATGTCTCTAATCTCTCCCTCACGCCGGCAGCTTCCTCTCCCTACACTAACCCAAGAGCATGTAACATGCAGCACTGTGACTCCAGCTTATAAAGAGGCTGGGTCACATGATGCACTAGTAGGCATGGCTGTGATGGCTTCTAAGGGCAAACCAGTGAAACATTTGTTGATTGGCTGCCCTGCAGCTATTCAACATGCGTGATCAACTACCAGAACCCAAAACCCAGAACCCGAACCCGAACATTTTTTGAAATGTCCGTATTCAGGTCCGGGTCCGGGTCCTGGACACTTGAAAGTTCGGTACGGACCCGAACGTTACAGTCCGGGTTCGCTCAACACTAGCCATGATTTGATTTCTATCTGGTGAGTCTCTCCACATAGGGGGAAACCCTGAATGTCACGTGGTGTGGTGAAGGTGGCGAACGGATTATGTGGGACAGTGCTTGATGAACGATAGTCACTCTGATGAACTGTGTCAAACGGACTGTTTACCCCATGGTGGATTCTCCACGCATTACATAGTTATAGCGCTGCTTGTTATGTGGTGGTGTATTTATGCATACTATATGACTGATTTATATGGTTTTCTATTTAGAGCAGCAGCTGTTAATGATAACATATAGTTGTAGTCTATCCTTTTTAAACTGATATACCATTAGCGCTGATTAGGATATACATCAACCCTTCGGAGTTGACGAACGGTCCTTATAAACATAGACAGAGCAGCAATGTAAGGGAGGCACAGACAATAACCACCAATGTAAGGGTGGCACAGACACTGACCACCAATGGAAGAGGGGCATATACATTGACCACAAATTAAGTGGGGCACAAACACAAACCACCAATGTAAAGGGGCACAGATACTGACCGCCAAGGCATGCAGGCACAGACACTAAACACCAATGGAAGAGGGGCACAGACAATGGCCACCAATGCAAAGGGGGATGAAACACTAACCACCATTTTACAGGGGGGCAAAGGCACTGACAGTCAGCAGTGCACCATTATGACCACCCACCATAACATGACCACCTAGCTAATGTTGAATAGGTCCCCTTTTGCTGCCAAAAAAGCCCTGACCCATGGACGCTATAGACCTCTGAAGGTATGCTGTGTTATCTGGCACCAAACTGTCAGTAGCAAATCCTTTAAGTCCTGTAAGTTGCGAGATGTGGTCTCCTTGGATCAACTTGTTTTTCCAGCACATCCCACAGATGCTTGATTGGGTTGAGATCTGGAGGATTTGGAGGCCAAATCAACACCTTAAAGACACCCTCATCTATTGCTCCGTGGTACAATTCTGATACTCACATGCCCACTGTTCGGCACTTTTGGCTGTGGACACGGGTCAGCGTGGGCACACTGATTGGTCTGTGGCTATGCAGCCCCGTATGCAACAGACTGCGATGCACTGTGTGTTCTGACACCTTTCTGTCAGAACCAGAATTACATTTTCAGCAATTTAAGCTACAGTAGCTCTTCCTTAGGATCCCTTTACACTGGCCAGCCTTTGCTCCCCATGTGCATCAATGAGCCTTGACTGTTTATGACCCTTTCACTGCTTCACTGGGTTTTTTTTTCTTCATTGGACCACTTTTGATAGGCCCTGACCACTGCAGACTGGGAACATCCCACAAGAGCTACAGTACAGTTTTGGAGTTTATCTGGCCCAATCGTCTAGTCATTACATTTTGGCCCTTGTCAAAGTCATTCAATTCCTTATGCTTTGCCATTTTTTCTACTTTCAACTCATCAACTTCAGGGATAAACATGTTCACTGCCTAATATATCCCACCCACTTTCTGGTGCAATTGTGAAAAATTATCAATTGACAAAATAATCAATGTTAGTCTCTCTACCTGTCAGAAATCATAATGTTGTGGCTGATTAGCGTAAGATAAAGGCTCTGAATAGTGGTATCACTCTATGGCCATGTTTTGTGTTAGGGGAGTGAGGGAACCATAAAAGCAGCTGAACAGAATAAGAAACAATTGGCAGTGGGTATAACATTGTGTAGCTGGAGTTGATCTTTATGATATTGAATGATGTCTGGTGGGTAGAAACAAGTTCTCCATAGTAAGGATTAATGTTTCCATAGGCTCCCTATTCTTAGCACTGCAGAAGTGGTTTTATTTTTCAGGAATGAACTAATGGATGAATTAACCTGGAAACACTTCTGTTAGAAAATAACTGAGTGGAATATAAATGTCTGCTAAATCTCTTACACCCAGAATTACAACCCCCATATACATTTATCCATACTTCCAATATATGGAACTGTAAATGAATGAAATAAGAATTCACATTGTACATAGAAGGGGATCAATACATAATGTTACCCACTAAACAACTAACACCTTAGGGGAGATTTACTAAAACTGGTGCACACAGAATCTGGTGCAGCTGTGCAAAGTAACCAATCAGCTTCTAACTTCAGCTTGTTCAATTATGCTTTGGCAATAATAAAATCTAGAAGCTGATTGGCTATTATGCACAGCTGCACCAGGTTCTGTGTGCACCGGTTTTAGTACATCTCCCCCATGCAGTCTGGAGGGAAGTCTATAAGGGTTCATGGATCTGCTGACTATTCTACAAATGTTTGATCTGAAAGGGTGTGAGAATTGTGTGAGATTGTACAGACTTTTATTGATGAGGTCAGCGATCATCATTTATTTATAGATACATTAGGTGCATATTTTCACAATATATTATTTTTTGTGAAAATATGTCTCTATTAAATATCTACTCTATATCTATCTATTTCATATTTATCTATTTAGCTGTCTATCCATCCATCTATGTATCTATCTATGTATGTATGTATCTATCTATCTATCTATCTATCTATTTTTCTATCTCAATTTATCTAACCTCTGTCTAAACTTTATTGTGTCATTATCTTGTTGACTTTCTTTCTTTCTTTCTTTCTTTCTTTCTTTCTTTCCACACACAGCTCAGTTATATCTTCCTCAGTAGAGGCTATATAATATGAAAATGTCTCTTAGATGATAGTAATGATACCCTTTCCTTCTTTCTTTCACACACACATTATCTATCGGATCTTTCTTTCCTT
Organism: Glandirana rugosa; assembly: GCA_018402905.1. Lineage (NCBI taxonomy): Eukaryota > Metazoa > Chordata > Amphibia > Anura > Ranidae > Glandirana > Glandirana rugosa. The sequence continues at coordinate 470,128 of BLSH010303913.1, read as the reverse complement.
TCTTTCTTTCTGTATATGGCTCTACCCAACCTCTTTCTAAACTCTATGTGTCATTATCTATTTGAAAAATTCTTTCTTTCTTTCTTTTTTTTTCTTTCCTTCCTTCCTTCCTTAATTCTTTCTTTCCTTCCTTCATTCCTTCTTTCCTTCCTTCTTTCCTTCCTCCCTTCTTTCTTTCCTTCCTTCCTTCTTTCTTTCTTTTCTTCCTTCCTTCCTTCTTTCTTTTCTTCTTTCCTTCCTTCCTTCCTTCTTTCTTTCTTTTCTTCTTTCCTTCCTTCCTTCATTCCTTGCTTCCTTCTTTCTTTCCTTCCTTCCTTCCTTCTTTCCTTCCTTCTTTCCTTCCTTCCTTCCTTCTTTCCTTCCTTCCTTCTTTCCTTCCTTCCTTCTTTCCTTCCTTCCTTCCTTCTTTCATTCCTTGCTTCCTTCTTTCTTTCTTTCCTTCCTTCCTTCCTTCCTTCTTTCATTCCTTGCTTCCTTCTTTCTTTCTTTCCTTCCTTCCTTCCTTCCTTCTTTCTTTCTTTTCTTCCTTCCTTCCCCTTGCCTTATATATACTATAATCTCAAATTCTTTCTTTCTTTTTCTCTCTCTCTCTCTTTCTTTCTTTTTTACTTTCTTTCTCTCCATGACACAAACACCATCTTTTTATATAAATGCATTGAAATAAGACGAGCATTCCACAGTCATGCAGTTATATCCTCTTCACTATACTCTCTCTTAGCTTCTTTTTCTCCTCACATGTCATATTTATGTATATCATGTTTATGCATCTTATACAAGTCTACCTGCGTGCGTCCTTCAGTATTTATATCCCATCCACCTAAATAAAAAATGCTAATCACATTTCCCTTGTCTGCATTCCAGATCAGAGTGTAGGCGTCCCTGTATAGCTCCATGTATGCGATGCTGTAAGACGATCGTCATTGTGTGACTGAGCGTCTATATATAGAATGGGCTTCATCGATAATGATTTCAAACAATCACATCAAGTGTAAAACTGACATTTCAACACACGTTTCCTTTTCCTTTAAATATGTCTTACTTTTTGTGTTTGTATAATTGATGTATGTTTTACATCAGACTGCTGTAATAAAATGTTGCAATCAGTTTCCTGGCTCCGTCCCTGTGTGCGATATTTATTCCATGGAAATCATTCGCATGGTTTCCTTGTAGCGTGATATATTTTATATTCAACAACATTGTGTCATTTGTAACGTTGTATTCGCTGCAAAAAAGCAACAAATAACAATGTAACGAAAAAAACTCTTATTAACGGTAAAATAAATACTTTGTCTCAAGAATGGTACAAAACTGTGTTGGTGTTTTACAAAAGGTCAGCAATGCAGCCACGGTGACCTGTCTGCATCATGTGATGACAGGGTGACAATGCAGGACAATGCAGGAGCACAGGTGACACACAGTTGTCACCCATGAAGTACACAAAGCAAGGGCCTTATCCATAGGATCACCGGGTATTGTACTTACATCTGAAGATTTTAATGAATGGAAACCAACTAATCACATGTGTAAATTCTAATGATTGGGGTCACTGGCAACCCTGAACCCTGACAAATTAGGCAATCAAGGTAAAACTGTCATATCTTGTTTCTATTATTAGATCCACATTAAAGTAAATTTTCAGCTCTCCAGATGTGTAAAGAGATCCTGTCAAAGTGAAATCAACTAAGACCAAACAGATCTGGAAGAAAATTAAAGGACTGGGTCCAAAACTAAAGCTCCAAAAGAGATCTGGAGGAGATTTCAAGATCTTTATGACTTACTAAATAAAAAAGATCTCAAAATAGATCTGAAGGGGGTTTTAAGAACTGAAGCAAGGTCCCTAACCCCCTAAAATAAGTGAATTTTGAAGAAATTCCTTAGATCCCTAAATTAAAAATAGATCTGAAGGGGGTTTTAAGAACTGAAGCAAGGCCCCTAACCCCCTAAAATAAGTGAATTTTGAAGAAATTCCTTAGATCCCTAAATTAAAATAGATCTGGGGGAGGTTTCAAGGGCTGGAGCGAGATTCCTAAGACTCAGGTCTAAATGAAAACCCCAAAAAGATCTGGAGGGAATATTAAGAAGTGCAACAATACCCCTAAAAATATCCCCCCAAGGAAAAAAATGAGATTTAAAGAATTGTTGCAATGCTTCTAAGATTAAGGACTAACAGAAAACCCAATAATATACTGTATCTGGAGGAAGTTTTAAGAACTGAAGCAAGATCCCACAAAAAAGAAAAACTATCTGGAAGAAACTGGAAAAACTGGTACAAGAACCCTAAATGAAAAATAGATCTGGAATAGGTTTCAAAAACTGGATCTGGAGGAAATTTGAAGAACTGAAGTAAGATCCTTAAATTGGACTGCACACTAATCCCCATCCCTATAGACTCAAACACAGAAAAGGATACAGAGGACATTTTAAGAAGTGTAGACTCAGCACTAAATAAACACTTCCCTAAAAGATCTGGAGGAGGTTTCAGTACCTGGCTCTGGAAGAAATTTGAAGAATTGGAGCAAAATCCCTGATGACTCAACACTAAATTCCCATTCCTAGACTCAATACTAAGTGAAAACACAAAAAAAGACTGAGGACATTTTAAGAAGTGTAACAATAAAGACTCAGCATTAAATAAAAACCTCCCAAAAAGATCTGGAGGAGGTTTCAATACTTGAATCTGGAGGAAATTTGAATAACTAGAGCAAGATCCCTGAGCAAGACTCAATACCCTTCCCTAGACTCAATACTAAATAAAATAAACACAAAAAAGATATAGAGGACATTTAAAGAAGTGTAACAATAAACACTCAGCATTAAATAAAAGTATCCCAAAAAGATCTGGAGGAGGTTTCAATACTTGAATCTGGAGGAAATTTAAATAACTTGAGCAAGATCCTTGACCTAGACTCAATGCTAAATCCCCTTCCCTAGACTCAATACTAAATAAAAAACACCAAAAAAAGATAGGGAGGAAATTTTAAGAAGTGTAACAATAAAAACTCAGCATTAAATAGAAAACCTCCCAAAAAGATCTGGAGGAGGTTTCAATACTTGAATCTGGGTGAAATTTGAATAACTAGAGCAAGATCCCTGACCTAGACTCAACACTAAATTCCCTTCCCTAGACTCAATACTAAATAAAGTAAACACAACAAAAAAAGATAGAGGAAATTTTAAGAAGTGTAACAATAAAGACTCAGCATTAAATAAAAATCTCCCAAAAAGATCTGGAGGAGGTTTCAGTAACTGGATCTGGAGGAAATGTATTTGAAGAACTATAACGCATGATCCATAAGACTCAGCCCACAAAAAAAGTTCTGGAGGGAATTTTAAGAACTGCAGCAAGATTACTAATATTTAAGACCCAAAGGTTCCTGGCTGAATGAAACTCCCCAAAAAAGATCTGGCATCAAGAACTGGAGCAAGATCCTTCAGGAGATTCAGGACTGCCCAGGGATTGAGCAGGACCATAAAAGGTCTAAGTGTTGTGTATACAGAGTAGGTAAGATGTGCTGAAAACATCAGTAGCTGGATTGTAGAGGAGGAAGGGGGGCTGTGTCATTGTAGCTGGGCATTAAAGATTAAAGAGAAAAAAAAACTGAGTGAATTCCTGCAAACTTAGTCCTGTTTTAAAAGGGGGCCTTTTCATTGCCTCTGCCACCCCTAGCCAGGCTGCCCCCCTCCACACACACCCCTTTGATAATCCTCCTCTATTTTAGTGGCAGCACAAAACCTGCTCCCATGCAGAGCCTTAGTGGCTGCAAGTGAAAGGAGTGCAGAATCCCAGCTCTATGAATCACGTTGGAAAATTGCTTTCCCTTCAATAGGAAAGAACGTTTAATCAGATCCAGAGAGAGAGGGGCTGCTATTTTCAATCTGCTTGTTAAACAGGTGGAAATGGGGCATTTCTCAATTATAAAAACCCCATACATCTCAGGCACAGTCGGTTCAATTTTTATTTCTGGCTTCTTCTCCTTCCAGCACCTCTTATTAGACGAACCCTACAAATATTCAATTATTTGGAGTGTAATTCGAGGCTGATACAGAACGTTAACGTGATAACGCATTGATAGGGGGTCGTTATACACTTGAGGTGCCTGGTGTCCCCCCTGATCACACAGGCAGAATAGAAAGTGACCCTTATTTCAGGCTGAGCAGAGCCAGATCTGCCCTGTGCTTTGTAGGCAACAACATGCAAACTAGATGAGATTTCTATTAGAATTATCATTCTTCCCATTGTAGAAAATATATTTCTATTATTGTTATTGTAAAACTGGAAATATTAGGGAGGCAAGGCGTTTCGAAAATATTTATTTAATGCATAAGAAATATAATTGCATTTGTGTTATTATGCAGAAGAAAACCTTCGATAAATATATAATTCTTATAATATTAGGGAATCAGTCCTTTTCCATGTCGAAGGTATATTTGCATAAGTATTTCGTTTTATTGTTAAGGGAGTTATTATACTGAAGAGGATATAACTGGGTGGCTATAGCATGCTTTTCTACATCAATCATATATATATATATGGGAATAATGTGTATAATATGTATATAATAATAATAATAAGAGAGAGAGAGAGAGAAAGAAAGAAAGAAAGAAAGAAAGAAAGAAAGAAAGGAAGGAAGGAAGGAAGGAAGGAAGGAAGGAAGGAAGGAAGGAAGGAAGGAAGGAAGGAAAGAAGGAAGGAAGGAAGGAAGGAAGGAAGAAAGAAAGAAAGAAATTAAGAAAGAATAAAGGAAGGAAGGAAAGAAAGAAGGAAGGAAGGAGGAAGGGAGGAAGGAAAGAAGGAAGGAAGGAAGGAAGGAAGGAAAGAAAGAAAGAAAGAAAGAAAGAAAGAAAGAAAGAAAGAAAGAAAGAAAGAAAGAAAGAAAGAAAGAAAGAAAGAAAGAAAGAGAAAAATAATATCATTAATGTTGAAGAGAAAGTTTTTGTAGCCTTACAGTTACAGGGAGGAAGCTATAAGTGAGTGACTACATCTACATGTGTGTGTATAGGAAGAAAGAAAGAGAGAGAGGTAAACTATAAATGGATACCTATAGCTAGACAGATAGATGGAGAGAGGAAAGAAGGAAGAAAAGAAGGAAGGAAGGAAGGAAGGAAGGAAAATAGACAGATAGATAGGTAGATAGATAGATAGATAGATAGATAGATAGATAGATAGATAGATAGATAGATAGATAGATAGATAGATAGATAGATAGATAGGTAGATAGATAGATAGATAGATAGATAGATAGATAGATAGATAGATAGATAGATAGATAGATAGATAGATAGATAAGAAAGAAAGAAAGAAAGAAAGAAAGAAAGAAAGAAAGAAAGAAAGAAAGAAAGAAAGAAAGAAAGAAAGAAAGAAAGAAAGAAAGAAAGAATGAATTGAGATGTCAGGCTTGTGTTATCTTTGAGCTGGAGTGTTTGCAAGTGATCACAGATGATTTCCTCTTTACCATATAATAAATATAATCCTCTGCTGCTGTCTCTCTATATAGGTGTGTTGTCAATGCCATTAGTCCCAGGATAAATGAGTGAGCAGTCCAGCCTTCCCATGAAGGAAGCATCATCATCATCATCCAGGAGTCTTTTCATAGTGAGGGGCTCCAGATCAGCTGCAGGTCCTCCTCATTAAACTTATGTGCGGTGAGTTTAATGAGTGTTTGTGTATATGTGTGTGTGTGTATATGTGTATGTGTGTGTGTGTGTATGTGTATGTGTGCGTGTATGTGTGTGTGTGTATGTGTATGTGTGCGTGTATGTGTGTGTGTGTATATGTGTATGTGTGTGTGTGTATGTGTGTATATATGTGTGTGTGTGTATGTGTGTATATATGTGTGTGTGTGTATGTGTGTATGTGTGTGTGTGTGTGTGTGTGTGTGTATGTGTGTATGTGTTTGTGTGTGTGTGTATGTGTGTGTATATATGTGTGTGTTTGTGTGTCCATCTCTCCCCTCCATTAATCAGAGCTGGGGGTAGGTAGACTTGCCCTGCCCCGGTGGATTGCACATGTCATTCTTCTTGGAGTGACTGCTGTGACTTCATGTGATGTCAGCAAAGTGTAAAAAGCCCGGATCCCACGCTGCTGCTGAAGAAGCTTAGCTAGGAAAATGTGACAGGGTCTACGCAGTGCAGCCCCTCTCCATGCTCCTGCTAGAGGTAAGTGAGCTGCCTGCATGGAGGCTCCTGGTCCTGGGATCCTGGGCTGCCTGGCTTTTACTAACAAGGTCTTACCTAGCCTAGTTACTGCTTAATGAGCATTAATCTGGTACCCCTGGGTGTCATTGTTCTTTGGGGGGGGGGGGGGGGGTTGTTCATTTGAATGTAAATAGGTGACATGACATGAGCAAGTTGCTTATTAAATTGATTTGTGTCTTGTGGAATGCAGAGAAGAGCCGGGTGACTTCCAGTTGGCTGCTGCTGCAGAAGAGCAAGAGGTCCCCAGCCATGGCCACCTCGGCTACCCTGGAGCCAGTCCTGTCCACCTGCCTGGAAGGGAGAACCGGGGCGTCCAGCACCCCCAAGAGCCTGGCCTTCTCCATAGAGAGGATCATGGCCAAGTCCTCGGAGCCCAGACCTGCCTTCCTCGACCACAGCCGAGCGCTGGCCGACGCCGACGCCAAGAAGCTGCTGAACTTGTGCTCCCCCATCCCATGCATGATCCCCGTGCAGTCCCTGGGCTATGATGTCCACCCCAAGTCCTTACTCAACTACCCGGAGATCTGGAAGAGCACCATGAGGTCCCCAGTGTGCGGCTCCCCCGGCTTGTGCAAACCCAACTGTGCCATGTGCTGCAAGAACGACCTGACCCTGGGACAATCTGTGGTGGCCAACAGCAGGGTGATCAAACCTCAGGTCATCAACCAGGCGGTGGGCATACCAGGCACTAATGCCCCCCTCTACTACTTCAACTACCTGGACTCTACCTACAGTCCCTCTGACCTCTTTATCCCTTCCAGCGTCCTGAACGCCCAGTCCCAGGCGTCTCTCAGCGCCCACCATAAACTCTACCTTCTGGAAAATGCCAAGCTCTCCGGACTGTCCCCAGAAAAGTTCCCCATGGCCCAGTACCCCCACAAGGAGAGGCTTCCTGGTCAGCTGGACCAGGTGATGAAGGAGAACACTGTGGACAGGAATCCTAAAAGCCACCCCAAACTTGGTGCCAACCCTTTAGATGGCAAACCCAAAATCTTCACCTGTGAAGTGTGCGGCAAGGTAAGGAGAGCTCATAGTATGCCATGGCAGGGATGCTGCTGTTATAGTTTAATATGCAATTAGAATACAGGATACAATATTATAAAATATATATAACATAATACTTTATAGTTTATCTTACATTTTATCATTTATCTTACCGCTATTATGTGATTTATGCCTATGGGTTGTATAGCATTGATATAAAATGTATGGTTTATATGGCACACTACTAATTATTCTAGCTTATTATTATTACACAACTATATATAATATTTGTATACAGAATTGGACAGGTAACAATTTAATTTAGCGTTGTATATATTACTCTAATACTACGAGTGTATAGATCGCATATATAAAACACCTTAATATAGGAATGTATAATACTACTTTACTATAGAACACCATAATATAGGATTTTATAATACTACTTTACTACAAAACACCTTAATATAGGATTGTATAATACTACTTTACTACAAAACACCTTAATATAGGATTTTATAATACTACTTTACTACAAAACACCTTAATATAGGATTGTATAATACTACTTTACTATAGAACGCCATAGGATTGTATAATACTACTTTACTATAGAAAACCTTAATATAGGATTTTATAATACTACTTTACAATAGAACACCTTAATATAGGATTGTATAATACTACTTTACTATAGAAGTACACCATAATATAGGATTGTATAATACTACTTTACTATAAAACACCTTAATATAGGATTTTATAATACTATTTTACTATAGAACACCTTAATATAGGAATGTATAATGCTACTTTACTATAGAAGAACACCATAATATAGGATTTTATAATACTACTTTACTATAAAACACCTTAATATAGGATTGTATAATACTACTTTACTATAAAACACCTTAATATAGGATTGTATAATACTACTTTACTATAGAACACCTTAATATAGGATTTTATAATACTACTTTTCTACAGAACACCATAATATAGGATTGTATAATACTACTTTACTATAGAAGAACACCTTAATATAGGATTGTATAATACTACTTTACTATAAAACACCTTAATATAGGATTTTATAATACTACTTTACTACAAAACACCTTAATATAGGATTGTATAATACTACTTTACTATAGAACACCATAATATAGGATTTTATAATGCTACTTTACTATAAAACACCTTAATATGGGAATGTATAATAATACTTTACTATAAAACACCTTAATATAGGATTTTATAATACTACTTTACTACAAAACACCTTAATATAGGATTTTATACTACTCTACTATAGGAGTATATTTGTATAAAGATAAAGTACAGAGAAATTAATTTCTATAATATTTTTGTATTTGCAGATCGTACTCAGAACACTTTAATATAGAAATGTATAATACTACTTTTACTGTTTAACTAGAGATACATGTTGAAACATATGTTTATGTGACGACATCATTTTCATCATAATATGTAAAGATATAATTTCACAAGACTCATGCTAGACGTTTATGTTTTTATAATATCTTTAATTAAAGAGACATGAAATAGAAATATGTTTATATGAGGATATCATCTCATCATATTTTAGGATATAATTCCACAAAACATCATTTCATCATAATATTTTAGGATATAATTCCACAAAATATCATTTC
>BLSH010303913.1:425849-442037 GCA_018402905.1 Glandirana rugosa | reverse complement strand
CAGCACAGGTGGCCGTTCCTTTAGAGCGCATGTGCCAGTGATGTCAAAGGCTGCATGTACAGTAAATATTTCCTAAACGGTACCTGTTTAGGTGATATTTACGCTACCTATAGGTAAGCCTTATTATAGGCTTACCTATAGGTAAAATTTTGTGATGGAAGCTTACTTCCTCTTTTAGGCCTTGCAGACATGTGCAGTACAGAAACGAATTTCATTTCATTGATTAGTTTAGTTTAGTTTAGATTTGTTTAATTTAGTTTTGCTTTTGTTTATTAATTTTCTAACATAAAACTTGTGTCGTGTCTATTCACTTTTTAGGTGAATGGGTATTATGTTATAATAAGCCCCCTGCATGCAGACCCCCAACACCCCCTCCCAGGGTTGTGGGGATGAGGCCCTTGTCCCCATAAGGTGCCCCAAAACACCCTCCCATGTTGAGGGCATGTGGTCTGGTATGTTCAGAGGGGGGCTTGAATAAGGGTCTGGTAAGAATTTTGGGATGACCATACAACGTTTGTTTTTTTACATTTTGGAGTGGGGTTCCCCTTAAAATCCATGCCAGACCCAAGGGGCATGCTGTTTTTTACAGAATTTTTCATTGCCGGCATTCATTTGTTTACATTCCAACTGTCAGTGGGGAAGACGGCTGACAGCTAATGAGCCATCGGCTGTTAAAGACGCAGCGGCCTACTTCCCAGCCCGCTCCTTAACAACTAGCTATTCCTCACACAGGATTCGAATCAGCCGATCATTTTTCGACCAATCCAAATTTAAATCTTTCAGAAAATGTGGAATTTGTTAGAAAACGCATAAACAAGATGAAATGAAACTAATTTCAACAAAATACGTTACTATTTCATTCGGAGATTTGGATACATCCGAATCTCTGAATAACCAAAATTAATTCGAATTTACATTCAGGTCAAAACGAATTGTACATGTCTAAGGTCTTGCAGGCCTTATGTGCAGTAAGAGGTTACATAGTTACATAGTTGGTAAGGTTGAATATACACACCAATCCATCCATTTCAATCTGCGTGTGTGTATGTTCATGAAAAAATATTAAAAATAGAATCGTATCCCTGTATATTGTGCTCACTAAGATGCCCATCTAAGAGTTTTTTTTTAAACTATCAATACTTCCTGTTGACACCACCAATTGTGGAACAGTGAAAACTCCCCTATGCAGTTTAATCTTAAACCGCTTCACCCCCAATTTCATTGAGTGGCCCCCGTGTCTTCGTATACTGCCTGAGACTGAAGAGTTTATTCCCTAGGCTGGAATCACCATTGAGGTATTTGTATATTGCTATCATATCTCCTCTCAAGTGTCTCTTCTCCAGGGAGAATAAGCTTAGTGTTTGTAGTCGTTCCTTGTAACGACTAATCAGTCCCCTTATTAAGTTTGTTGCCCGTCTCCGAACTCTCTCCAATTCCAGCACATCCTTTCTGTTTCTGAAGATTAGTGACCAGAACTGGACGAAATACTACACATGTGGCCGAACCAGAGTTTTATAAAGTGGGAGGAGTATAGTTTTATCCCTTGAGTAAAGAATGGTTGATATGTACCTAGCGTAAAATTACAGGCGTTTTCTCATGACCAGGAAACCGCACATGCCATTCACTTATATGGCAGGCTGTACAAGGCCCAAAACAATGAAAATAGTACCGCTCGGTTGCCCTCAAAACCTATGTCAGTCAGATCAACATGTGAATAGACTGGTGCAAGACGGACAAGATTGGCTTGTCAGGCTCTACTAGGCTTCAACAAAATGGTGCCTGCAAACAGACACTGACTCCCTGTTGCATTAATGTGAATGAAATGGGTAAAAGATGGCTTCAACTCCTGTTCTCCACCTGGAGAGAACTCCTCAGGTGCGTTTCGCCCTTTTCGGGGCTTAATCATAGAACCTCTACAATTTAGCCTCTAAAAAGGGCGAAGCGCATCTGAAGAGTTCTCTACAGGTGGAGAACAGGAGCTGAAGCCATCTTTTACCCATTTCATTCACATTTGTGCCACAGGAAGTTGGTGTCTGCATGCAGATGGCCACCATTTTGTTGAAGGCTGTACAAGGCAATATTCTTTTAACCGCCAATGCTTCTGTACATTTACCCATGCATACAGTATCTCACAAAAGTGAGTATACCCCTCACATTTTTGTAAATTTTTTATTATATCTTTTCATGTGACAACGCTGAAGAAATGACACTTTGCTACAATGTAAAGCAGTGAGTGTACAGCTTGTATAACAGTGTAAATTTGCTGTCCCCTCAAAATAACTCAACACACAGCCATTAATGTCTAAACCGCTGGCAACAAAAGTGAATACACCCCTAAGTGAAAATGTCCAAATTGGGCCCAAAGTTTCATGCTCAGTAAGGTTTAGGTCTGGAGACATGCTTGGCCAGTCCATCACTTTTACCCTCAGCTTCTTTAGCAAGGCAGTGGTCGTCTTGTGTGTGATGTGTTTGGGGTCGTTATGTTGGAATACTGCCCTGTGGCCCAGTCTCCAAAGGGAGGGGATCATGCTCTACTTCAGTATGTCACAGTACATGTTGGCATTCATAGTTCCCTCAATGAACTGCAGCTCTCCAGTACCGGCAGCACTCATGCAGCCTCAGACCATGACACTCCCACCACCATGCTTGACTGTAGGGAAGACACACTTGTCTTTGTACTCCTCACCTGGTTGCCACTACACACGCTTGACACCATCTGAACCAAATAAGTTTATCTTGGTCTCATCAGACCAAAGAACATGGTTCCCGTGATCCATGTCCTTAGTCTGCTTGTCTTCAGTAAATTGTTTGCAGGCTTTCTTGTGCATCATCTTTAGAAGAGGCTTCCTTCTGGGACGACAGCCATGCAGACCAATTTGATGCAGTGTGCAGCGTATGGTCTGAGCACTGACAGGCTGACCCCCCACCCCTTCAACCTCTGCAGCAATGCTGGCAGCACTCAAAGACAACCTCTGGATATGGCGCTGAGCACGTGCACTCAACTTCTTTGGTGGACCATGGCGAGGCCTGTTCTGAGCGGAACCTGTCCTGTTAAACCATTGTATGGTCTTGGCCACCATGTTGCAGCTCAGTTTCAGGATCTTGGCAATCTTCTTATAGCTTAGGCCATCTTTATGTAGAGCAACAATTATTTTTCTCAGATCCTCAAAGAGTTCTTTGCCATGAGGTGCCATGTTGAGCTTCCAGTGACCAGAATGAGAGAGTGAGAGCGATAACACCAAATTTAGCACACCTGCTCCCCATTCACACCTGAGACCTTGTAACACTAAAGAGTCACGTGAAACCGGGGAGGGAAAATGGCTAATTTGGCTCAAATTGGACATTTTCACTTAGGGGTGTACTCACTTTTGTTGCCAGTGGTTTAGACATTAATGGCTGTGTGTTGAGTTAGTTTGAGGGGACAGCAAATTTACACTGTTATACAAGCTGTACACTCATTACTTTACATTGTAGCAAAGTGTCATTTCTTCATTGTTGTCACAGGAAAATATATAATAAAATATTTACAAAAATGTGAGGGGTGTACTCTTGTGAGATACGTTATGTGCATGATGTATTTCCCAAACTGGAAACTTCCATCGGTAAATGCCTTGAACGCACATGGGCGGGCAATCGCCGATCCACCAAAGCATCAGCGTTTACATGAGTATGGCTATGCATAGCCATTTACTTGCATGGCAGGCTATATGTGGCCCCCTAGGTGTAGGAAAATGTATAGAATTGTATGCAGAGCATACTTGCAGCCTTTCTCTGTCCATGTGTAGGAGGCCTGGAAATGACATCAACCCCTTTAAATCAAATCTTACCTTGTCAGTGTTATTCCATGCTGGGATCAGTGCAAAAGATCTTTGTCTTTGTGCAAAAATATGGATATATTGGCCATATATAGCAGCTAGCTGTACCGATCCATAACTTAATGTGCACGTAAACCCTAACAATGTACTGCTCTAATTTGCACCATTTGGTCTGTTAAACATACCATTAAAAAGTGTTTTGTTATATTCGAAAAAAAAATCCTCTTGACCCTGCCATAAATCTTGTGAGCCACTACCTTCCTGGGCTGTCTGTCTGTGCTGCACTCTTATCAGTTACAATCTCTTTGGACTACTAAACGATCACTCCATTGTATGAAGAAGAGAGGAAAGGGGAGGTGTTCTATAGTTTAAAAAGACCTGCTGTCCTAAGGTGACTACATTGCTCCCCCATAGGTAAAGTATAGAGACTGAGCATTGTCACCCTGGCCAGGATGTGTATTACAGGCAGGATCAACAGGTTAGTAGTATGCAAAACCAACATTTCTTATTTCTGATACTGTATGTGCCTGCAGTGCCATGTACTTGTATGAGAAAGTATCCTGTTCTCTTTGTATTGCTTCCTTTGTGTGAAATTTCTGGTGTTCCTGCCAGTCCCTCTGCTTTCCTATTAAAAACTGACCACACAAGGCATGAGAGCGCACCGTGGTCAGTTCTCTAGCTGTGCTGGGAACTCAGCCTCCTCTCCTCCAATGATCAGACTTTTGCTGACATGCTCCCCTTTGCGCAGCCATTCACTGAGAAGTTCAGTGTCCTGCTGTTTCTCCTCCCCCAGCTCTCTGTTCTCAGCTACATAAGTAGCTGAGAGGGTATGTGATCATTTATAGAACAGGGAAAAAAGTAATTATAAATGTTTTTTCATATCTATAAACAAATGTTTTGCCTTTCATTCTTATTTTAACCACTTAGCGCCCACCCACCCGCCCACAGTGTACTGCGGATTGCACTATAGGCAAAGTGAAGTACCCGTATGTTGCTGCCTACTTTTGGGTTTAGGGAGCACGCATACACACACAGCCGAGACCTGCTGATAAGCTGTGTAAATTCACAGCCCAGAGCTCTGTGTTGACATTCATCACAGAGCTCTGTACACAGGGAACAATCTCTGTGTTTCTCATCCCTGCAAAGCAAAGAGAGCAAAAATGTAACCCCTTGATCGCCCCTAGATGTTAACCTCTTCCCTGCCAGTGCCATTAGTACAGTGACAGTGTATATTATTAGCGCTGATCACTGGTGATGTCAGTGGCAGTTAGTAAGACCCCCCAGCGTCAGTTAGTATCAGATTGTCCGCCGCACTATCACAATCCTATTATAAGTCGTTGATAATTGCCATTGGTAGTGAAAAAAAAAAACGGTATATATACACCATAGTTTGTAGGCGCTATAACTTTCACACAAACCAATCAATATACGCGTATTGAGATTTTTTTTATATGCAGCAGAATATATTTTTTCATGAAGACATTTGATATTTAACATTTTATTGGATATGATTTATAAGAGAAAGTAAAAAATATTGTTTTTTTTAAAAAAATGTTTAAGTCTTTTTTTTTTTTTTTGCAAGAAATAACGGTGATCAAATACCACCAAAATAAAGCTCTATTTGTGTGAAAAAAATTATATAAATTGTGTTTTGTTACAGCATTGCATGACTGAGCAATTACCAGTTAAAGTAGTGCAGTGCTGAATAGCAAAACATGGCCTGGCCATGAAGGGAGTAAAATCTCCTTAAGTGGTTAAACTGAATGGGTTGTTCAAGGTGAGGGTTTACATATACTTAAAGGCTGGGTTCACACTAAAATTGGATGTGATGTTGCTAATCGGATGCAGGTTTCAGCACATCCAATTCGCATGAGAGGAGATTGGGGTCGGCTCTCAATGGACCCGGTTCACACATCTCCGGGGCAGCCGCGGAGCGCACAGCAGAAGGGCCCTGTGCGTTTTTGGCTCCGTTTCAGGTCCAAATTTAGCCCAAAAATTGGACCTAATTCAGACCTGAAACGGTGAACCGGGACGCACCGGGCCACCTACTGTGACCCGCGGCCACACATAGTGTGAACCCAGCCTCAAGCAATGTTTCTCAACCTTTTTTTAGTCAAGGCACCGTTTAAAGGATTGCACAATCTTGAGGCACACCATTCTAAAATGTAAAAAACTAAACTAATAGGGTTGCACCGATATCGTTTTTTTACAGCCGAATACAAGTATGCATACTTTCGGTCAAGAAATCACCGATACCAAGTACTGATACCTTTGCGGTGCAATTTGAGCCCATACAAAATTAATGGGTACAAATCACACTGGAAAGAATTGCATACAATTTGAACAGGAATGCGGTGTGATTCCTGTCCAAATTGCATGTGGTTTCCACCACCACTCCTGTGTAAACCCAAGCTGGAATCTCTATGATAAGCCTGGGTTTACACAGGAGCCGTGCGGGAAATCCACATGCGATTCGGACAGGAATTACACTGCATTTCTGTTCAAATCACATGCGATTCTTTGCAGTGCGATTTGAGCCCATTCATTTTGTATGAGCTCAGATTGCACTACAATGGTATCAGAATCGGTGCAACCCTAGTTTACATAATGCAGCAACATCCACACATGTAGGACACCCAACATTAGGTGATTTATATCTCCACCTTTGCACACTGGTACTGACTAGTATGCCAGTGTTTCTCTTTTCCCTTAGATTCGCTCCCCCACTCAGCTAATGGGACACCAGTGTTAATGGCATAGGTGTGCACAGCCTACTGCATTAGGGTGTGCACCCCAAAGCTCAAACATATTTGCGTGTGTGTGCATGGGTATATATACTGACTGTGTCAGCAGAGCAATGGACGGCGTCAGAGGGGCAGAGATTGGTGTCAGTAGGGCAGTGTCAGTCGTTGTTATTTTTATCATTTATTTACAATTTTTTAGGAGCTATGTTAGAGGGCTTTGGTGAAATAGCAGGGGTCTAAACAGGGGGAATCTGCACCACACAGGGTGATTAGGGTGTGCCCAGGCATACCTTGCACACATGGGCGTCCGCAGAACTTTTTCCAGGGGGGGCATCATTTTCAAGGTCATCCATGCTCTGCCCCTTTTTGACAATGTCATAATTACATTATCACGGTCAGAGACTGCAGACGTAGTACAGGAGATGGTCAGAGACTGCAGACATGATACAGGAGATGGTCAGAGACTGCAGACGTGATACAGGAGATGGTCAGAGACTGCAGACATGATCCAGGAGATGGTCAGAGACTGCAGACGTGATACAAGAGACAGTCAGAGACTGCAGACATGGTACAGGAGACAGTCACAAACTGCAGACATGGTACAGGAGATGGTCAGAGACTGCAGACATGATCCAGGAGATGGTCAGAGACTGCAGACGTGATACAGGAGACAGTCAGAGACTGCAGACATGGTACAGGAGACGGTCAGAGACTGCAGACATAGTACAGGATACGGTCAGAGACTGCAGACATACTACAGGAGATGGTCAGAGAGTGCAGACATAGTACAGGAGATGGTCAGAGACTGCAGACATAGTACAGGAGATGGTCAGAGACTGCAAACACAGTACAGGATACGGTCAGAGACTGCGTACATAGTACAGGAGATGGTCAGAGACTGCAAACATAGTACAGGATACGGTCAGAGACTGCGGACATGGAACAGGAGACAGTCAGAGACTGCATACATAGCACAGGAGACAGTCAGAGACTGCAGACATAGCACAGGAGACAGTCAGAGACTGCAGACATAGCACAGGAGACAGTCAGAGACTGTGGACATAGTACAGGAAACGGTCAGACTGCATACATGGCCCAAGAGACTGTCAGACATGGCTCAAGAGGATAAGGACCTAGTGGGGAACCCCTGATCTGATCCCTGATTCCAGGGGGGGGCAATTGCCCCCCCTTGCCCCTACCTGCGGACGCCCATGCTTGCACATCTTGTGCACACACCTATGGTTAATGGAGAGGGGCAGGGGAAGGGCAAACAAGGACGCTGTGCAGGAGCCCAACCGTTAGAATGCCGGTGGCTAGAAGATTGTAATGGTACACAATGAAAACCTGTGGCTTTGTGCAACTAAAAGGCAGCCTTCATCCACCCACTGTCTTGTTTACAGCTTTTGGGCAATTTTTAAGCATTTTGCCAAGGCACCCTGATAAAAACCTGAAGGCACTCCAGGGTAGTTGAAAAAGGCTACTTTAAAGTAAACCAGAAGAAATAAAACGAATGCAACCACCACACCTAAGGACTGATAAGCAGCAATATGTTACTTTTTTTCTTGAGATGAGATACACTTTAATTAGATTTCAATTTGCTGAAGCAGCATGGGGAAGTAAAAGGTGATTGGTTGCCATAGCACTTTGAATTATCTTATTAAATGTACCCATTAGTGTTCTAACTTGGCTAATTACACAAAGGTTGACATAAAGAGGAAAAGTTATATTGCCTATATTATCAAAAACCATGTCTGTTTTCACATTGTAACCTTCACTAGATAACTACAGCTAGAATCGGATTGGTAGTTATGGATTTTTTTTGTTAAGCAAGGCTATTACTATAGCATGATCCTAATTACTGGTTTTATCTAAAATATATAATCACTTTGTCCGTGGATTGGAAACATTCACCTATATATTTATAAATGTAACAAGATTCCTTTTTCAATCTGGAATAGCTTCGATCTCATGTTTGGTAGCACTTTAAAGCCTTTCAGATGTCAAGTTTCCATTCCCCTTTTAAACGTTTATCTTGTTAAATCGCAATGATCTCCCCATGAATATGAGAGCAGGGTGCCTTTGTAGCTGCCTTGGCACAAAGACCACTCCACCGTGTCCTCTTGTACCATCTCCATGATCCAAGACTGCGCTATAAAGTAAGAAAGAAAAAAAAAAAAAAAAAAAGGCTGTGGGCCAGTGATGGAAAAAGAGGCCTTCTGAAAGAGACGGGCAGCCTCCTTTGACTCAGGTATAAAACTGTTGGAGGACAATCACATAGAACCTGAAAAATAACCATGTTGGCCTTTTCTCTGCATCCCGCTCGGGGAAAACATCTGAGCAACCAGTTTTGCTCCCTGAAACATGTTAATTGCCAGCGGAGCTCATTAAGGCATGCACATGCAAAACACAGCAAGAAAGATTAAATGGACAAAAGGCCAATAATGAATTGTCAACAATCGAGTACATCTACACTACCGGGATCACTGCAGAATGAGGCATTTAGAGGCAACAAAAGATTGTCTGGGCCAGAAAGAAAAGGCGACCTAGACTTTTGTTTAGACAACACAATTGATTACAAATGAGAGATTAACAGGATAGCTTCAGATTTTTTTTTTGAAGGGGGTTAAAAAAAATAAAGAAAAGTCCAATTAACCATACCGAATGTTAACCACATAGATTTCCATGCTTAGCTCCAAAAGAAATTCTCATTAAATCATCCCTGGTGATCCTTTTTTTTTTGGGGGGGGGGGGGCAGAGTAATTTGTCTCCCTGATCGAGAAGAGAAAGGGAGCCATGGATAAGGAAGCGTGAATTCTTGGCACAATGATCTTAGGAGACACGCTGGAAGGAGCCCATGGGGAAGTTAATGAACATCTGACAAGCAGCTTGGATCTGGTCCTAGAGAACAGCGATGAAAAGATGGAATTGGCCAACAAGGCGTCTTTGTATCGAACATAAAAAGGCCAATCTGAAACAGTGCTGCTGAAAGCTTGTTGAAAGTATATTGCACAATAAGACAAAACAATGGGCAGTCAATTATGTGCTCCGAGCGAACAGTGAATGACGGTGCGTGAAAATGCTGGATGGGTTGCATTGCAGAAAAATAAATATGCCATCAAAGACACCATGTATGCAATCATTATTCATGAACCCATACGCAGACCCACCAACGTAGGCTTGAAGTACCACTTTACTGACCAAAAGGTCCAGCGGTGAGAGTATGCAAGCCCCTGGAGCAAAGTATTTCAACCAATGGCACCTCTTATAAATCCGCAATAACTGTTTAGATGCTACTTCCACCCACAACCATTAATTCAGTCTAAAATTATATTTATAGCTACATTTTATTTCATTTTTCAACCTCGCTGACTATGTTTGAATTGGGTGGGAAAGGATTAGAACTCCATTGGATAGATTCTACACTTCCTAACTAGTAAAAAGGACACCCCGGGACAGGAATTGAGGGAAATTCTCTCTAACACAGACGCAATATTTTTTTTTACGTTAAAGTAGAACTTCACTTTAAAAAAAAAAATAATAATAATAATATTGAATATATATATATATACTGAGCAAAATTAAACTATATTACCTTTGTGTTTGCCTCTATTTATCATGAGCTGAACTCAAAGATCTACGACTTTTTTCATGTACACAAAAGGCCTATTTCTCTCAAATATTGTTCACAAATCTGTCTAAATCTGTGTTAGTGAGCACTTCTCCTTTCCTGAGATAATCCATCCACCTCATGGTGGGGCATATCAAGATGCTGATTAGACAGCATGATTATTGCACAGGTGTGCCTAAGGCCCCTTTCACACGGGCGGCTGTTCTGCCCTTGCTAAATGCAAGCCAGATACCGGACTCCAAATCACAACGATTACTTGCATTTGTACATTCCGATTAGCCACGGTTACATGCAGCTATGTTTAGCTGCAGTGGAAACATTCTTAACATTCTTGACATTTCTGAAGTGCTTCCTATTGATTTTCTATGCTTGTTGCCGTTGCTATCCGTAGATGACACAGTGCACTGCTTTTACCTGCAGATAGCTGCAGATTCGCGCAGATAGCTGTAGATTCGTGCAGTTAGCTGTATAACATCGTTCCCCGATGCATTCCAATCCATTTTTTCTAATCATTCTAAATCGTCTGTAACAAAACCGTTGCTAAATGCAGAGTGTGAAAGGGGCCATAGGAAAGCATTGTCACAGTATATCTGCTGTAGATAACTTCATCTATCCGCAGCTAAAAGCTGGATTCTATCCATCCGTGTGAAATGGGCCTTAGGCTGGCCACAATAAAAGGCCACTCTACAGTAAAATGTGCAGTTTTATCACACAGCACAATGCCACAGATGTCGCAAGTTTTGAGGGAGCATGCAATTGGCATGCTGACTGCTGGAATGTCCACCAGAGCTGTTGCCCTTAAATTGAATGTCTCTACCCTAAGCCGTCTCCAAAGGCGTTTCAGAGAATTTGGCAGTACATCCAACCGACCTCACAACCACAGACCACGTGTAACCACACCAGCCCAGGACCTCCACATCCAGCATCTTCACCTCCAAGATCGTCTGCAACCTGTCACCCGGACAGCTGCTGCAACAATCAGTTTGCATAACCAAAGAATTTCTGCACAAACTGTCAGAAACCGTCTCAGGGAAGCTCATCTGCATGCTTGTCGTCCTCATCGGGGTCTCGACCCGACTGCAGTTCGTCGACGTAACTGACTTGAGTGGGCAAATGCTCACATTCAATGATGTCTGGCACTTTGGAGAGGTGTTCTCTTCATGGATGATTCCTAGTTTTCAATTTACAGAGCAGATGGCAGACAGCGTGTATAGCGTTGTGAGGGTGAGCGGTTTGCTGAACGTTGTGGATCGTGTGGCCAATGGTGGCGGTGGGGTGATGGTATGGGCAGGAGTATGCTATAGACAACGAACACAGGTGCATTTTATTGATGGCATTTTGAATGCACAGAGATACCGTGACGAGATCCTGAGGCTCATTGTTGTGCCATTCATCCACGACCATCACCTCATGTTGCAGCATGATAATGCACAGCCCCATGTTGCAAGGATCTGTACACAATTCCTGGAAGCTGAAAACATCCCAGACTTACCGGACATGTCACCCATTGAGCATGTTTGGGATGCTCTGGATCCAGTGTGTTCCAGTTCCTGCCAATATCCAGCAACTTAGCACAGCCATTGAAGAGGAATGGACCAACATTCCACAGGCCACAATCAACAACCTGATCAACTCTATGCGAAAGATACTGACTGGTTTTCGGACCCCCCCAATGCAGTATAACTGCACATTTTAGAGTGGCCTTTTATTGTGGCCAGCCTAAGGCACACTTGTGCAATAATCATACTGTCTAATCAGCATCTTGATATGCTACACCTGTGAGGTGGATGGATTATCTCGGCAAAGGAGAAGTGCTCACTAACACAGATTTAGACAGATTTGCAAACAATATTTGAGAGAAATAAGCCTTTTGTGTACATAGAAAAGTCATAGATCTTTGAGTTCAGCTCATGATAAATAGGGGCAAACACAAAAGTGTTGTGTTTATATTATTGTTCAGTGTGTATATATATATATGTATATATATATATATATATATATATGATACAGCATGTACTATTGTAATACAAGCCATTTGAAGACCAGGCCTTTTTATGACACTTCTCACATACATGCAAATTCAGTATTTTTGCTACAAAATTACTTACAGCCCTCAAACATTATAAATATGTTTTAAAGCAGATGCCCTAGAGAATACAATGGGGGTTGTTGCAATTTTTCTTTTATGTCAAACGATATTTGTGGTTTTTCAAGCACAATTTTTTGTGAAAAAAATACACTTGAATTTTAATGCACAAAAACACAATATAATACCCAATTGTTTGGGATATTATAAGAGAGGATATTGCAATGAGTAAATAGATACCAAACATGTCACATTTTAAAATTGCACACGCCCATGGAATGGTGACAAACTACGTAAATTATATTATTTATAGGCAATGCTTTAAAGCCTTTACAGGTTAGCACTTTAGATTTACATAGGAGGTCTGGTGCTAGAATTATTGCTCTCAGTCTGATGTTCACGGTGATAGTTTGCTTGTGTAGTGCGTTTACTGTTTACATACAATACAGGACTTGCGCATGCGTTCACTTTTGGCCACGAGCATGGGGGGACAGGGCGCTTTACATTTTTCTTTATGTTATAATTTTTTTTATTTTAAAACATTCTAAAAACGTCAGTAGCTTTGCAGTGAGTTTTTCAGCTTTTTTCAGTGTTTTTGAGCAGCAGAGTTTTTTTTTTTTTTTCAATGGACCAAAAAGTCTAAAAACGTTGGTGAGCAGTAGTGTTTTTTTTTTTCCCCTCAATGGATCTAAAATGTCCAAAAATGTTGGTGAGCGGTGTTTATGCGCGTTTGAGCATTTTTACAGCTGAAAAACATCTCTCAGAATCCACTAGTCTTGGGGTTTTTTTACAGCTCAAAAACACCCCAGCTAAAAACAGTTGATAACAGCCTATGTGTGCTTGAACACATAGGATAACATGATGGAGAGTTTATTGACTGTAGGAAAAACATCTGAAGCTAAAAACAGCAGCTGTAAAAACGTCCAAAAACTTCCTGACGTTAAAAAACGTCCTGTGAGTTCTTCAGCTTTTTTCTTTCAGCGTTTTGCACTAGCGTTTTTGAGCAGTAGGGTTTTTTTTGTCGATCGACCAAAAAAAACCCAAAAGTGTTGGTGAGCCGCGTTTTTGAGTGTTTGAGCGTTTTTGCAGCTGAAAAATGTCTCTCAGAACCCACTGGTCTTGTTTTTTTTTACAGCTCAAAAACGCCCCAGCTAAAAACAGTTGATAACAGCCTATGTGTGCATGAACCTTGGGATACTCCAGAATTAGTGCAAACTTCAACTCTCTAGTAATACGTAACCTCTTCAAGATAGGTCTCTACTGCAAGAGGATGTGGGCATACAGCTTCCAGGGGAACCCATACTGAAAACAGCCCCGAGCCAGCAAATCTGCAAGAGTCTCCCCAGAAAAGGGAAGATCAAACAGCAACAGTCTCTCCAGGATCTCTCTCTCTGGCCTGTACTCAGTGGGCGCCTCCTTCCAGTACCGGCCACACTCACCATCCTCAGCAGACTTTCCCTTGACTGTCTTTACAGCTTTGGTAATAGGTCCCCAGCTCTCCCTGAGCTTGGACCTGAATAAACTTCCAGCAGGCCTCTGCTGGATAGCCGAGCAGGGCAGACAGCTCCTCCAGGCTGGGTCTCTCTGCACCAGGACAAGGACCTTGCTGCTCCAGACTATTTATGCACACCTCAGCCCCCATACTGGTCACTCTCTCGACCAGGGATTGGCTGAGGCTGCATGAATATTCAGTCCCGAATCTGCCTCTATATTCTAGAACTTACTGGAATGCAGGGGGGAGTAGTCAAGCCTGTAGACAGCAGAACCCAGAACAGCCAGAAGTAATCAAATAGTGCTCCCCTGGCTACAGAGGAGCAAAAAACTAAATTACTTAAACATATTAGCAACCTACAGTAACTAGGAGGGTGCTACACATATATACCAGGAATGTTACTGCAACAAACTGCAATGGACAGGTGTGAATAAGTCCTAAATGACACCCCCCCCCCCCCATGTCTTTTGAAGGATCTTGCTTTGGAGTATACTTAAATGTATCAAATGTGACAATAAAATAAATCCATTTTCTGATTGATGTTCTTTTGTTCTATCACCAAACGTATGTGTGTGTATTAACAGACCATGTAAGTCTGGAACATTTCCTAGCACATGTATATTTCTGCATCTTTTCACATTAAGTTTTGTTAGACATGTCTCGAGACTTCACATTTAGCACGCAACATAACATCCTGTGGTTTGCTGTATTATAATGCTTTTGATCCAGCTTTGTAGTAATTAGCGGCACAGTCTACCTTGCACCCTAGGAGTGGACGCCCACATGCAGCTTTTTCGCAGAGATGTACACATTCACCATATGCCACCTCCATTGCAGACTTCATAGCTGTCCTAATGAAGAACAGCAAAGGTAGATGCTTACATCCTCAGCAGACTTTCCCTTGACTGTCTTTACAGCTTTGGCAATAGGTCCCCAGCTCTCCCTGAGCTTGGACCTGAATAAACTTCCAGCAGGCCTCTGCTGGATAGCCGAGCAGGGCAGACAGCTCCTCCAGGCTGGGTCTCTCTGCACCAGGACAAGGACCTTGCTGCTCCAGACTATTTATGCACACCTCAGCCCCCGTACTGGTCACTCTCTCGACCAGGGATTGGTTGAGGCTGCATGAATATTCAGGCCCGAATCTGCCTCTATATTCTAGAACTTACTGGAATGCAGGGGGGAGTAGTCAAGCCTGTAGACAGCAGAACCCAGAACAGCCAGAAGTAATCAAATAGTGCTCCCCTGGCTACAAAGGAGCAAAAAACTAAATTTACTTAAACATATTAGCAACCTACAGTAACTAGGAGGGTGCTACACATATATACCAGGAATGTTACTGCAACAAACTGTGAATGGGTCCTAAATGACACCCCCCCCCCCATGTCTTTTGAAGGATCTTGCTTTGGAGTATACTTAAATGTACCAAATGTGACAATAAAATAAATCCATTTTCTGATTGATGTTATTTTGTTCTATCACCAAAATTATGTGTGTGTATTAACAGACTATGTAAGTCTGGAACATTTCCTAACACATGTATATTTCTGCAGCTTTTCACATTAAGTTTTGTTAGACATGTCTCGAGACTTCACATTTAGCACGCAACATAACATCCTGTGGTTTGCTGTATTATAATGCTTTTGATCCAGCTTTGTAGTAATTAGCGGCACAGTCTACCTTGCACCCTAGGAGTGGACGCCCACATGCAGCTTTTTCGCAGAGATGTACACATTCACCATATGCCACCTCCATTGCAGACTTCATAGCTGTCCTAATGAAGAACAGCAAAGGTAGATGCTTACATCAACCTTCACTATTCGTATAGAAGTAAAAAAGGTTAACAGAAAAAAAAAAAAATGACAGATCATGAGTAATCTAATTACTGGGTGATTAACAAGTGTACTCAGTAGTTATAATCATGAATATCTCATGCATTACCAATATTATGGCAATGCAGCCTTTTGTTTTAAACTGGAACACCAAAATAGGAGAGGACAGTGAGCATTTGGCCTGGGAAATAAGCATATCCAATTGAACCTTTAATGATAGGGGCACATTCCTGTAGGCCAGGGGTGGGCAGGTTGGTCTATAACAACACAAGTAAATAGTTTTTGTTACATTTTACAGTATGATCAACATACAACGGGAGAAAATGAAAATATTATTTTTCATAATGTTTTTTTTGATCAAAATAATGAGTCTATCCATGTAATAGATATAGGCACTAGAAATTGAACAGAAGAAGACGAGTAGTCGATAGGAACAACAATCACATAAAATACACACCGGGTTCTGTTAAGGAGAAGAAGGTTACACCGGGTCCTTCCAGTTTTCCAACCTGTGGGGACCGGATGTCCTTACACGGGGATAGTAATTTCCAAGTTAACCTATACGAATAAAGGGTCCGGTTTACGAGTGACAGG
>BLSH010303913.1:410757-425839 GCA_018402905.1 Glandirana rugosa | reverse complement strand
TTTTAAACTGGAACACCAAAATAGGAGAGGACAGTGAGCATTTGGCCTGGGAAATAAGCATATCCAATTGAACCTTTAATGATAGGGGCACATTCCTGTAGGCCAGGGGTGTCCAACCTTTTGACCTTCCTGGGCCACATTGGAAGAAGAGGAATTGTCTTGGGCCACACATAAAATACACTAACAACAAGGATAGCTGATGAGCAGAAGAAGACAAGTTAAAGATCACGGATATAGATAATGTACCTATCTGAGTAATAAAACTAGTTTTTTTTGTAATACTTTTTATTATAAAAGTAAAAGAGGGCAACATACAACTAGTATGACATTTTACATTGTTTTTGATAAATGAACACAACAATATCTGGTTGGACGGATGTAGCAATTCTCAATGAATTCTCAAGGTGCTCATTGGATATTTTGATTCTATTTTTGCCCTTCGCATGCTTCATCCTTGAAAATAGTTGCTTACAAATTTAGGTGGTCCCAAAACTGATGACATGAATAAGGCGTGATTGTGAAGATTGGGAGATTTACTTTGGGAAGATAAATCTTACATAGTACAGTAAAGAGATATTGTCAAATGTCTTTTTGGCATTTTTACAAAAAATTACCCCCAAAAAATCAACATTTTTAAGTAAGTTTACAATTTTGTGTTGGACCGCATTCATAGCCATTTTGGGCCACATGCAACCCCTGGGCCAAAGGCAGACACTCCTGCTGTAGGCTATATAGAAAGTGCACTGCACAAAATGTGCTGTTGTGATGCAGTGATTGTTGGTCAAGGTGAAGGATGGGTATTGTCTTAAAGAGAATGGTTTATTGTAAAACAACCTTTTCACATAAATATGCTAAATATTGGTTATTGTAAGGGATGAATTGTGAACAAAAGTACTTTATCAGCTAAACAAGATGATGCCTGTTCTGTAAAGATGATAGGATCTCTTAAGTGGAGGGAGGGATTTTCTATTTTCTGTGTTCTAGCTCCTCCCCCCCCCTTTTTTTTCTTTATTTCCTGTTTCTTTTTGCTTTTCCCCCTGATTTTTTCCTGACCCTGTGTTTTGTTTGTGCTTTCTGATCCTAGTAGGCTCTGGTATTTATCCCTCTCTTGGGCCATCACTGTAATTCCTCTGTTAGCCTTTGCATTATTTATAGTGATTGCTGTTGTATTACATTCCTGGCTTATACGGGGTGTTTGACTTAGCTAGGGCAACATGTATCTAAGAGTAGTATCCCTTTTCAAAAAAAAAAAAAAGATGATATGACCTCACCTAGCTTACCATGCCATGCCATGCCATCATCACTAATAAGCCTTATTATTCACCATCCTTTAGCAAATGAATACAATTTTTTTTTCTTCAGTTTTGCATTCTTCCAGTAATGTTTCCCTTTGCACTGAATGACTAATGAATAATACTCCCACTTGGTGGCAACTTGAGGTGGCAACTATCAGAGCTAAGTAATAAAATGTCAGGCAAGGGTGTATACCCAAACCAACGGTAACACAGGAAGAAGGTCAAGGTAGGTGGCATGGATGAAGAATTGTAGCACCAGTAGAGGCAAAGCAGGAGGCATTCAGGTAAAGTTGTAAATCGAGCAGATGGCTGAAGAAGGCACCTAATGCATTATTTCCATTTGTGTTTGTAAGCACCAACATACAGTATCTCACAAAAGTGAGAACACCCCTCACATTTTTGTAAATATTTTATTATATCTTTTCACGAGACAACACTGAAGAAATGACACTTTGCTACAATGTAAAGTAGTTAGTGTACAGCTTGTATAACAGTGTAAATTTAATGTCCACTCAAAATAACTCAACACACAGCCATTAATGTCTAAACCGCTGGCAACAAATGTGAGTACACCCCTAAGTGAAAATGTCCAAATTGGGCCTCATCATGGTTGACCAAAGAAGTTGAGTGCACATTCTCAGCGTCATATCCAGAGGTTGTCTTTGGGAAAGAGACGTGAGTGCTGTCAGCAGGGGTGGGGGGTCAGCCTGTCAGTGCTCAGACCATACGCCACACACTGCATCAAACTGGTCTGCATGGCTGTCATCCCAGAAGGAGGTCTCTTCTAAAGATGATGCACAAGAATGCCCCAAAACAGTTTGCTGAAGACAAGCAGACTAAGGACATGGATTACTGGAACCATGTCCTGTGGTCTGATGACACCAAGATAAACTTATATGGTTCAGATGGTGTCAAGCGTGTGTGGCGGCAACCAGGTGAGGAGTACAAAGACAAGTGTGTCTTGCTTACAGTCAAGCATGGTGGTGGGAGTGTCATGGTCTGGGGCTGCTTGAGTGCTGCTGGCATTGGCGAGCTACAGTTCATTGAGGGAACCATGAATGCTAACGTTGTACTGTGACATACTGAAGCATAGCATTATCCCCTCCCTTCGGAGACTGTGCCGCAAGGCAGTAATCCAACATGATAACGACCCCAAACACACCTCCAAGACAACCACTGCCTTGCTAAAGAAGCTGAGGGTAAAGGTGATGGACTGGCTAAGCATGTCTCCAGACCTAAACCCCATTGAGCATCTATGAGGCATCCTCAAATGGAAGGTGGAGGAGTGCAAGGTCTCTAACATCCAACAGCTCCGTTATGTTGTCATTGAAGAGGACTCCAGTGGCAACCTGTGAAGCTCTGGTGAACTCCATGCCCAAGAGGGTTAAGGCAGTGCTGGAAACTAATGGTGGCCACACAAAATATGGACACTTTGGGCACAATTTGGACATTTTTACTTAGGGGTGTACTCACTTTTGTTGCCAGCGGTTTAGACATTAATGGCTGTGTGTTGAGTTATTTTGAGGGGACAGCAAATGTACACTGTTATATACATTGTAGCAAAGTGTAATTTCTTCAGTGTTGTCACATGAAAAGATATAATAAAATATTTACAAAAATGTGAGGGGTGTACTCACTTTTGTGAGATACTGTATATGAACAATAGGAAGCAAATAAGGAAGGTTTAGGTCAGAGGGCAAAAACTCTAAGGAGGGAACAAGGCTTCGCAGAAAAAGAAGACCAAATTCAGGAAAAAAAAACAAAGCCCATTACCAAGACACGGGGTTCTCAAGATACTGAATTGGGGTTGTAGGAAACTCCACATATTGGACCAGCAATGCTCTGAAGGAAGGATGTCTTTATGTACCCTAGAGGTTTCATAAAATCAGGTACAGGTGAGGATAGGATGAAGATGAAAAGTTTGACAGATGCAGGTTAGCAGAATAGGATAGGCCAGATGTGGATTTAACCTAATACAGATACAACCACCTCAAACTGCATACCACAGAAGTAGAGAGCTTATATATAGGAAAATGACTGAAACCAGACAGATTCCTTACATAGCACAGTCCTGAGGACTTTGCATGTTGATAATGAAATGTGTGAGTCGGAACTTCTGACACGTCACTTCCGGTCCTGCTGGGCCGAGCGCTGGGGGTATTTTTCACTTGTATGAGTGAATTTTTCATAAAAGTGTGTTGAATAAAATGGTTTTACACCATGGGAAGATTCTCCCTCTCTCTTTAATACCTCTGTATGTCAAATTAGTATGAGCAAGTGAAATATACAGAGTGATACATTGGGGCAAGCCTCCATAGAGAGGTGTGTGGTGATCCAAGGTTCCATAACACAGAGGTCCAGGAACATATGGGTTTAACAACAGGCACTATTTGACTTTCTTGTTTATTGCAAAAGGTCATATCCATCTGGTGAGTGTGGAGTGTGCCTTGGGGATTGGAACACAACATCTTATGTGTTTGGATCTTGTGGTGTTAAGATCACACAGAAGCACATTTGTTATTATTTTTTGGACATTTGTTGGACTTTATTTAGGTAATAATTGAAGCACGTGACGTGGTATTTAAGAACACACTGAGAGGCATTTATTTTAAATGGATTTTGTTTGGATATACAGGGTGGGCCATTTATATGGATACACCTTAATAAAATGGCAATGGTTGGTGATATTAACTTCCTGTTTGTGGCACATTAGTATATATGAGGGGGGAAACTTTTCAAGATGGGTGGTGACCATGGCGGCCATTTTGAATCCAACTTTTGTTTTTTCAATAGGAAGAGGGTCATGTGACACATCAAACTTATTGGGAATTTCACAAGAAAAACAATGGTGTGCTTGGTTTTAACGTAACTTTATTCTTTCATGAGTTATTTACAAGTTTCTGACCACTTATAAAATGTGTTCAATGTGCTGCCCATTGTGTTGGATTGTCAATGCAACCCTCTTCTCCCACTCTTCAAACACTGATAGCAACACCGCAGGAGAAATGCTAGCACAGGCTTCCAGTATCCGTAGTTTCAGGTGTGGCACATCTCGTATCTTCACAGCATAGACAATTGCCTTCAGACCAACCATTCCCATTTTATTAAGGTGTATCCATATAAATGGCCCACCCTGTAGTATAATTTAGTGCAAGCGCTGTTTTTATTTTAATTATTTTATACCACAGTCATAGATGTACACATTCTTATGGTCAAGAAGCCAATATCTACTGGTTTTAGGACATCAGGTGGCTGAGATTATATCCAGGTATAAATTCACTTAGGTGCACCCAATACTTTTTTTTTTTTTTTAGTTTCTGCACTGGACAAGCTATCGATGCTGTGTAAAACATGAGGAGGGACCTCTCTGAAGAATCAATTAACAGGGACCATTCCCATTTAGCACAATACGGTCTTTCAAGTCCGGCATTTGGAACATGCATTGGACATTCATTATTCATGCCTCTGTGGTCCCTCTCCTTAGTTGGCCCAAAGCAAATATTCTTTTTGCCATCTTAACAGCTCTTGCCCCCACATATAGCCATCTGCAGGTAGCTCATTGCACCCTAGCATTGTTTTTTCTTCTTAGTAGTTTGCTAGGATGAGGATCAATTCTGATGAATGTGTCTGAATTGTGAAAATCCCATTTCTAGCTCTTCCAGACTGTGTCAGGAAACCCACACATAAATGGGAGAACATGCAAACTCCGTCAAGGTAGGATGCTTGGTGTGTTTTAAACTCTTCTAGTTAAGACCCCATACACACTATTAGATGTTCTGCAGGTTTTTGTCTTCAGATTTACAAAAATCATATAATATGAGGTCAAACCTTAAGAGTTTCAATTCGTATGCCAACAGGCAGGCCCGTACACTACATGGTTTTAGTAAATCTGAAGGAAAAAATCTGCAGAAAATCTAATAGTGTGTATGGGGTCTCTGGTTCTGTTCACACCAGGTGTGGTGGGACTGGACTGGACGGCTCTTCCAGCACAAAATGCCTTGTATCCTATGTGCGCGATTCACATCACTGTGTTGTAGTAGTGTGCGGGCAGTGTACGGTGAAAAAAGTATGGCAGGTCATACTGCTCTTCAATGCAGTGCAGTGTGAGGCTATCCACTGCCTCACACCCCACGGCAGCTGATACAACTTAATGAAATGTCATAGCGTGTCATTTTAATAAAGTTGGTTTGAAAAAAAATTTGAATAGCTCAATGCACCATGATCTTTGCATTGGCACTGCAGTGTTCCCCCTGCACTGCACCACACACCAGGTGCTGCGCTGGTGTGAATAAACTCTTAAGTGGTTGTAAACCCTTACATATTATACAGCCACTGAAGTGACTAGCCTCAGATGAAACACACAGATAAAGCAAATCCCCCCATATAGGTGTACATGTTTATCCACCACATACGTTATACCTGTTTACCTGCAGCACTCTCTTCTGTACGTCCATTGAAAGTCCATTATTTACACAGCATTTCTGAGCTTCAGTAGGCAGGGGTAGGGATCTGATGTCACATCAGCAATATACAGTGGAAGGAATGGACACCCCTGTCCCCCCTTACACAGTCTCATAGGAAAGCATGCACAGCTGAGGCTGTCAATCACCTTCTGTGTGCTGGAGGATTGCTTCCAAGATTGTTTAGTGTTGGCATTAATTGTCAGGGGTGACTCATGCAGATAGAAGAAGAATGGGAGATCAGACAGAAATCACACTAGGTGCTTTGGATAGAGGTAAGTGCATACTATAGAAGCATATGTTTTAGATTTTAGAGGTTTACAACAACTTTCAAAACAATTCTGAGGCCATTGTGTGCTTTAAAACAGAGCTAGGCAACCTGTTCCTAGAACCACCTCTGATGACAATGAAAAATAAATATTGATTAGTTCTAATATTCAGAAGAGTGGCCAGGATATGTCTCTAATGATGCCAATAGACTCCAGTGATTCAAGGAGCTTACCTTGGCATTGCACCATTATGATGTTGCTTTGTTGCTATCAATCAGGAATTATATGTTAAAGATCAGTTTTTTTATGGATTACTATTTCACATTGAAATGCGTTAATGGATTCCTGTCAGCCAAAAGTTTGATTTTAAAGAGTAATCCTCTCTTGTTGAGAAAAAAAAAACAATTTGCTCTGGGTAATCAATATACATTTCAGGGTTTGTAACAAAGTGTGGTGCAGATTCCTATCTGTGCTCTAAAGGAATAGTTGTTTGTTGTGGGCAGAATGATTCCAAATAGGAGTGAATTTTTTTCCTTAATAATTAGCTGATGCACTTGCAGTGTTCTAATGAGGAAAGTTTCAGGGTCTGCATCCGTCTAGAAGTAATTACCGTATATACTCGAGTATAAGCCGAGTTTTTCAGCACATTTTTTATGCTGAAATAGGCCCCCTCGGCTTATACTCGAGTAAGGGTCCCACATCGCTGATCTGCGGGTGCCTGCAGCCTCTGTGGGTGGTCCGATGCCGCTTCCAGGGCTTGCTCCTAAAGTCTATGTATGTGTGCTGAACAGCGCACATACATAGACTGATTGGATGCCCAGTGACTGCCACTGATTGGCTTGTCACTGTGCTGTGGGCAGGTCCAGAGCAGCTGACTCCGCACTCAAGGACAAGGAGAAGAGAGGAGAGGACTGGAAGTACTGTACTGTGCTGCTATGTAATGGCTTCCTGTCCCTGTGTAATGACTGAGTCCCTGTGTAATGGCTGAGTCCCTGTGTAATGGCTACAACACCTGTGTAATGGATAAGTCCCTGTGTAATGGCTACAATACCAGTGTAATAGCTGAGTCCCTGTGTAGTGGCTACAATACCTGTGTAAATGGTACAATACCAGTGTAATAGCTGATTCCCTGTGTAATGGCTACAATACCTGTGTAATGGCTGACTCCCTGTGTAATGGCTACAATACCAGTGTAATGGCTGCATTTCCCACCCTAGGCTTATACTCGAGTCAATACGTTTTCCCAGTTTTTTTGTGGTAAAATTAGGTGCCTCGGCTTATATTTGGGCCGACTTATACTCGAGTATATACAGTAAACCTTTTGGGTGTATCTCACCCAAATAAGATTTTTGTTGCAGGGGATGCCTAAAATCTGACTTTCTGGGGAGCGTGCTGTACAACAACTGTGTACAATGGGCCTACAGGTAGCCAAATTGCATCACATTTTACAGAAAATTACAGAAAATTCAAAAGGAAAGGTGATTTTTAATAACATTAAATTACAATATGGCTTGTGTAGCAATTATATATGCTGTTATTTTTTTTTTGTTTGCTGTACACCAGTCATAATTTTTGACAACCCACCTAATATGGAGTAGGTCTGTCTTTTGCTGCCAAAATAGCCATGACCCATCAAGGCATGGACACCATTAGACATCTGAAAGTATGCAGTGGTATCTGGCACCAACTGTCAGAAGCAGATCCTTTAAAAACCTGTAAGTTGTGAGGTGGGGCCTCTTTGGATCAGACTTGTTTTTCCAGAAAATCCCACAGATGCTGGATGGATTAAGATCTGGAGAATTTGAAGGCCAAGTCAACACCTTAAACATGTTGTTGTGTTCCTCAAACCATTCTTGAACCATTTTTGCAGTGTGGTTATCCTGCTGAAAGAGGCCACTGCCATCAGAGAATACTGTTTCCTTGGGGTGTACTTGGTCAGCAACAATGTTTAGGTAGATGGTAAGTGCCAAAGTAAAATCCACATGAATGGCAGGACCCAAGTTCCCCAGGAGAACATTGCCCAAAGCATTACATTGCCCCAGCCAGCTTGCCTTCTTCCCATACCGCATCCTGGTGCCATCTCTTCCCCATAAGTGATTCACACGCACCTGGATATCCACATGATGTATAAGAAAACGTGATTCATGAGATCAGGCCACCTTCTTCCATTGCTCTGTGGGCCAGTTCTGACCTCACATGCCCATTGTAGGTGCTTTTGGCTGTGGTGACGGGTCAGCATGGGCACCCTGACTGGTCTGTGGCTCCACAGTCCCATACACAACAAACTGGTGCCCATTTTTTCTGCTTTCGACACATCAACTTCAGGGACAACATGTTTACTGGCTGCCTAATATATCCCACTGATTTTCAGATGTCATTGTAACGAGATAATCAATGTTATTCACTTAAAGTGATTCTAAAGGAGATAATTAAAAAAATAAAAAACATGTTATACTTACCTGTTCTGTGCAATGGTTTTGCACAGAACAGGCCCTGATCCTCTTCTTTTTGGGTCCCCCACTGGCGGTCCTAGCTCCTCCCCCCTGCTGAATGCCCCCAATAGCAAGCCTCTTGCCATGGGGGCACTCGGCTCCCGAGCAGTGCTCTATGTGTCCATTCATAGACAGAGCGTGGCTTGGCCAATGGCTCCCGCTGCTGTGTGAGGCAATGAGGACAGAGAGACCTGGAAGAGCCGCTGCTTTAATGCACATCACTGGATTGGGATTGGGCTCAGGTAAGTAAAAAGGGGAGCTGAACTCAGAAGGTTTTTCACCTTAATGCATTAAGGTAAAAAACCTTCTGCCTTTAGAACCACTTTAACCTGTCAGTGGTTTAGAAAGGCTGATTGTTGCATTTTTGCTACCAAAGTGGAGTTTCACATTAAGTATATAGGTCCACTCTAATGAACTGGAGTCTCCTTAATCTCAATGGCATGATAGAATCTGAAAGTTGAGAGACTTTAGAATAACTTAAAATGGTTGTAAACCCAGTAAACGAAAAAAAGCAACAAAAAAAAAACCAGAAAGACAAAGGCATAATGAGCTAGTATGCATTGCATACTAGCTCATTATGAAATACTTACTATTGCTACTGCTACTGCTATTACAGTGAATATCTCCTAAACTATGCAAGTTTAGGAGATATGCACGGTACCTACATGTAAGCCTTATTATAGGCTTACCTGTAGGTTAAAGTGGTTGTAAAGAGTTTCCAACCACTTTAATCATACATTTAGTTTTATGTGTTCTTTTAAGAGCAAAGTGTCCATTTAGCTTAAGCTTTATTATGTCATTTGTGTTTTTGTGCTGCTTACTTCATCCTGCTATTTGCTTTCATGTCGGTGTACAACTGTAAATGTAATTCCATACAATATTCCACTAATCAGACTTGTATCACACCTTCTCCGATCATACATTCCATCTTTAATATTTAGATTAAACCTTTCACAACAAATGTAACTAAACCAAAAATGTGCAAATCTAATATTAGTTTTCTGGAAAACACATTAAAAGAAACTAATAACAGTTTTGTTTGAAAATCTGCTAAGGAAAATCATAGTTTAATAAAGAACAGGAGAGCCAAATGTGTTAATTCACTGTCGTATCTGACAGGCCAGTTAATTGCATTTCAGCATTAGGTGATTGTAGGTTTCCGCGTCTAATTTATTTTAATAATGAAAAGTGTTAGTGTTGATGGACTAGTGGAAAAAGTATAGAAAATACATTAAACCTACCTGGACTACAACAGCACAATAGACCTTCTTTGATGGTTATGGCAGCACTGCAAACTTTTAAAAATAAATATTTTATTGTCTGAGTTAAGAGTGACATGGAATGCTGAAATACACTTTAAAGCCTAAGTGTAGCCAAGTTAAAAACTACAAAAATCAGCACAAGGGATTGGACCTTACAGTCAGTAGGATGTGTCCCTTGTGCTGATGCCTCTTCCATTAGGTGAAATCCTTTTGTACTTATGCCCCACCCCCTACAATCTTCCAGTGCGGTGGGGTTAAAGTGGTTCTAAAGGCTGAAGGTAATGCATGAAAGTAAAAAACCTTCTGTGTGCAGCAGCCCCCCCAATACTTACCTGAGTACAGGTCCGGACAGGGGCGAAAAATAGGCCCGGGCATTTTAGATGGAGCAGCCCATAATACCGGTCCCTTCCCCATTCTCCATCCTGACAAATCCCCCGCAGCAGCTGGTGGGAGAAAGAATGGGGGAACCTAGAAGAACTGGGGGGTGGGGGGGGTGAGGGGGGCAGGGAAAGAGCACAGGAGTGGCGGAGAGCCCAGAGAGCAGAGGGGTTTAGCCAGGGAGAACCAGGGGGGGGGGAAGAGAGCACATGGGGCTTAAAAAGCACAGAGGGGGCAGCAAAAGTAGTTGGATAGAAGGAGCGGCGGAGCAACTGTATAAAGAGGAATTGATCTTTCCAAATTCCTTCTGCAGCTGCTAAATGCCTGCTTCTCCTCTTCTCCCTCCTGCAGGAATTTAGCGGCTGCAGAAGGAATATGGAAAGATCAATTCCTCTTTATGAAGTTGCCTCCTCCTCCAGGCGCACACGGGGCTGCACCAGCACTCACTTTTTCTCCGGTCCGGCAGCCATCAGGCATCATCAGGCAATGGGATCCATTGTACCTCCTCCCCCTTCATGGTCATGGAGCAGCTGGGTGGTTTCTGCCCCCCCCCAGCCCCGACTGCTGAATCTATTAGGCGGATGGCCGGCCAGCTGCAGAGAGGGCACGTGAGTGGCGCGGGCTAAAGGAGCAGCCCAGCTAATGCAGCTGCTTTGGGCCCCACATGGACAGGCGGCCCGGCGGCTCCGGACCACCGGGCAAACACTCAGTGTGCCCTATGGCCAATCTGGGCCTGCCTGAGCCCAATCGCAATCCCTGCCTCTGCTCTCCGGGGACTCTCCCTCCTCGTTGGCTGAGACAGTCTATCACAATTAGTAAACCAACGAGGAGAGAGAGGGGTGAGTCCATCTCGCAGCTGTGTTTGTGAATGGACATGCAGAGTAGTGGCTTAGGAGTGATCCTGCTTGGGTGCCCCCATAGCAAGCTGTTTACTCTGGGGGCCTTGGGCAGGAGGGAGGAGCCAGGAGCACCGATGGGGCACGTGAGAAGAGGACAATTGGGGCTGCTCTGTGTAAAACTACTGCCCAGAGCAGGTAAGTTTGAAATGTTTATTATTTAAGAAAAAAAAACTTGCTTTTTACCACTTCACCCCCGAAAGGATTTCCCACGTTAGGACCAGAGCACTTTTTGGGATTCGGCACTGCGTCGCTTTAACTGACAATTGAGCGGTCGTGCGACGTTGTATCCAAACAAAATTTGCGTCCTTTTTTTTCCACAAATAGAGCTTCCTTTGGTGGTATTTTCTCACCTCTGCGTCATTTCTGATCACCGCTATAAACAAAAAAAGAGCGACAATTTAGCAAAAAAAAACAATGTTTCTTACTTTTTGCTAAAATACAAATCTAAAAATCGGTTTTGGCCAATTTATATTCTTCCTCATATTTTTTGTTAAAAAAATCGTGATCAGCGTTTATTGATTGGTTTGCGCAAAAGTTGCCACATTTACAAACCATGAGAATTAATTTCTGGTGTTTTTAATTTTTTTTTCTTTTAAGTAATGGTGATGATCTGCAATTTTTATCGGGACTTTGATATTGGGGTGGACATGTTGGACATTTTTGACATTTTTTTGGGACCAATAACATTTACTGTATAAATGTAATTGGCAGTTAAGGGGTTAACCTGCAGGGGGAGATCTAGGGGATAACTGTGTTCCCTAGGCGTGTTCTAACTGTGAGGGGGCTGGGCTGTCAGGGGCATAAGAGATCTAACTGATCCCAGTGACAGGGATCAGTAGATCTCTTACATGCCGCCTGACAGAGGGGGAAACCACCGTGTTTAATTGGGCGGTTCCCCGTTCTTTCCCTCTGGCAGGTCATCGCGGCTCGCCGGCGGACATCGGGTCTGCCCGAACCGAGGGCACACTCCTCCAGAGTGCGACGCCCCCTAGCTGCCTGTCCTATTTATGGCGATTTGCGAGACAGCGCTGCATTGCTGCAGTAAATATACTGCGCGCGGTCGGCAAGTGGTTAATATCACTTTAATATAACTGTGGGAACTGTCACAGGCTCTCATTAAGAATATGCAAATATGCCCACTCTTTCCACCCAGCTGCTCCATTCATAGAAGCCATAAGACAGCTTCAATGAATAAAAAGGGATCTATGAATGGAGGAGGTGGACCTTTCAATCATCTTCCCATCGTCCATCCATAGATCACGTTTCATTCATTGAACTTGTAGTATGATTTCTATGAATAGAGCAGCTTGGTGGAAAGGATGGACGCAGTTGAGCACTCTTGATGAGAACTTGTGACAGCTCCCGCAGTTCTATTAACCCCGCACCTGAAAATGATGGCGGTGGGGTGGGGTGGGCTGAAGGCATAAGAGAAAAGGATTATCCCTAACAGAAGAGGCATCAGCTTAAGGGACCCATCCTACTGACTGCAAGTTAAAGTGGTTCTAAAGCCAAAACTTTTTTTTACCTTAATACATTTCCTGCATTAAGGTAAAAAATGTTTTACATCTTGCTGTCCTCCCCTCCTCCCTAAGTATGTACCTGAGTCCCAAATCAATCCAGCGCTGGGCATGGCTGTAGTCCTGTCTCCCCTCTCTTCTTCTTCATACAGGGACTCAGGCAGCAGCTCGAGCCATTGGCTCCTGCTGCTGCCAATCAAATGCAGTTAGGAGGAATCACGGGCAGGGCCAAGCCCTGCTGTGTGTGTCTATGAAGCGTGGCTCCATAGACACACACGCGACTTGCTATGGGGGCACATGGAGAAGAGGAGGAGCCATGATCGCTGGTGGGGGGACCCCAGGAGAGTAGGTAAGTAAAACTTGTCTGTTATTTAAATTTTTTTAAAAATGCCTTTAATATTACTTTAAGTTCTTAGTACTGATTTTCATTTTTTTTTTCTTTTAGCAGCACTTAGGCTTTAACCTCCCTGGCAGTATGATTATTTCATATTTTTTGTGCTGAAAGCGGTACCATTATTTTGCATGGAAATTTGGCGTTTTTATATTGTAGACCTGTAATTCTTAGGAATAACTCACTTAAATCTATCCAAACAAGAGTCTAGTAAACATCCCGGGTATGATAAAGTCTGAAACATGAAATCATAAATTATAATATAATAAATAACTAAAAATAATTATCAAAAATAATAACGTAATAGTAATAAAATGTATTCAATAATGTAATCAAAGCAAAAACACTGAAATTTGCTCATTTGCAGAATTGTCGCTGTTGTCACTTTCAGTGTCCGATGATAAATTTCCCCAAAAATCAGTATCATTCAATTCTGCAAATGATTCTTATTTACTATCGGTGTTTTCTAGCTGATCAAAAACCACTTTTGAGGCAAAGGGACACTTTTTGGTTGCCATGGACATTCTCAAGTTTCCAGGCAGAAAGAATGACATAAATAATATAAAAGTGCATGCAGGGCACTGGGAAACCCACTAGGGACAAAAGGGATGTGAAATTATTTCATACAGTAATGTAATCTTACAGATTACAGTGTACTGTATGTTTACTGTGTGTTTCACTTTTTGAATTTGCCACCGGTCTCCGCCCCGTGCGATGCGGCGCTTGCAGGCAACGGAGTTAATGCCATCAAGGAGTATCTACTAAAGTGGTTTACAAAAAAAAAAAATCTGTGAACCTAATAAATGTTTATATTACTGCATTCTCAGTTATAATTTGTAGCTGTTTTTGCTTGGAAATGCCCTAAAGTATGTTTTTTTGCTGCAGTGAAAATGCTGCTCCCTCTCCCTCACTTCAGTGCCCTCTGCTGGCAGAGCTGAGTGTTAGCCACACCCCTCATTATGATTGGAGAATGTATCATCACACATAATGTAACTGCAGATAAGGAGAAAAGGCATGTCTGACCAGTTCTGTTACTAGGTGCTAACTACTGAGTACGTTGGGCCTAACACTATCGCCTGTATGACATCCTGCTCAACCGCTGCTGTAGTTGATGCTTGGAATAGACTTCCAGCTAAGGTAGTGAGTCAATCAACAGTAAGTGGATTCAAACATGACTGGGACAAAAAACAGATCCATTCTCAAACAAAAAAGTAAAATAAATAAAAAAATAAAAAATATAAATATTAAAAAAAATGTCCCAGACTTAATGGACCACTTGGTCTTTTTATTTCTGTCGTCACTCTTCTATCTTTCTTTGCTGCAATAGGAAAGTATAGGTAAGATAATAATAATAATTGGAGTCTTTAGGCAGACATCTATCTGACTTCATTACTACTGGTCTCCATTCACAAAGTGGTATTTTATTCTTTAAAATTTTCAGTATAATACCACATAGCGTTTTTCAAAAAGTTTTTTGGCATTCACAAAAAATGCAACATATTAGTTATTTTACCAAGTCATGTGATATTTTAGCAGTGAAAACATGCAGCAATTTAATGCCTGATGGTAGCTGGTGTATTTATTAACAGTAGTAAATACCACGTTATTAAAGCGGAGTCATGCCCCCCCCAGCAAAAAAATTAAGTCAGCAGCTACACATATTGTAGCTGCCGTCCATGGACAAAAGCTGTCCATGGGTAGGGCCGAAGACCCTCTAGAACGACGTCGCTCTAGTGAGCCTTCTAGCCGGGGGAGGAGAAAGGGGGTGGAGACCCGGTAAGTCTTTCTCGTCGTACGAAGCGGGTACGTGTAATCCCTTGGGCCAAAGGGAATGTCCGTTACCATCGCCATCGTGGACTCTCGGCTACCTTTGTAGCCGACCCCACGGCTGTAGTGACTTAAGGTCCTGTCCATTAACAGTACTATAATTTTTAGTCGTCGATGTTATACACATCGACGACTGAATTAAAAAAACGACCCCCCCCGTACTGAGGCGAAATTATTGCACCATAAATGATGACAATTATTTATGTGGTCGATGGTAGTCTGTAATTTAACGACGTACAAAAGTGACGATTTTATAGTGTACTGAACCATTTTATTGATTATACAACGTAAA
>BLSH010303913.1:393130-410747 GCA_018402905.1 Glandirana rugosa | reverse complement strand
GTCCCCCCCCCCCCCCCCAGCAAAAAAATTAAGTCAGCAGCTACACATATTGTAACTGCTGATTTTTAATATCATGACAATTACCTGTCCTGGACTTCAGTGATGTCGGCACCCCAGCCAATGTTTCCATCGGCTCTCGGGTGCTACCGCTACCATTGCCTGTAAGGGAAACCGGGTTCCCTAGTGTGCATGCGCGAAGCATGCTGCTCTTTCTGAATGGCCCAGAGGTGGGGGAAGGAGGAGGGGGCCGATCTTCCGAGTGATCTCGCTGCGGCAAGATCTCCCAGAAGTCGGGACGGGTACCTGTCGAAAACAGGTACCTGCTCCTCCCTTCCCCCCGAAAGGTGCCACATGTGGCAACAGAGGGGGGGAGTGAGGAAGCAGATAAGAGGAGCTTCCACTTTTGGGTGGAACTCTGCTTTAAGGAGCGGACGGCTGCTGGCATCCTTAACAACCAATAACTGTAATGGTTGTTAAGGAGCGGGCAGACACTGTGTCCTTAACAACTGATGAGTCATCAGCTGTCAGCGGGGTTCCCCACTGCCAGCTGACTGTAATGAAAAGAATTACTGGCATTAAAAAATCGGGGGAAAAAAATGGCGTGGGGTCTCCCCCCAGTCCATACCAGAGGCTGCGGGTCTGGTATGGATTTTGAGAGTAACCCCTACACCTAAATTTAAAAAAAATCTGTACCAGACCCTTATCCCATATATATATATATATCCGATGCCAGAACACCATCTGGTTTCAACTTGTTACTAAGGGCCCGGTGGCTACACTCTACCGGCTCCCATCCAATGTAAATGACCTTATTGGTCACCAAGAGACTCTAACTGGACAGAGGCATAGCAGCTGGGGGCTGAAACATGGGAAGTCAGGCCACTATTAACAAGTGAGACCAATTTCAAAGGAGACACCTTTAGGCAGGTTTCCTGAATAACAGCCGGTGTCTTGTTATGCCAGCTCTTAGGCAGAACTTGGCTGAGGGGCTTACAGATAGACAACACTTTGTAGAGAGCAGAATATTACATAGCATAGAAGGTACAAATAGCCGTATTTTTTGACACTTTGAAAGCTGCAGAGAATTATTTAACAAGGCTGTTGCAAGAGTAGATTTATTATTACACTGCAACATTAATCCAGACACTGATTGACTTGGTGAAAATATCACTGTGATTAATTAGTGAACTGGTGCAAGTCCAAGGGTTCTTTATTAGGTGTTGATTCTCTGTAACCCCTTAGTGCCCACAGATAGTAGATCTACTTGCTAAAATTTGTCATGGAAAGCTTGCGCCTGGGTGTGCTTCTGGGGCTTTAGAGCCAGGCCTGTGGCATATTAATGGAATAATTCTGTTACAAAGCATTGTTGACGTCATTTCATTGTAGGAACCTTACATTATGTCATGCAGATTAGCATGAATTGCTTCAATGAGGTCTGGACTGTATAGTTTTAGGTCTTTTTAAACGGCAAACCATTATGATTTTAAAATAAAATTCTTCCCCCCCCAAAAAAAAAATTAGTTTTGGTGTGTGTACAGGGCCTCTGTTAGAAATCACAGGGCCCCAACCCCACCCTTCCAAAAAAAATAATATTTTTGCTAAAAATACACTAAAAACATACTTCATTATTAGTGACCACAAACACATTGTGACTTATACAATTCCTGCAAAATCTAACAGCCAAAATTGTATGGAGGGCTCACTTTACATGGGCACTGTGGCCTGTATAGTGTGAATCAGCATTTTTTTTTTGCCTGTGGCTGGAGTTTTGTGCAGGAGCCAACGAAAATATAAAAGTGCGGAAACTTTTTAAAGACCCCTTGTATATAGTTTTTTTTATATTAAAACCAGTGGCGGCTGGTGTTTTTTTTTTGGGGGGGGAGCAAACAACCACCCCCCCCCCGTTCGGTGGTGTCAGTCGGTCATCAGCCCTGCACTTACCTCATCTGGGTTGCAGACAGCCAGCAATCCTATGGGCGGTGGGTGGCAGCTTCCATTGGGCCTTCTCCTCCTCTGCATCACAGCGGCTTCCACCGTGCATCTCCTCCTTTCAGCCGATCGTGTGAAAGGTCTAAGGACCCAATTCCTGATTGGCCGGGAGAAGTATCAGTGTGGCAATAGTGTGGCAATAGTGAATATTATTTTGCTATTGTCACACAACTGGGTGGGCCCTAAGCCCATTCTTTTTTTTAACCTATCAGAGCCTCTGGCTCTAATCATGTGCTTCAAACCCCCCGCCAATTGGAATCCATGCATCCAGCTCCCCGAATGTAGATTTTGGGGCAGGACATATGGATGGGGGGGCGGCGCCCGGGCACCCACTGATTATAACTAGATGTATTCACTGCAAATCTTTAGAATGGTTGTTGATTATAAATGCTGTACAGTTAAGGTTTAAAGGAATAGGTTACGAGGAGTTATACAGTTAAAGTATATGTAAAGCCAACATCCTATAATATATAACTTAAATACATTCAAATAAATTAGGGGAAATTTGTTTTTCCATTTCTGTCCTGTTGGGGGGATTTGTTTTACTTTCTGTCCCAGAACAAAACAGTAAGTCAGAGGAAATCTTTGCAAAATTCAGGATATTGCCCTCTTAGACTAGACAGTTATCGCTCTAACATGTGCCCCTAATGTACGAATTACCCATATATCCTTTTATTGTGACAACTGAAAATTTTTGGATTTCCAATTACTTTTTGTCTTGGTCACCAGGACAAATAAAGAGGGCAAATCTACCCAAGGGGACACAGAAAGCAATAAAGTCAAAGGCACTAATCATTCTCTACTCTGTCCAAAATGTATAATGTAAACCAAAATTTAAACCAAGAAAAAAAAAAAAATATATATATATATAGAGTGTGCATACTCTCTATATATATATATATATATATATATATATACTCTCTCTCTCTCTCTCTCTCTCTCTCTCTATATATATATATATACACATATACACTGTGTATATCTTTCCACCTGGCTGCAAAATTTTCATGGCATTACTGGCTATAAATTCCACATACTATTTGATTATTTCAAGTCATGCTCATCCCAGTTGAATGGCTAGTGTAAAATTGAGCATTATATTGCTATGCTTGCATGGGGCATGCCATGAGTCAAAGTACCTATTCTATTGAGGTGAATTGCAGCGTGTGCTTGTGTGTAGGTGTTCTTGATTCCTCTTGGCTTGTAGCCCATGCAATTTCCATGTTACTTGAGCAAATAATTATCAGTAGCCCCACCGAGAACTAAAGAGAACAATTCAGCCCCTGCTGTTCTAGCGTTGTTACATTTAACTTAAACTAATGTAGGTGATATCTACTGTGACTTGTTTGTTTTGTTAAAGAGTTACTTGGAAATAATGAACAGTGTGACTGAATGCGAAAGCTTCGTCTTATAGTCTGTTAACATTTGTGAAAAGGAGGACAAACATAAGACAAGGGAGAAAAATAACAAGAGAAGACAAGAAAATGCACATGTGAAATGCAAAAAAAAAAAAGGATTTCATTGGTTAGTCTTGCCCTGAAAAAGAAATCGAGATTTAGCGGCTGATTTACTAAAGTCAAAAAAGCTGTTCACTTTGCAAGGGAGTTGTCTGCAGAGCTTAGTGAATGTGGTGAAATTGCACTTTCCAAAGAATACCCAAATCACAAGCCAGAAGAATACAGTAAAACAGTATTTTTTCTTAAACATGATTGGATGATAAAAGTCAGCAGAGCTTAACCACATTCACTAAGCTCTAGGGAGAATTGCCTTGCAAAGTGCAACTTCCCTTGCAAAGTGAACAGTCTACAGTATTTGTCTTTAGTAAAGCAACCCCATTGAGCAGGGGTCTTCAAACTATGGCCCTCCAGTTGTTCAGGAACTACAATTCCCATCATGCCTAGTCATCATGGGCGTCCGCAGAACTTTTTCCAGGGGGGGGGGGGGGGCATAATTTCAAGGTCATCCATGCTTTGCCCCTTTTTGACAATGTCATAATTACATTATCACGGTCAGAGACTGCAGACGTAGTACAGGAGATGGTCAGAGACTGCAGACATGATCCAGGAGATGGTCAGAGACTGCAGAGGTGATACAGGAGATGGTCAGAGACTGCAGACATGATCCAGGAGATGGTCAGAGACTGCAGACGTGATAAAGGAGATGGTCAGACACCGCAGACATGATCCGGGAGATGGTCAGAGACTGCAGACGTGATACAGGAGCAGGGGAGGGCTGGGCCAGGGGGCAGGGTGGCAATTGCCCCCCAGGCCACCCCAACTTACATTCGAAATGGCTGGCGGCCGTTGCCCGCTGACAATATTTCTTTTTGTGGAGGAAGTAGGGGCCAGGGGCGCGGCCGCCAACTAACTGCAAGCATAGGGGGGCACCCAGGGCTGGCCCTACCATGGATGATGTCTATTATAGGAGCCGGTCCAGGAGGCAGGACTTCGTATGACAGCGTCCGCGCCCAGTAAGCAGGAGATCCCTGCTCTGTGTAATCCGGCGGCTCTCCTCTCTCTGCATTGCAGGCTGCATTGGATGGGCACTGGTGAGGCTGCATTGATGGACACTGATGAGGCTGCATTGATGGACACTGATG
The DNA here is from genome assembly GCA_018402905.1 of Glandirana rugosa. NCBI lineage: Eukaryota > Metazoa > Chordata > Amphibia > Anura > Ranidae > Glandirana > Glandirana rugosa. The sequence goes on along the minus strand of BLSH010303913.1, from coordinate 406,159 downwards.
AGACTTCATTGATGGGCACTGATCAGGCTGCATTGATGAGGCTGTATTAATGCATTATTTTTGTTAAACCTCCTTTGTTGCTATTAACATTAAATTATGTTACAGCATTGTATCATATTTGTCTTGCTTCATAACATCAATATCCATTATAAAACCCGGTGGGCATGGATGGTGAGCTGATTTGGTGACTCAATGGGCCACTTGACTGGACTTGCCCCCCAGGCCTAAGGCTGCCAGCTCTCCCCTGTACAGGAGACAGTCAGAGACTGCGGACATGATACAGAAGACGGTCAGAAACTGCAGACATGGTACAGGAGATGGTCAGAGACTGCAGACATAGTACAGGATACGGTCAGGGACTGCAGACATGGAACAGGAGACAGTCAGAGACTGTGGACATGGTACAGGAAACGGTCAGAGACTGAATATATGGCCCAAGAGACTGTCAGAAACTGCATACATGGCTCAAGAGGATAAGAACCTAGTGGGGAACCCCTGATCTGATCCCTGATTCCAGGGGGGGCAATTGCCCCCCCCTTGCCCCTACCTGCGGACACCCATGCTAGTCATGTGTGTGAATGCCAGAGTTTTACAATGCCTCATGGGATGTGTAGTTCCGCAACAGCTGGAGGGCCGTAGTTTGAGGATCCCTGCCATTGAGTGAGGTCATGCAAAGAGCAAGGGCTTACACTAAAAGAGTAATGGCCAGTAAAGTCCAACAAATTGTTCCAGGTGGGTAAGATCAGGGGTCTCCAGACTTTCTAAAGAAATAACCAGTTTACTGTCCTTCAGGTTTTGAGGGGCAAGACTGAGGTTAGAAAATGTCAGTAGGAGTTAACAATTCTCCATCTTTTCTATAAGGGGGAGAAATAGTGCCCCATCACTAGTGTTATTGGGGGGAATTTTGCTTCATTGTTGGTGTCAGTGGAAGGAATAATGATCCAAAGGCTAGATAAAGGTAAGAAAATGATGCCCCCCCCCCCCAGCCACAGTTTGGAGACCATTGGGTTCAAATTGTCAGAATTTGCCATAAATGTACAACTTTCAAAAGATAATATTTATTCTTAAAGAACAATTCCAGGTCTAGATATTTTCATACATAGTTACATTGGACCAATGTAACTATGTATATACCATAGCTGGTCAAAGCTCCTGGAAACTTAAAAACACTTAAGTAGACCCCTTCAATCTAGTAATCTCCACTTATTTTTGGGTACTGTGGCAACTGGCTGCACTGCTGCATTCTGAACACAGGAGGTCAGCTGCTCAGCACGGCAAAGCTGTTTTCTGATTGGAGGTAAAGAGTGTGACTTTACTGTCCCACCTCTACACCTCCTTCAATCAGAGAGTGCTTTGCATTCATTACAAAAACGCAAAGCATTCTCTGAATGGTGCATGGGAAGATTCCTGACCTCATGTGTTAAGAATTAGGCATGGCAGCCACTCCGTATGGGACCCAGAAGCAAGTAGAGACCACTGGAGTAGTGGTGTCTACTTCAGAAATTTCCGGCTTCCAGGGACATTGGCCAGGTCCAAGCTGAACCAATGAAACTAAGTATAAAATAGCCATACCTGAAATTCTTTAACATTGTAAAATAAAATATTTGCTGGTAGCTTACTGTAGATCAGTTACAAATTGCTTACCTAATGAAGCCCTAGATATTTTATTATAGGATTAGAGTCAGGAGATGACTAACAATGAGCTTGTCTAGTTGGGTTCTCAACAGTCATCCATGACCTGTGTTTGTCCCAGTTGGGTAGTGGGTGCTTGGCTAGCGGTGGCCCTCTTGTGCATGAGCTTTTGTTAGGTCTTCTGTTCTTCTTTTTGACTTTTCTCACTCGTGCTGTCCACTCTGCTACTTCCTGTCTTAGCATTACTGCTTTCTGGGATTGGAGGTGGAGGGGTGACACAGTAAGCAATATTTCTAATCCAGGATGGAAAATTGCTTAATTATGAATGTGTCACCTATCTGGCTGTGAAAAAATGTGTGTAAATTAAGATATTTTAACAGATGAATAAGTAGGCATATTTATCTCAACTGTGAATTTAGGTGCTTGCCTGGAATTTCACTTTCTTGCCCATTAGTACTTTTAGAAGTACAAATTCTACCAAAGAGCTGGTACCTCAAATTGTCTGTTGTACCTTCTTTACTTAAAAAAAAAAACAAAAAAACTCCTCTCTGCACATTCATGAAACAAATTAAATTTTGTTACTAAGAGTTTGTTATGGGGCCATTAAGAAATGGATGTGTATGGATTATTTTGAGATAATAAGGTTATTGTTAAGTGTCACTTTACAGTTACTTGTGGGTAGGTGCAGTGGCAGAAAATGGAACTCTATTGAAACTGAAGTTCCGCAATATACAACAAGCCTGGCGGGAAGGCACCTGACCGGGAACATTCACAGGATGTAACAGAGAGGAGTAGTAGCAGAAGGTCTCAGCGTCTGTCTCGAGGAGTGGAATGAGGCCTGGGCAGTCCGTGCCCAAGTGGGGAGACTTCCAGGTAGGATGGCCTGTCCCTGGCACTTTCCCTACACGTCTGGAACCTCTCCCTGGCGCTAATCACTTTCCCTTCCAGACAGGTGATCTGTCCATACTCTAACCACACGCAAAATGCGTGCCAAACCCAGGAGTCAGGGTCCTAACTAGACTCTGCCTGACCCAAGATGGCCACCAAAGTCAGAGTGGATGCTGTCTCTCTGTGACCGAGGAAACCATAGAGGAACTAGGTTCCGTTCGACTTCCTCCTCCACCTGCATTGCCACTGCGGATGAGCACCACCTGTAGTGGAGAAAATAGTCTGCACCTACCTGCATACTTGCCAATTTCCCTGTCCAATAAGGTTCTGTCTATGGCTTTTAGTCTTTAGTAACAGAGAAACCAGCTTCACATGGGGTGTACAAGGAGGGTTGGTTTAAAGGCTAGTACAGCTAATAGCAGACACAGAGATATTTTTGTGCAACTTCAAGAGTAGGGTACATATTGGCCCCATAGTTCAGTTGGTGATTAGGTATTTGTTAATAGTTCATGTGATAGTTTAGTTCTTGTGGTTATAGTTAGAGTCAGAGGTAAATGGGTTATGTTTGAGGGTTAAGCTGGCCATAGATGGATCGAATATTTGGCTGGTTCAGCGGGGGCTGGCTGAATTTTGATCTATCTACAGCCATTTCTGTTTGAGATTCATGATCAACTCCTCTCAGATGGGACTGGTTGAATATTTTTGTTCAATCAGTACCAGCACCCAATCGGCAGCAGTGTTGATCAGTGTTTTCTGACAGTGGAGGAGTCCCCACTGTCAGAATAAAATAGTGCAGCGGGGAGGATTTCCCCATACACCTCTATTGTGTGGATGGGGAAATCCATTCAGTTTTTTTCTATGGCTAGTTTGAAGTTAGGGGATAGAGTACAGTGTCAGGGATTTGTGAATGGTTCAGCCCCAGGCCTCTATAAGGCATAGAACGTGGCCTACCCGATGAGTGATGGAAAAAAAATACTTTGGGTGGTGATGTACGCTCTGTAGGTGCATAGAGCTGGTAGTCCCAGTCCTCGAAACAGGATGCAGGAGTAGCTTGGCACCAGAGAGAGAGATGGTAACAAAACAAGGAGACGAGCAGCAGTCAGCAGCAACCGGGCAGCGAGGAACCAAATCAACAGGCAAAGCAAGTCCAGGAGGCAGGCCATTGTCAGCAACAGCCAGGCAAAGAGGTACAGAATTAGCAGGTAGATCAGGCCCAGTAAACAGGCCGTGGTCAGTGTAATTAGTAGAGATGGGTCGAACACCCCGCGGTTCGGTTTGCACTAGAATACAGAAATTTGTGCGAACATGCGAACACCGTTAAAATCAATGGGACTCGAACATGAAAAATCAAAAGTGCTAATTTTAAAGGTTTCTATAAAAGTTATTGCCATAAAAGGTGTATGGGGACCCGGGTCCTGCCCTAGGGGACATGTATCAATGCAACAAAACGTTTTAAAATCAATCTTTTTTTTCAGGAACAGTGATTTTAATAATGCTTAAAGTGAAAAAATAAAAATAAAATATTCCTTTAAATATCATGCCTGGGGGTCCCCTTAGTATGCTTGTAAAATCTCTGTGATGTTTAAAACAGTGCCACAGCAAAATTACATTTCTAAAGGAAAAATTGTCATATAAAATCTCTTGCAGCTGTAATGTACTGTCGGTTCCTGGCAATATAGATAAACATCACTGAAAAAGCATTGCATTGGGGTCTCCACCCCAGTCCATACCAGGCCCTTCAGGTCTGGTATGTATTTTAAGGGGAACCCCGCACCAAAACTTAAAAAGAAAAATTGCGTAGGGATCCCCCCAAAGTCCATACCAGGCCCTTCAGGTCTCATATGGATTTTAAGGGGAACCCTGCACCAATTTTTTTTTTTAAAAATGGCGCAGGGCCCCCCCAAAATACAAACCAGACCCTTATCCGAGCACGCAGCCCTGGCATGGCAGGAGGGGGTAGGGACGAGCGAGCGTCCCCCCTCCGAACCATACCAGGCCACATGCTTTCAACATGGGGAGGGTGCTTTGGGGTCCCCAAGAAGGTCCTCATCCCCACAACCCTGGCCGGTGGTTGTAGGGGGTCTGAGGGCGGGGGGTTTATCAGAATCTGGAAGCCCCCTTTAATAAGAGGTCCCCCAGATCCCAACCCCCCATGTGACCATGTACCCCTACCCATTCACCAAAAAAAGAGTGTAGTGGTACAAAAAACATGAGGCAGTTTTTGACAAGTCCTTTATTGTGTAAAATATCTATTTTCTTCCTTTCTTCATTCTTCCTCTGGTCTTCCTCCATCTTCTCCTGCTCCAATCCTTTTTCTGGTCTTCTTCTTCTTCTTCTTCGGTCTTCAGTCTTCCTCTCACTGTCTTCTTCAATGTTTATCTTCTTTCTCTTTCTCCACCTCCACCACCACTGTAAACATTCCTTGTAATAGAAAAAAGCATGACAGGACCTCTTAAATATGAGATCTGGAGTCAAAAAGACCGCAAATCTCATATTTACACTAAAACTCAATAAAAAAATTTGCTTCAAAATTGCGCCCACTCGTGGAATGGCAAAGTTTAAAAATGTCTACAGGTTACCAGTTTTTAGTTATAGAGGAAGTCTAGTGCTAGAATTATTGCTCTCGCACTAACGATCATGGCGATACCTCTCAATTGTGGTTTGAACACCTTTTTCATATGCGGGCGGGACTTACGTATGCGTCCGTTTCTGCGCGCAAGCTCGGTGGGACGGGGTACTTTACATTTTTTACTTTTTTTAATTTATTTTACTTGTTGTTTTTTAGTTTTACAATGTCCATTTAAAAAAAAATGGGTCACTTTTATTCCTATTACAAGGAATGTAAACATTCCTTGTAATAGAAAAAAGCATGACAGGACCTCTTAAATATGAGATCTGGGGTAAAAAAGACCTCAGATCTCATATTTACACCAAAATGCAATTAAAAAAAAAATGACACTTGCAAAAAAAATAAATAAATGGTTCCTTTAAGAGCATAATATGACCCATTCAAACAGGTGCAGAAAAAATGGGTCTTGAGTGTTGGTGGTGGCAGAACACTATAACCCCTCACAATTACTCTTGTTGGGCGCAGGAACGGGCACTGCAGTTGTAATTTATTTCAAAAACTGTAATGACATGACTGCCTGAACATACTCTATATACTATACATTAAAGGAGCTGTATTTAGTCTACACTAAAGGCAAAGTATTATATATATATATATATGTGTGTATATATATATATATATATATATATATATATATATATATATATACACTATAGATGGTACATATATATTGTTACACTGTCTGCACTGACTATACTATACACTGAAAGAGCTGTATATGGTCTACACTAAAGGCAGCGTATTATACATATATATACCATTTAAGATACATATGTATTCTTACACTGCCTGCACTAACTGTATACAGAAAGCACGATCTACCTAGTATCCAGGATCAATCAGTCACTCTAACTCTCTACACTAAACCGTCTACACTCCGCTAACTAAAATGTCTCTCTCCCCGCTTTACACACACTACATAGAGTCACTGTACAAGTGGCTTTATATAGTGTGGGCATGGATTGAGCCCGCTCAGCAGTAATCATAGCTCTCACAGCAGAGCACGCTGTGATTGGCAAAAGCATGCAGGTCATGTGCTTGCTTTGGCCAATCAGCGGGCGGCATTTCCCCGTGATTTTAAATGCATTATGGGGGCTCGAATTTCCCGCGAACGCCCCATAATGTTCGGGATGTTGCAGTCAAACATGCGTTGGACTTGAACTGGGGGGCCCATCCCTAGTAGTTAGGTAACAGAGCTAGGGAGAGAGCAGAAACAATGTCCAAAGACGGCTTGTCTTTGGACATTGTTTCTGCTCTCTCCCTAGCTCTGTTACCTAACTACTAGGGATGAGCCCCCCAGTTCAAGTCCAACGCATGTTTGACTGGCTTGGTCATACACGGGTAAGCAGGTACAGCTGGTCAGGTCTCGGGAACACAGGGACAAGCTAGAGACCATTCGGCAACTGCTCACAGCGATAGACCAGTTTAAATAGGCCACTGGGCGCCAAGTGTTAATTGCGTGTGATGAACTGGCACAGTATATGTAACATTGGCCCTTCACTCGTTAAAATGAGCACTTATGCAATGTGCATGAGTACAAGCACAAATCCACACTGGCTTTCAGATGCTGAGAATCTGGTTTACTTTACAGCATCACTGAGAGCTTTCTACCAGCCCATTCAAGAGTTGTCCTCACACTAAAGCCAACAGTGGTCATGGATGGCCATGATATGTGTTGTATTAGTGAATATTTCCCAATCAAAAACAAGACAATAAAGCTTCATTCCCATTTTGGAACCCATTGCCACCAGACGCCTTTGCTATACACCTGTCTAAGGGATTTTTCTACTATTTATTAGACTGACTGACTGAACACCACCAACACACTTCTGTGTAAAAGGTCCTGGCTGTTTCCCCTTTAACCAGAAAGCAAATGTCAAGAATTATAAACCTTTGTGACAACAGGTATATTCTTCAAAGGAAAATCCTCACAATGGCTGAAGAAACCATCAGGTTCTGGCAACATAAGTAAAATGTAGGACATCGAAGTAAAAATTAACACCCAATGGTAAAAATTGTCCCAACCTGAAAACAGTACCTCTTGATACACGCTTCATCAAAAAGGGCTTTCCTGTTTTTTTCCTCCTTTCTATTTTGTTTTTTTTTTGCATACCCTATGGAACCAGGTCTGCAGATACATACTGCAAATAATATTTTATTTATTTATTTTAGGTACTTGTATAGCACAGTCAATTTATATATACATTGTACATTCACATCAGTACCTACCCTCAAGGAGCTTACAATCTAAGGTCCCTAACTAACATTCATACATGCACATACTAGGGCCAATTTAGACAGGAGACAATTAACCTAGCAGCATGTCTTTGGAATGTGGGAGGAAACCTTAGCACCCAGAGGAAACCCACACATTCACAGGGAGAACATGCAAACTCCAGGCAGGTAGTGTTGTAGTTGGGGTTCGAATCAGTGACCCTTTTGCTGCTAGGTGAAAGTGCTACCCACTACACCACTGTGCCAGTCCTGGACTGAAGACTGAAGAATAAGATTGGTCACATGCAGTTTGAGGGTATCAACAACCACACAAGTCATCCCAAAGAGAAAGGCTTGACCAAATATATGGAGTAGCTTATTGCTCCTCATTTTACAACATAATCAAAGCAGAGCCTATCAAACATCAGAAAAATCCTTCAGTGATCGGAAAGTTTTTTAATGTCCAATCACTATACAAATTGTAAAAGAAGACTTATTTGATGCATGGATGGATTACCTGTTATTTGTTCACCAGTCAATTCAGCCAGCTGTGTATTAGCTGTTAATCTGTGCAATGGCGGATTACAGGGTGGTTGGGGCAGTAGCCTGGGGCTGCAAACTGTAGGGGGCTCACAGCTGCCTAATTTATCCCTACTTATTCCAGGATGTATTAGCAAGAGAGGAAATCTACACATGCCTCAGCAGTTCAGTCTGTTCTATGAGGCTACCCCAGGGCGTTTCCCGAATTTACACAATATATTTGTCAGGATACAATAATTTTACTCAACCTAAAACCTAGAAAATGAAACCACTTGCAATTGAGTACCTGTTGAATTACTAATATTTCCATCAATATATATATATATATATATATATATATATATATATATATTACAGTATCTCACAAAAGTGAGTACACCCCTCACATTTGTGTAAATATGTTATTCTATCTTTTCATGTGACAACACTGAAGAAATGACACTTTGCTACAATGTAAAGTAGTGAGTGTACAGCTTGTATAACAGTGTAAATGTGCTGTCCCCTCAAAATAACTCAACACACATCTATTAATATCTAAACTGCTGGCAACAAAAGTGAGTACACCCCTAAGTGAAAATGTCCAAATTGGGCCCAAAGTGTCAATATTTTGTGTGGCCACCATTATTTTCCAGCACTGCCTTAACCCTCTTGGGCATGGAGTTCACCAGAGCTTCACAGGTTGTCACTGGAGTCTTCTTCCACTCCTTCACGGCAACATCACAGAGCTGGTGGATGTTAGAGACTTTGCCCTCCTCCACCTTCCGTTTGAGGATGCCCCACAGATGCCTGGAGACATGCTTGGCCAGTCCATCACCTTTACCCTCAGCTTCTTCAGCAAGGCAGCGGTTGCCTTGGAGGTGTGTTTGGGGTCATTATCATGTTGGAATACTGCCCTGCGGCCCAGTCTCCGAAGGGAGGAGATCATGCTCTGCTTCAGTATGTCACAGTACATGTTGACATTCATGGTTCTCTCAATGAACTGTAGCTCCTCAGTGCCGGCAGCACTCATGCAGCCCCAGACCATGACACTCCCACCACCATGCTTGACTGTAGGCAAGACACTTTTCTTTGTAATCCTCACCTGGTTGTCACCACACACGCTTGACACCATCTGAACCAAATAAGTTTATCTTGGTCTCATCAGACCACAGGACATGGTTCCAGCAATCCATGTGCTTAGTCTGCTTGTCTTCAGCAAACTGTTTGCGGGCTTTCTTGTGCATCATCTTTAGAAGAGGCTTCCTTCTAGGACGACAGCCATGCAGACCAATTTGATGCAGTGTGTGGTGTATGGTCTGAGCACTGACAGGCTGACCCCCCCCCACCCCTTCAACCTCTGCAGCAATGCTGGCAGCACTCATACCTCTATTACCCAAAGACAACCTCTGGATAAGACGCTGAGCACGTGCACTTAACTTCTTTGGTCGACCATGGCGAGGCCTGTTCAGAGTGGAACCTGTCCTGTTAACCTCCCTGGCGGTTTGATTATGTTAGATTTTTGCATCTAAAAGCGGTACATTGTTTTGCATAGAAATTTGGCATTTTATATTGTAGGCCTGTAATTCTTAGGAATAACTCACTTTAATCTGTCCAAACAAGAGTCTAGTAGACATCCCGGGTATGATAAAGTTTGAAACACGAAATCATAAATTAGAATATAATAAATAACTATAAATAACTATCAAAAATAAAAATATAATAGTAATAAAATGTATTCAATGATGTAATCACATCAAAAACACAGAAATGTGCTGAGTTGTAGAATTGTCGCTGTCGTCACTTTCAGTTGCTGATGCTAAATTTCCCCAAAAATCAGTATCACTCAATTCTGCAAATGATTCTTATTTACTATCGCTGTTTTCTAGCTGATCAAAAACCACTTTTGGCGTAAAGGGACACTTTTTGGATGCCATGGACATTCTCAAGTTTCCAGGCAGAAAGAATGACATATATAATATAAAAGTGCATGCAGGGCACTGGATAAACCACTAGGGACAAAGGGGATGTGAAATGATTTCATACACTAATGTAATTACAGTGTACTGTATGTGTTGTGTGTTTCACTATTTGAATTTCCAGCTGGACTCCGCCCCCATGCAATGCGACACTCGCAGGGAATGGAGCCCGGCACAGAGGCATCGGATGTAAGACACAGCCCGCGGACACAGCGGGGGGATATCGCTGGATTCAGGGGACAAGGTAAGTAAAGCGAAGCAATCCCGAGTATGGCTCGGGGTTACCGCTCTTGGAACAGAAAATTCACCCCAAGTCCCACTCGGGAATACCGCCAGGGGGGTTAAACTGCTGTATAGTCTTGGCCACCATGCTGCGGCTCAGTTTCAGGGTCTTGGTAAACTTCTTATAGCCTAGGCCATCTTTATGTAGAGCAACAATTCTTTTTTTCAGATCCTCAGAGAGTTCTTTGCCATGCAGTGCCATGTTGAACTTCCAGTGACCAGTATGAGAGAGTGAGAGCGATAACACCAAATTTAACACACCTGCTCCCCATTCACACCTGAGACCTTGTAACACTAACGAGTCACATGGCCAGGGAACATGGCTAATTGGGCCCAATTTGGGCATTTTCACTTAGGGGTGTACTCACTTTTGTTGCCAGCGGTTTAGACATTAATGGCTGTGTGTTGAGTTATTTTGAGGGGACAGCAAATTTGCACTGCTATACAAGCTGTACACTCACTACTTTACATTGTAGCAAAGTGTCATTTCTTCAGTGTTATCACATGAAAAGATAGAATAAAATATTTACAAAAATGTGAGGGATGTACTCACTTTTGTGAGATACTGTATATATATATAAATATAGATTACTATGCAAAAGTTTTAGGCAGGAGTGTAAAAATGCTGGAAATTAAGAATGCTTTTAGTAACAGAAGCATTATTCATTTGTTTTTATCAATTAATAAAATGGAAAGTAAATGAACAGAATAGAAATCCAATTATCATCAATATTTGGTGTGACCACCCTTTGCCTCTCTCTTCATCTAATCCCAGACAGACATGATGATATTGAGCTCAGGGCTCTATGGGGGCCAAACCATCACTTCCAAGACTCATTGTTCTTCTTTACACTGAAGATGGTTCTTAAAGCGGTTGTACACCCCCCAGTCTAATTTACCAATTACCTGTAGGTAGAATGAATATCTCCTAAACCTGTACGGCTTAGGAGATATTCGCCCTGCATGCAGCCACTGACGTCAGCGGCGCATGCATTCTGATGATCCGGCCAAGGCTGCCGGAAAATCAGAACTCGCTGCCGGAACGAAGAGCTCCCACGTGCATGCGCGGGAGTGACGTCTCACGGCTCCGGCCACTCACAGTGCCGGAGCCGCGTAGAAGAAAGAAGATGCATACTAGCACATTATGCTATTGTCTTGCAGAGGGTTTTTTGTGGGTTTACTACCTCTTTAATGACATTAAATTACAATGGCTGTATGTTTGTCCTACTGCAGAATAATTTTGGGGCCATTAACACGCCTCCCTGATGTATGGCATGATGGATAAGTATCTGCAACTGTATTTCTCAGCACTGAGGCCACCATTGATTCTCACCAAATCTCCAACTCTATTTGCAGAAATGCAGCCCCAAACTTGCACAGAACCTTCACCATACTTCACTGTTGCCTTCAGATACTCATTATTGTACCACTCTCCAGCCGCTCACCAACAAACTGCCTCCTGCTACAGCCACCTATTTCACATTTTGAGGCTCCATTCACACTTATGCAACTCTAAAGTTGTGCGATTTCTATTTCGACTTTGATGCAGCTTTGGATGGGTGCTACTTGGATGCAACTTTGGCTGTTGACTTTGGCCTTGACTGTTGCACTGATAACATTAAGATGCAAATTTCATGTGACTTTTGAGAGTTTACATTGCAGTCTATGGCACTCAAGTGGCATTAAAGTTGCATCAAAGTAGCGCAGGAACCTTTTTAACCTCCCTGGCGGTATTCCCGAGTGTGGCTCGGGGTGGAATTTCAGTACCATTAGCGGTAACCCCGAGCCACACTCGGGATTGCATCGCTGGATCCAGGCAGAACTACTCACCTTGTCCCCTGGATCCATCGATGTCCTCCACCGTGTCTGCGGGCTGTGTCCTCCACCTGATGCATCTGTGTGCCGGGCTCCGTTCCCTGCGAGCGTCGCATCGCACAGGGGCGGAGACCGGCGGCAAATTCAAAAAGTGAAACACACAGTAAACATACATTACACTGTAATCTGTAAGATTACATTACTGTATCAAATCATTTCACATCCCCTTTGCCCCTAGTGGTTTGCCCAGTGCCCTGCATGCACTTTTATATTATATTTGTCTTTCTTTCTGCCTGGAAACTTGAAAACGTCCATGGCATAAAAAAGTGTCCCTTTACGTCAAAATCGGTTTTTGATCGGCTAGAAAACACCGATAGTAAATAAGAATCATTTACAGAATTGAGTGATACTGATTTTTGGGGAAATTTATCATCAGACACTGAAAGTGACGACAGCGACTGAGCAAATTTCAGTGTTTTTGGTTTGATTACATTATTGAATACATTTTATTACTATTAAGTTATTTTTGATAATTATTTATAGTTATTTATTATATTATAATTTATGATTTCATGTTTCAAACTTTATCATACCCGGGATGTCTACTAGACTCTTGTTTGGACAGATTTAAGTGAGTTATTGCTAAGAATTACAGGCCTACAATATAAAACGCCAAATTTCCATGCAAAATAATCGTACCGCTTTCAGCACCAAAAATCTGAAATAATCATACCGCCAGGGAGGTTAAAGTCACTGCAACTTTACATTGCATAGGTTTAAATGGCTTCCATTGGAATACATATACACTGAGCAAAATTATAAATGCAACACTTTTGTGTTTGCCCCTATTTATCATGAGCTGAACTCAAAGAACTATGACTTTTTCTATGTACACAAAAGGCCTATTTTGCTCAAATATTGTTCACAAATCTGTCTAAATCTGTGTTAGCGAGCACTTCTCCTTTGCCGAGATAATCCATCCACATCACAGGTGTGGCATATATATACGGTGTGGACACTACACCTACCTAATAGAGCCGTTTCCTCTTCACGAGCGATTGTGTCTAAATCTGT